>JBBPME010000001.1:0-394644 GCA_038090155.1 Rossbeevera pachydermis
GATTGTTACAGTATGTTATTAAGTATGGTAAGTGTGGTATGCTGTATTATTTGGCAGTATACTGTATGTACATATGTAAGATAAGTGTGCAAGATAAGATAACAGATAAGAGGAATGCAAGGGATACCAGGACTGCAAGTCAAGGGACTGGTTAGGGGATTGCAACAGGGTTCACAACACTCAGGGGTCATTGTCCAAAATGACCTCCCTCCCAAGCTTCTCAAGCCATGGGCCAAGCACCACGTGGTCATGTTGATCATTAAGTACTGCATGATTGAAAAACTTGGTCAGTTTCTCAGAGAGATAGAGACTATCCAAAGATGGAGGTTTCAATCACATTGTCATGGAAGCCTGTGCTACCCTCAAACGTGACATTGAATTGTACCAGTCTGTCTATCGACAGCTCTCCAACGGGTGGCCTCTTTTGAACAGGGTGGTCCAAAAGGGGAGTTATGGTATAACAGAGTCAGCATCAGAAAGGTAGTGTGGCTTGATCTTGTGGAAGCATCCAGTTTTGGCTCGCCTTTGCATTCACGTAGTATCTGCTGACAGATGGAGGGGTTTCACGCTCAATGACGGCAGTTTGAACCTTTGGTTCAGAGTCGGAACAGAAACAGATGGCAGCAGCCTGAGGGTCACGCTCATACTGTACTGAGTCGATCCAAGCCCACGTCGCTATGTCGACTAATGCGAGATGGACGATGATGCCGCGGCTGGTTGGAGGGGTCAGATTGAACCGGCAAGAAGGTGTTGACGAGGTCATTGAAATCACGACGCATAAACTTCCTGAATGTGTGTGCGGTCGAAGACGTTGGAAGATACCACCGAATCGACCTGGCGTCTCACAGTTTCGGCATGTTGTCTGTCCAAGACTCCAAGTTCGCTCTGGCCTTTCGTAGCTCTGCAAGTCTTGTGCGCTTGGCCTCAGAGACATGGATGTTGCTGCCAACTTGTTGCTCGCGAGCGTGGAAAACCTCGGATCATGTCCACAAAACGATACCAATCAGCAGTGTCCATTACGACTGTCCCGCGAAGTATCCTCCCGCAAGCCTGTTACAAAGATATCGATGCCATTCTCAAGGATCTGAGAGTATGTTCACGTCGCCTCAAGTCAGCTCTGGACAGTTTCACGGACGAGCTCCGAACGCTCGAAAGACTATATTACAAGGGCAAAAATCAACACCGCATGGCCCTCTTCTTCCACCGTGTGTCCGATATCAGACGCTACGGTAAGCGGCTATGCGAGTTGGAGATTCCGGAACGTGTAGATCTTCTCCGCGCGTCGTTTGTCGGCCTCGAACACACGAACGAGTGGGTGCACGCACGCGACTGGTTCTCATGCTGATTGCTTGTGTACAGTCAGAAGGCGCTAAGGGGCTCGTGGACCCATGTGCCCGAGGAACCATACGTCTCCTTTCTGAGGGGGAGATTAACCGCCAGTTCTACCCTGGTTTGCAAAGTGAGATTTCGATGCCAAGTCTTGTATTCAACCCAACCTCAGACTGGTCCAACAGATGCGGCAGCGCCTCGAAGACGCGTACCGGTCGGTTCTTTCTCTGCAACTTGAACTGAGCCCTGATAAGCCCCGCAGTCATCTCACGCTGGCTATGCAAACGGGTGCTTTTGTCCAACTTATCGTCCTGTTTGCTGCTATCTCATCCAGGATGTCTGTTTTATCGTTAGAGCTGGAGGAAGCCCTTCAGCTCGGTATGTCAGCGTGCAGCCGCCTTTTGGTCACCATTCATGTGAGTGTATCTTCATCCTGCAGTTGAATTCGATTTCACAGACTCGCAGCCAACAGGTCCACATACGATGACTTGCCGGCAAACTCTTTCTGAACCGGACCCTTTGGTTCCCCCACATTCCGATAATGACGACCTGCTCGAAGACACGGGGCAACGCATTTCTCGCTGTGAACCGATGGATCATGTAGAAGACCCAGGCCTGGAGATGACGGCTTCATCAAACGTACGAGTTACACCCCCACTAAGTCATCTTACGAACCGTACGGATAAATCATACATCACCTAGTCGCTTGTTGATGGATTTATAGCAAACGCTACTCCAGCAGCATCCAAAAGGGTGACTCAGAAGCCTCGGGTCAAAAAAGCGAAGAAGAAGCTGGACGAAATTGACGAGATCTTTGGTTTCTCATAGTCGTAGTTCCATGTACAGTACATATTGAATTTCCTTCTCCCACTCTCATACCACACCGACCAAATGTCATCGACCCAACCCTCCAATCGATCCAAATCGTCTCAAAAATTCTCCAGCCGGCGCGCAGAGAACAACCGTATCTACGCTCACCCGCTCCCTATCATCCTCAACGAGCCCTCCGACTCCGAGCACTCCTTTCTCCGCAAAACACTTTACAACCTCTTCGGCCGCTCCGTCTCGGACGTCCTCAACCCACACTGCAAAGGCGTCCTGGACGTCGCCACGCGCTCGGTATGGGTGCTCGACATGAAAGATGCGACGGTGCTCTGGCAGCGGGGCTTCTTTGGCAAAGGCGACCTCTCCAGGAGCGAGCCCAGCTGGCTGGCGAGACAGATCAACGCGAGAAAGATGGCCAAAAAGGGTGGGTTTTTCGCTCTCCCCCCCTCATACATCGGACGGATGTTCAACAAGGAGGTACTCGTAAGGTATGATGACGTCCGAAGAGGTCACCGCGAAACGCAGGGCAGAACGAAAACAGTTCAAGGTGGACCGCGCAAAGGCGATGGCTGCTGCTGCTGCTGAAGCCGAGACGGCATTCCAGCAAGGACGCATCATGTCGACGATCTACGCCCCCGACGGGACGCGCATGATCCCGTCTGCCGCGACGTGGAAGCCAAAGGAAGTGGACACGCTACCGTCGCCCGATGACAACGAAGACCCCCCGAGCGATGGCGAGGAGGAGGACGAAGAGCCGATAGAGAACGTAGAGCATCTGCAGCTCACCCTTCAGGAAGCGTTCTTCCTCCTCTGGAACCTCGACTGCCTTTCCATCTCGACCTCAGACAACGTGCGCTCACCCACATTTTTACCTCTTATCGTCGTCACTTTCTCACTCTCATCTCCGCTGTGGTGCTATCGATCAATCAGGACAACTCCCTGACCCTCGCACAGGTATGGCATGCATTCCAGAACGTACACATGCCTTCCATTCCACTTGTGCCGTCTCTTGACCCACCCCAACACCGTCGATTCGACAACCCCTTTTTGGTCAACTACGTGATCTACCACCATTACAGGTCCCTGGGTTGGGTCGTCAAGAGCGGTATCAAGTTTTGCGTCGACTATCTGCTCTACAAGCGCGGCCCTATCTTTTCGCACGCAGAGTGAGCCTTCCTACTCCTTCGCAATGCAAGAGTAAAATGACATCTTTCAGATTCGCGATCATCGCGTGTCCGGTGTACGAAGACCCTACCGACCAGGTTGGGCCGCCGTTCGAACTGAATAATGCATCCCCTTTCACGTGGTCATGGCTCAGCACGATCAACAGAGTCAATTCACAAGTTCAAAAGGTCTAGTCCTCGTCCTCCGTCACTTTCGGCTGCAAAATCTAATTTCCTGGACGCAGACCCTCGTCCTGTCATACGTCACTATTCCCGCACGCTCCAGGGTGTCGGAAGAAGTATTGTCCTCCCCAGCTTGTTTGGCACATTATACTGTGCGAGAAGTTGTCTTACGGCGGTTTGTGCCGGCTCGAATGCGAGATTGACAACCAAGTCGAGCTCTCTGGTGCAAATGGACTCGCCAGTACGTAGAACTTTCGTTCGATAACAGCTGTCCAATAGTGACGATGACGAATGTGCAGTTACACGATGTGGCTGAGTCATTTCAAAAGAAAATATATTTGGCTTACGAGTCATTACAACAGTCCTTCCACTGGCCGCTCCTCCCTTCTCCTACCACCTTCACATGCCCCAGCGTACCTATCTTGGCCTGACCCACGCGCAGCCCAGCAGGTTGCATGACCTTCGTCGATGCCACCGTCACCGGAGAGTTCTTGTTACCCAGTGATATCCATTGCAGAGTTTGAAAGTTCAAAATTAAACCTAGGCGAGAAATACGCATGCCTTTCGGGATCCGTGACCTTTCCGCATGGATGGTATTGGAGCTGTCCCTTGGTGTGCGCCAGCACAACGTCAGGGAATGTTGTATGTACCACGTCGGATGATGCAATCGATGTCGAGTTGGCTGGATGTGAACCATAGCAGGTCACGAGCAGAGATAAACAGACCACTGGATATAGCTATTAAGGAGCGAAAGAAGTTGGGCTACCAGCGCAAGGAGAGTAAGACGTTTAGATCGGGTGAATATTGACAGAAGGCGAGATCAGTTGGCGATGAGGACACGGCAAAGGCGCTAAGGGACTTGATTCCACGGAGTGCAAGAACCAAATACGCGTTAAAGGCCGACATCCAAGCTTCCGGTACAGTTAGTCTCATACAGCGCCCCGAATCGCGACTTTCCGATACTTTTGATCGTAAGCTTGCGTGATGAATGGCGAGGCAGCTTTGCAATCCAGAATCCTTTCGCGGACAGCGCTATTAGGGTTTGTGAACTGTCCGGCTCGATGGGTATGTAGGAATTTCTGAGTCTCTTCCAGCCCATCAAATGCAAGCTCGTTTTGGATGAAGGCCAGCGTGAGAGTCCGGTATCTATGAGTGAACGAATAAATATCAGCCGAAAAGATAAGATGGCTGAAGACCTACGCTTTAGTCATGATCATTAGTGCCTTTGCTCGCTCTCGGTCTATGAAATGATCCATGATATATGCGCCCATGTTCGGGGCATTCAAGTACATTTCGAATAAAGCACGGTAGTTGCCCATCGACAACGCTCGTTGCACACGCAAAGCATGTTGAACGGCAGGATCCGTTTTCTGTCTGGGCGTTAGTTGACCTACATACAAGTTTAACTCTGCGTAGCATCAGTAAAAGTGTGATGAAACAGCCGGCGGATTGGACCCACCGCTCTTGTTTCTGCCATGCAGGAGCATAAGTATGCGGTATGCTGTGAATTCTTCCACCTTTCCTGGTATGCCGAGTTCATAGAGTGTCTTCAGTGTTGCCTGACACTGATTATATTCTACCATGTCAGCCTGTGAAACGGATACAGTGACCATATCGAATATCGGACACAGGGCCGCGTACACTCTCGAGTGCCATGCGTGCATGGATTTCATAAACTTGGACAGTAAATTCGTTCTTTATTCGTTGCACCTAACAAGGGAATGTCAAGACAAGACAGACCACGAGCGAAACACGAGGTACCGTCAAATCCTGACGGAGACTCTTGAACTGGTTGCATATCCACTCGTAGGAAACTTTTGCTCGCCAGCGCTTTTTCAATTCAGAGAGGGTCTGCTGCAATACTGGATACGGGCGGATCATTTCTGGCTTGGGTTCCTAAGAACACCATTTTCAACCTATCTGCAAAGGATACAAGATGAGAAACTTACCGATGTGAGTCGGAGGTAATCTTTGAAAAGTTCCTGACTCGTCCCTACGATGGTATGGCGATCCCAGTTTGGAACGTTCTAGAAGAAAACAGTCAGTCAGTCAGTGAAGGAGGCGGAGGAGCCGTGCTAACCGGATCCGCTTCAGGGTCGTCCGAATTAGACCCAAAGACAGACGGGGAATCAGCTCTCCATATTCGATTAAGAAGATGTGCACCCTGTGGAGCGACTTTGGGAACGCCTTGGCTGCCATTGACATGCAGATTCTTTTGCCGTTCGATCTCATGTTCTCGCTGAAAGCGTTCGGCACGTCGGTTGAGCGCTGCTTGATCACCTAGATCGAGAGCGACCGCATTCTTTTGCATGGCAGCCTTCTTTGCCTTCTTACTAGTTAACTGCGGTTCATTCCTGTCACAAAAATCGGGACGATTTCAGGGATGCAAGCACTTTAGGCTAAATGTCGAAACCCACATTTTACGCTTTAGCACAGGTGAAGGTTTTGGTATCAGGCTGTATGCGCAAGCCCACCAAAAAAAAAAAAGGCAGGTCGCTGAGGATGACGAGGAGACCAAGATGGTGAGGAAGACGGCACCTTTGGAGCTGTACTCCGACCCAGTCTGTGGTCCAGAGGGTCTTGGCGGTGAAAGCGTCAGCAATTACCTGTCTCAACTCCGCCTGAGCTTCAGTGCGGTTGGTATCGTTCATTTGTCCCAGACATTTTGCGACCCATTCCCTGCGGGGTGCGAGATGCGAGGTGGGTCGAACGGGAAGCAAAGAAGGCTCACTTTAGCTGGGGTGGCCACGAGTCTGAGGACATGGTGATGGATGATCAATTGGATGAGGAAGACTTGGATGGACGTCGTGTGGAAGAGAGACGGATGTAAAATAGCCGCACGGTCGGTGCGAGGAGCTCATATTCTCACGGTGCTCGCACAATCGGGTCTCATTAACATTAATAGCGGACGCGAGAATGTCATTGCACCATAGAAATCTAGCAACCACCCCTACACGATCCGTCTCTAATGTGCCTTATCCACAGGGGGGTTGTACACTACAACACCGCCATGAGTCAGCAGGGTGAATGGTACAAGACAAGAATGACTTACAGATCTTCCGGTTCTTGATAACTGTCCACTTGAAGCGCTTGACGTAAATGCTAATGGCGAACAGGGTCGAGAACAAGATGACGGCCTTGAGACCCAGTCGCTTGCGCTCGTCGTGCTCGGGTTCCGCGGCCCAGTTTAGGAAGGTGACGACGTCCTTGGCCATCTGTGACGTCGTGGCAGGGGTGCCTGCAGGTCAATTGGGGTCAATTAAACAATCCTTGTTTACTGTCTGCGCTACTCACCATCGTCATACTCTACAAGACCATCGAACAATAATCGAGCCATGGAGATGGCACCGCCGGGGAAGTAAGGGTTATAGTTCATGCCATCACGAATTTCGACACCGGCGGGCGGGTCTACATAACCTGTCAAGAGAGAGAAGACATAGTCCTGGCACAACGGATCAGACACGCGCCTCAAACCCAATCAGAAGACATACCGCGCCACCATGTCGTGCTTTGATGATCAAGCTGAGATCCGGAGGAAAGGCACCAGCGTTGCTGGCACGAGCGGCCTCTTCATTGGGGTATGGTGGAGGTAAATAGTCGGAAAGTTTTCCAGGACGCTGGAACATTTCGCCGTTGTCATCGGGACCGTCGGTATATTCGATTTCCTCTGCCAAAGCCCTTGTCTCATCGGCGGTGTGGGACACGCCAACCAAGTTGCGCCAGGCAATGCGGTCGAGGGAGTGGCAAGCAGCACAAACCTCGCGGTAGACCTGGAAGCCACGACGAATGCTAGGAAGAGGTGTCGTAGGACGAAGCGCAAGGAATGGTGAAGGGGGCATACCTGGCGTGGTCAAACGTGTCGAACCAACCCTGGTGTGGCCAGGGGTACGCTGTCGCATGAAGGCCATCGTCGGCGAGGGAGTTTGCGTGAACCTCGCCGATGAACGGAAGGGAGCCATACAGGTGGGTATACCACGCTATCGAGCCAACGGAGAAGAGTGAAACGGAAACGAGGGACGCGCGCGAGGTCAGGAATGACTAGGGTCGGTGTCAACAGAGGCAGGGATGGAAACAAAAGGAATGGGCCAACCTGTGTGCTCGCGGAGGACGCAGAAGATGCGAGACGAGCCTGCTGCAAGCCACAGTGAGACGGGTTCGCGAGCGGGGCAAACTGGACACACCGACGCGACACGGTGCTTGAGGGTGCCAAACGTCGAACGGAAGACGTTCTGACCACTGAAAGGCAGCCTCGACAACATTTTTGAGGATTGAGTTACAAGCGTGATGACAAGCCGAGGAAAATATGAGCGGACAACGGAACGAACCGGAGACCAAATAGAATTATCCGATACTCCTAGTACTAGATAATTTACACCTCGTCCATAGAAAAAAAGTCATCGTCAATGTATATAACGTCGTGCGTATCTCCCTGGTATGCTACACCGTAACTACGGAACTGTCCTAGAATAGGCAATCACAAAGTGCCTCTGCAGACGGAGACAGTCAGCGTGGCACCACCGAAGAGCAGGCGACACACCTTCAGCGCAGCAGCAGAGACACGCCCCAAGAAGACAGGGAAGACAGCCGCCAGCACCACCACCGCGCTGCTGTTGCCCGGGTTGTTGTCTGCGAGGGATGAGTGGGAAACAGGCGGACATACGGCGGACACTCACACATAGACGGTCTGTGGAGGTGGTTGTGGCTGATAGCCCGGGCCGCCGTACGGAGGTTGACCACCATAGCCGGGACCTGGATAGGATTGTTGTGGTTGCTGAGGGTAGTAACCCCCCTGAGGAGGAGGGCCTAGCAACGGGGTCAGCACCGAACGGTATGCGAGCAGGGTAGCGACACACCGCCAGGGGGAGGGTAGTATGGCTGCTGCTGTCCGCCGTAGTAATCTTTGCTGGCCATTGTGTGATGAGAGAGAAAGGGAGGAAGTCGTTCGATCCGAGCCCTAAAATGTCAGGAAATGCGCCTTTCCCACGGTGAAAACGTGCAGGTCAGCCGCTACCACAGCCTCGAGGCGACTGCGTGCTGCGCGAGTCTTCTGCGAACGCAGCCGGCCCTTGCGCATGCTGTGCTACCCTGTGCTCGGGCTGTCCTCTCTTCGGCTCTCCAGTTCTGGTCGCTTCGTCGATTACCCCCCTCCTTTTCAAAACACGTGCGATATTAACAACTAATGCCTGGGTTTCACACAGTCAACGTATATATATAACTAGTAATGCAGAAAAATCGAGAATCGAATAGAAACTGAACCGTCGTGTACCTCATACGGGGTATTGGTGTTCGCAAAATCGAATTCCATCTACCGTCTAGGGACTGTTGGGTGTAAATGCGTAAATTCGTGCGCCTTGCCGTAGAAAACTTTGAGTTAGGCGGGTCGTAGCTGCTTGCCGTTAGGCGGCCGCAGTCAGAAAACGGTAGTGCATCCAGTTATTGATATCATTCTTACCCGGTGCAACGTAAATTTCATGGGTAACCACTTCAAATGGTCGTGTCCGAGCTTGTGCGAGCACTGTTCCTTGCGATGCAATGCTCATCACCCCAGAAGCGTCCGTCCTGAAACCGGTTGCCACTGCTCAGTTTGCTAAGCCCGCCCCCATGTTACCAGCGCGTACTCACTGTGATATTCGTAGCAACGATATTCCCAGCTGAAACCGACCCCGCCAGCGAATGCTCACATCAGAAAACAGAAAATAGAGCCCTTGACGTCCTTGTAGGTCCCGCAACTTTTGAGGAGATGACACCAGGTTTCCGTACAGCAGCCGCCGCGGAGGTGCCTCACCATTGGGGGCAGTTCCCATGTCCAGCGATCGCGTTCCATCGTCCGAGAATAGTGACAGATGCGCCACCAGAAACGGAAGCTCCATCTCGCTGCCATGGAAAAAAAAATGAAAGTCATATATCTCCACCGTCCCCGTCACCTAGGAGGCTGACCGACACTTACGGTATTATAGCGTTCCCGAACCGATCTCGAACGATGAGCTGCACTACGATAGGAGGTGCCAACGGCAACCGCGACAGGCTGGCAGATCCAAATTCCGCCGTCCGTTGAGGGTGTTGCACGACGTCAAGGTGATAAGATCTTTTGTATCGAGTTACTCGTGAGTCATCGGTACTGTCCGCCACAGCGGTTGAGATACCTGGTCTGACTGTCGTGCAGAAACGACGAATAGCCGACGCGCGCCGTTTGGTTCAGTGGGAACTGATTTTGCTGGGGACTGGATCGGTCGCCGGTCCATGGGCCATTCTGACTGGACGACTCGGATTGTGCCGGTAGATTCCACGCGGAAGGTGGCGATTGTGTTCGAGAGTGATCGCTGCTGGCGACGGACTTGGGAGATCCGCAGGAACTCTCGCATGAAGTGTCGTGAAAGAGCTTCTTGTGGTTTCTAGACGGACGTCGGACGACGGTGGTTTAGTATGACTCGTCAACACGAAAAATAGCGATCTTACGACGACGGGATATACTCAACGGGTGTGATAGGCGTGATCGGATGTATTTGCTTTACGTGCTGGGACACACAGTTCACGATGTCACTGAGCGCCAAGCACAGTGATCAAGGGCACCTACCGAATGCTCTCCCTCGCTACTGTGAGAGGAGGATTCGTGGTGCAGGTGATGGCTATGAGTAGGAAGCATTGCGCAGTCATGAGAAGACACTAAACCATTCTGAGCGAACGCCCTGTCCCATGTGTAATCCCTTGACCGATTGGAACAGTCGGGGGAAGAAGTTTGCATAGGAGACAAGAAAAGAACTGCCTGCGAGGGAGGCAAAAAAATGGCTTTATGGGCTGTCTGGAGGTGGAGGTTATAATGGCATTGAGTAAGAACTTGGCATTTATGCATTCGTGAGTACAGATCATGATGATATACCCACTCATTTCCTGGGAGCGGAGCTCGGGGTCAAAGGAAGACACACAAGGGGTGTCAGAAAACCACTTGGAGCCAAACAGTTTGACACTGGATCTACCCAAGACCGATATGGTTAGGTCCAGTCAGGGCACATACGAGAGAGAGCTTCTTTGAATATTGTCGCATATCTGCAATGACGGCTCGCCTTTTGCTCGAAATCTTATTTGGGCGCTTACCGGCAGGGGCAACGGTTTCGAGAAGAATATCATGGTGTGGTATATGTTACTAGTACATCATACACTCTTCTTCAGGTAGCTCCACATGCCTGCTAATCCTGATATCACTGTAGCAGCCACCAGTGCAGGCCTGACGCCAGCTGACGAATCCAAATAGGGAGTGGTGAGTAAGACGTAAGCGGACAACGGGATCCGTCCGTACCGGTGGACTTGTAAAGTGCACCCGTCAGTGCACCAGCCGCCATGCTGCCGGCCGTGTCGTGTTGTCCGCGAAACGAGTCTATCGAAGAGTTGATGCCATTGTAGACCAGTGCTGTGGATCGTATCGGTCAGCTCGGCTGACACGGATTGCCGACGGGAAATGTCAACGCACCAAGTACGCCAGCCGAGTTACCTATGAATGTACCCCTTCTGGTGACAGAGTTGAGGATGCTGTTGATCCGAAGACGTGCATTGGAAACGGCTAGAGGCCGTCGAGCGCCCTCGTCCACACCCCAGATACCACCTACGGCCAAGCCTTGCGGAAACATGTATGAGCATGTGACAGGTGAAAGACAATAAGAAATGGCCCAAGTTGGCGATGTGGCGACATCAAGATAAGGTGAGAAGAAGGCGTCATGGAGAAAAGACACGAGTTTAAACGTACAAAACTCGTGGATGACTCGTGTCGATGAGCCGATAGAGAGGGGAGACTTACCACCGAGGTACATGGTCCCTGTTCCATAACACAGGTCGTCACTCCAACCCCGGGAAGGAATGGCCGTTCCAGCGCCTGGTAAATCGCTAACCTTGTCGTCTTCTAATACGAGATAGTCTAACTGATCCCCGAGCTGGGCGAGCGGATGCAGTCTGGTGGGGTCGTAGGCACCTGAAAGAAGGTCACTTGCGGTTACTGGAGTGTCGACCGAGGGTCCGTGGTGAGAAGATTGGGGGTCAACGTGGGATGCCGAGGACGAGTTCTGGGGGTCTTCGATGGCCATTGAAGAAGGCTGTTTGGTCGCGGTCGTGAACAGCGGGCGAGACACAAAATTTTGGAAGAGCGCGAGTGATGGTGGTAATTTATTTCTAAATTCGTACACTTGAAGTGTATCTGCGTTGAGTAGCAGAACAATTAGCAATAATATGATCATCACGTCGGTTCGTGTACCATTCGCAACGCCCTCAGCATCGCAGCTGCGGACGTCTGCAGCTCGCCGGTCTCTGTCGACGAGCCGAGCACTTCCTCTCTTTTGTTCTCCCGTCAACCACACCCGCCGCGCCCCGTCGCGTCCCACTGCCGTCCCGTGCGGCTTCCGCGATCGCATCCCGAGACGTGAGTTTTGCTTGTCCCCCGCTCTCCTTGTCTCAGCCTCCCTCCAGGTTGGGCGACCTCCACGACCCCGCATTCAACAGCCACCGACCCGGCAGAGCTCGAGGCAATGCAATGTCTCGAGCAGGGCACCCAGAAGCTCGAAGAGGGCGACATCCACGCAGCCAAGGAGCTCTACAGGCGCAGCGTCGACATAAAACGCACCGCAAGCTCCCTCTTCAATCTCGGCGTTACGCATTATCACCTTAGTATGCCGGGTTCCGGTCCATGATACTTGTTGCATAATAAAATTTTACACAGAGGAATTTGATGATGCCATTTCGGCCTGGATTGAATCGATCGCGCTACAACCCGCGAGCGCGGATGCACACACAAGTACGTATCTTTTCCCCGGCTCGTTCCGCTGCTGACATGAGTATCCCAACAGACCTCGCCAGCGCATACATAATATCACCAATCTCACGACCTGACCTGGCGCTTCATCATTTACAGCATGTAACCCCATTACGACTACCATATACGACCACTGACTATTGTTTTCCAGTATAGCGGCTTCACTCTCACCGGAAGACCCTGAAATTGCTTTCAATCTCGCCGCCGTTTTGGAAGCCGGTGCGTGATGGAAACGGCCTCTTATTGTTCCCAAATTATCTCACTCGACGTGAACAGCTGGCCAACTCGAAGAGGCTCTAGAATATTACAAACGTTCCAAGGAGCGCGGGGTGGATCGTGCCGCGATGCATATCCGGAACGTTCGTTACACTTATCCGCACTCTTTTCAATACTCTGACCGAGATTGCGGCTCATTTAGGTTAGCGCAAAGATTTTAGGGAAACAAATTCGAGCTGCTCAGACTGACCAAGATAAACCCGACGCGTGACCGCACACAACAGCTTTTGGTACGCCGCGATCTTTAGTCGCGGTGCCACCAGACCAAAAGCACAGTTTATCGCATCGCTGTTTGCGCTCATGTGGTATCTGCCACATGGTCGTAAATGACTTGACCTGCCCGTTAAAAATGACATGTACAATTTCTCCGCTATGGTGTACGGCGATAATCTTAGATGCCTGGTCCATTCAATCTCCTGGCCGTTTACCGAGGCGTTACTCTCTTACACAGACAATAAAAGTATTTTCCGGCGAAAGAGTTGTACGTCATATTAAATTGCATCAGACAGACCCCATTTAGGAACTATTATGGGGCTGCTCTGCCGAGTTGCCCTCCCTTGAGCTTTCCTTTGCAGGTGCATTTACCGCTGCTGTGACTGATCGATGATCTGATCTCTCCCAATTAGTAATCATATCAGAACTCCTCCAGTTAGGATGTTGGTTGGAGTCTCCGACCCTTGTGAACCCTCGTGTGGACGAATACCCCCGGTAGCCACGTGCTCCCTTCTTACGCGAATAGTGGCCCCCGCCACGTCCAAAGTGGGGCTTCTCCCTGCACTATCTGCCGTTGCTTGTACCGTCACCCCGCGTGGATGCCCTCAACCGCGTCAGGATCGATAAAATATCATCGCGTGTGTACACAGCACGCGGATGATCTGCGGGCCGAAGGTGGATGAGGTGATCGTACTCTTCGTCCGATGATGGCATTGAAAACTCCGAGGCGAATTTACGCAGGACAGTCATGCCGTGTCGTGCATCCCTGATGGTAGGGTGTGACGTGCCTACGAGACCCACCGTGAATTCAGGAGGCGTAAAAAGAGAAGAAGAAGAAAAAGGAAAGAAAAGAAAAAAGGATCAGCGATTCAGAAAACCCAACAAATATTAAAATGAAAGACTTACGCCGTTCGAGGCGAGAAGCACAGACCTTTAAAGTACATAAAAGTGGCGACAAGTCGCCAGCGCGCCGTCAGTTCGTACGTCCCAAATGTTTGGGGATTCGGATTCTCACATGATAGGGGGTGTCAAAGACAATAATGCTGATGGAAGTCCCTGGGAACGCGCGCGCGATCGCACTCCAGTAGGATCGCTGCCTTTTTTTTCCACATTGAGAGGGTAGGACGTTAACGATTACATCAATAGGTCCCCCGACACGACCGGGGTCACATGGTAGATGGGACATACATAGCATTGAAATTGGTCCGATCGATGCAAGGGGAGCGCCCTTCGGAAAGCGTGCAATACGCCAGCTCTTCCACTTGTTGTCTGCTACCCAGGTCGTCCTGGTTACAACGGCGGAATCTGGGGAAGTGACTTTCAAGAGCCTCCGCAAAGGTGGACTACATAAGGACGATTGTACACGCGCCTGCGATTAATGACTCCCACACGCGGGACCGTAAAAAGACGGCGGGCTTTACCTTCCCTGAAGCAATCAGTCCCACCAGAATCAACATAGTTTGTTCTCCTTCGAAAGGTTCGGGAGGAATTGAGAGCTCTGGGGATTGTTTCACACCGACATCTCCTTCTGACACTGACATGGTGGTGGTGGTGGTGGTGGTGGTGTGGAGCGAAGCCACGTTGCCAAGAGACGCTAGCGCCCAGTCGTTGGACATCGCACCTCATGAGCGAAAATCGTACACCAGCTTCTGGACGATCTACATCTACCGTATATTACTAGGATGCTACTACGCCAGGATTGATTCATAATTCCTGACTCACGGTACCGGGCGGCCCAAATAGAAACCGCACGGTGCCCTCATTCTTTCCGAGCAAAGCAACTTGTTCCCCGCTGTACAAGGCACTGGGGTCAGATCCTGCAAGTGGTTTATGCGGTCGCAGCGGATGCTCGTTCTGCCGCATAGCAATCTTCAGGTGGATCAGTTGATCGGCCTTGTAAGGGACTGATGGCGGTTGCGGAGGGCCAGTGGAATAATAATTTCGTGGTGATGGGTGTGGGGATGGCGAGGAAGGAGTCCTAGGCGACGTGTTTGCCGACGACGTATTTTGCGCGGCCTGAATAAGAAGGTCGATGATGAGATGCGCAATTTCTATATCATTTTACTGTGGTATGAATACTCATCCGTCACACGCCACACCAAGAAATTGGCTGACCTTGTAAATCCTCCGCATCCACCATTAACATCTGTTCCCAGTCAGCTTTCTCCTTTAGAAGGCCAACCAAGCGTTGAGCAGAGTCGTCGATTGGATTAGACGGTAGAGACGTCTCCAACGTTGAAAGGAGGGCAGACGTGTACAGGCAGCCCAACGCAACCGTATGAGGTGGGTACATGATGGGAACAAGGGTCCGATGGCTAACAAAGTCATCAGCGTCGTCAAAATCAACTAGAACAGAAAACACACCAGTCGATTGTGAGACGCCACGCAAATTTGATAAGCGTCTTGGGTGCTGGAAGAAGAGGAATTTTTGATATCTTCTGCGGGAATACATTGAGAAATTTTACCTCCCAACTTCCGACCCAACTTGAAAACGTAGGGGAACGGCATCTTCGATGTGAAGTTGAAGCAAATCGTCTCCAATATCAGACGTTCTACTGCGAGCAGCCGCTGACGATCATGTTCGACTGTCTGGCGGACCTAAACTTTGGGAAACTCGGCGAGAGTAAGCCGAGGCTCACCATAGGATCTATGTCAACTTCACCACCCAGTGTCTTTGATTTTGCTGCCATCTCTGGGAATCGTACGCCGTAGGAGACCATAAGGATCTCCCGGGGCTTTTTCAGAGTGTCATGCATCTTTGTGGATACATACAAAGCAGCTAGAGTGGCATCCTATTTCGCGGGTGAGCTTAAAGGAAGCTTCTTGACCACAAGACGCGTACGCACGTAGTAACTAAAATCTTTCCTTGGAAAGAATAGATGGAATCGGTGGTAGAGATTTTGGGCAGTTGCAATCGTCCTCCGAGGGCTGTGAACGGCGGTTGGGAGGATGAACAGGCTTACAGAGTTGGAAACACCCACAAGCCGATCTTTGCACCTACGGCCTCCAGGAAACTGCATGCTTGCTGTCTTACCTTCTCCTCCTGGGTTGCGGACAGCTTACCACGCTGCTTCTCTGAGAGATATTCGACCTCGGACACCGTGAAATAAGGATGGTGATACTTGGAGGACGATGCCGGTAGCTGGGACGGGGGCAATGTTTGCTGCTCCATCCTCAACGTTCACGGCAGAGTTCTAGTAACGCAGTCTGCTATGATTTCACGATCAATTTACCCTCACGTGATCACGGCAGTGCCATGCTCGTCGGAACTCGGAATTTGTTAACGGAGTGGCCTTGGCGAAATTGACCCTGCAATCCAGTTACCGACTTGACACAAAATGATCTTTTAATCATTTGCACAGGGAAAGTGAATTGAATTAATAATGGCCTGCATCGCACTAGCATCTAATTTATCGGATGGACCGAACATGTCAAACACCTAACGAACGATCCGATAATATAGCGAGAGGAGTATCGTTAGCACGCCGGAACAGTCAGCGGAATTTTGACCGAGGTCTAAGACAGATCGTTAGGGTCTGATCACATAAAGACGGAACGGTGGTAGTACTCACGGCGAGACCCTGTATCATGCAGTCTGTCAACGCCAGTTATTAGAATACACAGAAAGAAAACTTACGGAAAGGCTTGTTTCCTTGTACTTGACGCTCATGTCTGCTGCGGTAATACGCATAGCCTCAATTGCCTCGTCCAGTGTTACTCGATATATGCCATCGCTGGCCATGGACAATTGTGCAGCTGTAATTGCTTTCACGGCTGTCAAACGTCCAAGACTCTGTCAGTTCACTGAAAGCGCATGCAAATAACTTCCCGAACCTCCCAAACTATTTCGCTCCTGGATCATTATGCGTCAAAGTTCATTGAATAAAAAAAAACTCAAGCACATACGATACAAGGAACCTGAACTAACCCATCGATTGGGTCACAAGTCAGGCCGAGGTTATGTTCTATCACGATCGTCAGAATGATTTCCTGCTGCTTTGCAGACGTATCGTACCAATACCAATTTCGGCAGCCTGCCAAGCATCAGCCATCCACAAGGTGACCACAGGAACCATAACTTACCTGTAAAATTGTTTCTGGAGAAGCGCCCATGCACGCCGCGAAACCGGCACTCGCCATGGAACAAGCCACTGAGGCGATGCATATCAATACAATCAATCGTTCACAATGCTGGAACAGGGACGCACCACCGACTTCAGCCTGGCAACCACCCTCTGCAGCAGAAATGGTGCTTCCGCGCTTAAATAGCATGCCGATGGCCTGAACACATGATTTCATCAGCCTCACACTGTCGCCCGAATCGATGGTAAACAGACCGATGCAGTCAACAAAAATGTCTTAACAGACTTCTCTGGGTCGTCGCTGACAAACTCAACGATATATTTTAGCACGGCAGGAATAACGCCAGCAGCGCCATTGGTGGGCGAGGTAACAATACGGCCGCCAGAAGCGTTCACTTCATTGACTGCGATTGCATAGCAAGAAAGGAAATCGACGGCAGGAATCATCGTCTTGCGCTTTAATGTGGGAATAATCAGTGGCATGTGGTTAGATTGATCGCGAACAATACCAACGGGGGGCATAGGGAGAACCGGGTGGTCAAATGACCCAGTTACAAGTGGGGAGCGAGTTCGCGCGTTTCGGGACTTGATCGGTTCCTGTTCCTGTTCGAGAGGCGCGGCGGCCCCCGGACTTTCGGGTTCATCTATAGCACTTACCAGAGTCGGGGAGGCGCCTGGACCAATGAGCTGTACAGTTGGCATTCCAATACCCGGGTAGAATCTTTGGTCCATGGGGATTGTGAACAATTTGGTTTGGCAAGGAAAAACAGAGCTGACCCTCGCATAAGACGCCTGTAAAGCATTGGAGCGCGGCGCTGCAGACGCAGCCTGCCGGGTAATGTCTTTTCGGCTGTTGAGACACCAGAGCGAATGCAATCATCCATGACGGCCCAAATGCGCATCAGCTATTGAAGAGAATATTGGATTGAATGCGTAGTGAAATCGATGGGAAATATACCTTGTAATCGATTTCCTGGTCGGAGAGACCAAAGTATCGTTCATTGTCATGAACGATTTGTGCAATAGTCAACTGGGACATGAATCAAGGATGGTGAGGAGGGAGCAAACCCAACGAAACCTACGTTGTGTTTTTTCGTTAGCGCAAGGAGACTACTTCCCGACTCGAAAGGGTACGGGGGGTGACGTGGATCAGTGGGTTGATGGTGGGCAGGAACGATGTCGCCTTTTTCCACGGTGTGGGTCTGATGGAGACGGGCACCATGGACAGCCTTTTTATCGACGCCCTTGTAGAACAAGTTCTCGTCAGCTGATGGAACGTTAACGTCAGGCCGGAGTTGTACACATATATCCACCAACCTTTGGTCTTGTCATTGACGACGAAGCCACCGCCAACACTGGGAAGATTGGATATGGTATATCGAGGAAAGGAGGGAATGAGAGACGTTACCTAAAGTACTCGTTGGTGGCCAAAAGGTCGCCGTGTTCGTTAAAGCAGGAGAAACGCATACCATTTGGGTGAGTTTTGAGAACGTGATCCCAGCGCCAGAGCATGTCACGGTCCATGTCGAAGTGAATGGAACGTTGTCCACCAAGATAGAGACTCTTGTTGAGCAGGATAGCATCGTAGCGTGAAGGAATGGTACCGCAATCGATAGTCTCTGGATCGGAGCCTTCGAGACCAAGAAGGATTGCTTGGGGAGTGTGATGGCTAGAACAAGGATTGAATACACTGGCTGAATATACAGTCAAACGGAGTACCCTTTGCCTAGCGGAGAAGTGAGTAGGGGTATAACGTAGGAGGGGCGGACTGACCGGTTGCCGCAAGAGAACCGTAGCTGGTGAAAATGAGAATATTGGTGGTGAATTGGACAGATGAGACTCACAGCACTATCTTGATGGTTCTGACCTTGTAGGGTGCATCAGCTGGAACGGTAGAGGGAAGGAGAGAGCAGCTAACATGCCTGGTCGAGCAAGCCTAGTTCGCGGAGGTCCGTGATGAATATCTTTCCGGCGCGCATGGGTCCGACGGTGTGCGAGCTGCTTGGGCCGACTTGAACACGGCATGATCATTACTGGGTGTCGTAATGGAAGCAGACAAAGTGCGCACCGCCGATGCTGAAGAGGTCGAATGTGGATATGACAGCATGGCCTGGTTTTATGTGTTCGGTCACTGTGGGGGTATCTATGTCCCTGGGTTTGCTTAGACTGTATGCTGGTGGAAAGTAGGAAAGACGGCGAAGAGCGCAAGTGCGGGGACGGAGGAACAGTGAGCGGAGCATGTCAAGTCCCGAAAAGGAAAGTATCGACCGACGTACGGCTTCTCGTCGTGGCGGGATATTTACGACGATCATCATGAGCTCGCCTTCAGTCGACGTTCGGGAGCGACGTTCAGCGTCGAGCTCGTCTTCTTCACGTCCACACACCGCCTTGACCTCCTTCTTACCACCCTCGTCTTCGACCCCAACAACCCATCCAGTCTCCCTAGAGACCCTCCTCTCACACCATGCAAACGCCCCAAATCCGCACCTCGCAGCCCTCGACCAGGCGCTCTCAGAACGAAACGTCTTCTCCACCCAGAACACCCAGCTCTGGAAGCTCATCGAGAAGCAACGCAGTGGTTACAGCCAGCTCCTCAAGGAAGTCGAACGCTTGCGCGCAGAACGTGATGCTTGCAAGGCCCGTCTCCTTGCTGCAGGCATAAACGTCGAGCTCACCAAGAAAGACAAGGACAAGCTCAAGCAACTCAGGCCCTCCACCTCCAACTCTGCAGACAGCGTTTCCATCCCCTCCCGCCTTCCGTCTGATACATATCGTGCGTGTTCTCATATCTACCCTTCCTCCTATTGAATTTACCAAAGATCCACCCAATGACGACCACTCTCACTCGCAAAACGTAAAATCTCGTGATCTTCATGGTCCCTGTTTCGACGACGTTCACTCTTCCCCTCTCGTCGTACCTCCAAGATCTGCGTCTCTCACGCACCCCAGCTCTTCTACATCCTCAAATACAAACACATTTCCCTTACTCCCCCCTAACGAAGTGGAAAAACCGCACGCTCGTGTGCCCAGTAGCTCGATACCACCTGGAAACCCTTCACAACAACACACCGCTCAATCGGCCTTGTTCTCCAATACTCCACCCACACCACTCCCGTCGTACCCTTCTTCGAGTCCGAATGCTGGCCTTCTCAGTCCCATTCCTGAACACTCCAAGCCCGCAAGTCGAGATTCGAACGTCTCTCTTCCAGATGAGGCCAAGTGCTACATTTCTAACTTGGGCGAAAGTCCATCGCCCAGTCCAGAATTGGAATACCTTCAAGCGGAAAGGACCACAGAACCCGATGCCGCTCATATCCCTGCCACCAAATTCGGGCCCACCCGTATGTACAGCGGAGATGAAAACGAGTTTCTTGATATGGAAGAGGAGGAAGATCTGGTCGAGGAAACTGAGCAACAATCACTCCCGTCGATCACCGACAGTCACGACACATCCGCTGGTGTAGTTGATTTGCCTATGCCGCCTTTCCACGATCCCGCTTATTACCATCAAAACCACACCCAGAGCGCTTCCTCGCAATCCATTCTAGATACCCTTACTCAACTCCCTCCAGTTTCAGCCCCATCCAAGACGCACTGGCAGTCCCAATCCGATGCTTCAATGTTGTCACATTCACACTCATTCGAGTCTTCGCTCCTGACCCCACATCCGGACTCTCCATCGCCGGAATCTTACCTTTCGCCAACAAAGTCCATGTCGAGTGATAGACCCAATCCCACTTTCCGTGCCCTTCCTCTCGTCGCTAGCGACCTCAAAACTACGCATGCCATAGTTTCGCACTCCTCCATCAGGCCGAATGATCGAGGGAAGGAGGTGTTGTCTTTCGAGATCGAAGTCGATCCAGGAAAGCGCAAGGAGCCCTGGAAAGTGGAGAAACTATATTCTGACGTGTTGGGTCTCGATCATCGGTTGAGAGCTGCCGTCGGCAAAGGTGCCTCAAAGAAGATCGCAGCTCTCCCGGAAGGCAAACTTTGGAAGGATCACGCGCCCGCTAAGTCCGACCGGCGCAAAGTAAGTGACAAGTAGAATAAAGCTCACTACAAAGCTGAACGCCAACACCCTAGGCTGCTCTAGAGGCATACCTTCAATCATTAATTGATCTTCCTGTCAAGAACAACGACGAATTAATCGCCTTTCTAACTTCGGACGTTGTACGTGATGCAAAGAAGCCCGTAATGCAGGCCGGACACAAGGAGGGTTACCTCACCAAACGAGGTAAAAACTTTGGCGGGTGGAAGACCCGTTACTTTGTCTTACAAGGACCCGTCCTTGAATACTACGAAAGTGTGAGTGATTGTGACGTGAGCGCTCTTCTCCCATCTAATAATCCGAGCAGCGGGGTGGTACTCACCTTGGTTCCATCGCCATAACAAATGCGCAAATAGGTCGTCAGCAGCGAACAGCAGATCACGAGGACGAGAAAAATTACCGGCACGCGTTCCTCATCATCGAAGCAAGGAGGGGGCCAGGCGGCTCTAATCCACGACATGTCCTATGTGCGGAAAGTGACTCTGAAAGGGACAGTTGGGTGGACATACTCGTTCGTTATGTTTCGGGAACCTTCAATGAGGACTCAGCTGTTGCAGTGTCAATTGGTCCAAGTCCCATATCAGTCAATGTCTCCCAAGCGCAGAGCCCTGGGTCAGGCCAACCTCGTTCCAGTTTGAGCTCGAATCAAGACGTGGTTACCACTCCAAATGGAAAACGGAAAGGTTTGTCGAAAGATGACATCTCACGAGCTACACTGGTGCCTATATCTCAACTTGCGCAAGACCCGAACAATTCCAAGCTCTTCCAACCATCGTTTTTCCCAGGTTCTGTCTCGATCGACGAGTCGTCACATACACCCAGTCCAACAAAGTCTATGTACACCGTCAACACCGATCACACTCATGAAGATCGAAAACGGCTCGTGGACCGCGTAGAGGCCTCTCTGTCAAGTTCTCTTCCTTCGAGTTCGCCACTTGAAGTTGCTGGACAGGGCTTAGTAGCGTTCAGACCTAGCTCTGAGCTCGGGCATTACGCAGACCCTGAACGACGAGCGGCGCATTCAACACACGAACTTAGCATCGATTCTGGTCGGTCCCGAGAGGTTAAACGGGACAGGAAGTCGTATCACCCTGGCTTGGCTGCAGTGTCTGGTTCGCCTACGGCAACTTCATTCCCTGATCGTGCCGCTTCACCTGATGTCGGCTCTCCGTCTCTGCGAGGCAGTGATATGAACGGCAAGGTAAAGATATCTGGACCCATAAACGCAGCCCCTATTCCTGCAGGCTACAAATTTGGCGGTAAGGATGTGCCAAGTGAGGGCACTTCTTCGAGTGACAGGCGAGAAAAGGCAAAATCGAGGTCGTTTTGGAACTTCGGCAGACCTGTCGACAAACTCCCGCCGACTGTTCCTCGTGCCGTGTTTGGAGTACCCCTCGAGGAGTCCCTCGAGGTTGCCGAGATCGCACGTCTACCGGCAGTCATATTCCGGTGTGTTCAGTATCTGGAAACCAAGAAGGCTGACCAGGAGGAGGGTATTTATCGTTTGAGTGGGAGCTCTGCCGTGGTCAAGAGTTTGAAGGACAAATTCAATACTGGTATGTCGGACCACCTGTTGAGGTGGTACATTGCACTCATGAGTTGTAAAAGAGGGCGACGTTGATCTCCTGGCTTCGGACGAATACTGGGATCCTCACGCCGTCGCTGGCCTGTTGAAAAGTTTCCTTCGAGAGTTACCTGCCAGCATCTTGACGCGTGACTTGCACATGAGGTTCCTCTCTGTAATGGGTCGGTCTATCTTCCCTCACCTTGGCCTTGAACTGCACATGACGCTATTTACAGACTTCGTGGAACCACGAGAGCGCATTCGTGAACTCTCACATCTCATCGCGTCCCTGCCGATTGCCAACTATAGCTTACTTCGCGCGTTGACCGCCCATCTGATCCTTATTGTACAAAACTCGACCGTTAACAAGATGAACATGCGAAACGTTGGCATTGTCTTCAGTCCTACACTGGGTATACCTGCGGGTGTCTTCAGCTTGATGCTTGGAGAATTTAACCGGGTCTTCAACGTTGATGCTGCCAACGACGTGGACGAAGATGAAGTAGACAAGAACGACGAGCTCAGTCGGCGAAACAGCCGACAATACTCGGATGCAGCGGCGGATATGCTTCTCGGTTTGGCGGGCAGAACGTTGTACGGTTCGTGGTTACCTTCTTCCGCGAGTATACAGTGGTTCTCACATCTGTCGCTTCTGTAGCAACCACAGATGAGACTCCTTCCGAAGATAGCGATAGCCTTTCGCTCTACGAGAGTGGTAACGAGACGACAGAAAACGATGCGACGGCGGAATCCAGTCAAACGCGCTCGAGCAATCCTTCTCAGCAGTCGGACCTCCTGACTCCTGAATTTTTGGGCGTACAATCGCAGTCGCATGCAGCCCATGTCGCTGCCAGCCGAGGGCTCAACATTAATGTGTCCAAGAGGAGTAACCGACAGAGTCGAATCATAGGTCTCCCTATATCGCCGCGACCCCCAACAGATACCGGTTCTTCTCCGGTTCCCTCACCACTGCAAACTGCGAGACAGAGTTGACGTGGATGAGATGCATTTTTTGCTGTTTGTCGTTTATGAATATACGTATCTTTTCGTCGTTCCGTATGTGTATACCCTTTTTTTTCTTTTTCTTTTTCGCGTCCCCATAGACTTTCTGGTATATATATCCACTTTCTGACTAGCTTACTGCCTGAGGATGCCCTTGCTCGACAGAAACTAAAATTGGACTTTTTCATCACTCGGAAAGCGCATTGGCGAAGGACATTGCTTTGTAATATCGACATGACGTAACGGCCTTATGCTTTGCTTGGTCTTGTTGCACTTGCTCTTGTTGGTCCACATGGAAGCGCTGCAAAGCCAGATACCATTCTCGTTGTATGTAGATGACGTTGATTCCACTGTGCAACATTGCTAGAACAACAGGTCTAGCTTCGCCTCCTTGCTTCGAGAAATAGCCAGCATTCCAGCTAGGACGACACGATCGCACAGCAAGTCTAACGCGTCCAGGAGCTCTCCTCGCATTGTCGTGAAAAGGTGGATAGAAGCTTTAAGGGAAAATTATTCACCGCTTCCATGCGGCACTACCGCATCAGTGTTGCGACTGCTATTCCCAGAAGACGACACCCATCGGAAGTTTGGTCTACAGGAAGCGCTCCTCGTTAAATATCTTTCCCGGTGCCTGGACTCATCCACTGTCTTTACTGGTGGTACGAAGCATTTGGCTCTGAGAAACTGGAATCGGGAATCCGCTTCCGGGTGCCTCGGTGAGGAACTTCTTAAATATGCCGTACCTGGAACAGAGGTGCCCTTTTGAAGAATTGATTTACATATGGTGGCCGTGTTGATATGTTGATCCAGGACGTCGTTGGACCAAAGAGTCTTCAAGAGATCGATGCACTCCTGGACGAACTGGCGTCTACGTCCCTTTTCTCCGACAAGTCCTTTCACGAAGGAAACACGTCCTCGTCCACTGACAAGCGCTCCAAGTCTTCTATCTTACACTCTCTCTATGATTCCCTTCCAGCCACCGATGCTGCCTTTCTCACTCAGATCATTCTCAAGGACTTGCGTCCCTTGTTGTATACTCCCCCAGCTGCAACGACGAATCGAGCCCTACTCGACTACAACACGCGCAGCAAGAAGGTGCTAACGAGAGAGCAGTTCATGCAAGAATGGGACCCCTCTGGATCCATGCTCAAGATGTACAGAGCACGGGCCAGCTTAGACGAGGCTGCAATGGGGTTTGAAGCAGGCGGTACACTCATAGTCGCTCACCCGCGCTGGGGCGTGCCAGTAGAGGTTCCCAAGTCTACAAAGGGCCGGAGCCCCTTGCATGCCCTTGAATTTTTAGATCCCGATGGTGAGATATGGGCTGAGACGAAGTATGACGGGGAACGAGCCCAGATTCATGTTCGGTTTTGTGAGGATGGAGAAGCAAAGATAGCTATATTCAGCAAGAGCAAGAGGGACTCGACCTTGGATCGCATCGCCGTGCATCCGTAGGTGTTTTCACATCGAGATTGAACGTCGAATTGAATGCGGAGAATAGGATAATCAAGGTCGCGTTGAGTGCGTTTGAAAAACAAGATGTCAGTTTCATACTGGACGCGGAGATGGTAGCATTCTCTGACGAGAGGAACGCCATCGATGGTCAGTTCGATCACCCTGCCTTGTTATTCAGATCTTTGAAAGGTGTAATCAGAGTTCTGGCGGATACGCACCCTTGTCGCGCGTACGGCGCAAGGGGCTCGGGCTACTATGAACCTGCCCAAAGAAGAGCAGAATGACTCTCAGTACCTGTAAGTGTGTTGTTTTCCGTTGTACGAGGGTAGATCTTTTCATACGTGAACAGCGACTCGTGTCCTTCTCTTCATTCGGCTTACACCGAATCTCTCCACCTTGCTCTCGTGTTTTTCGACATCCTCCTGCTGGGCAATGCAATGCTTCTGAATGTGCCGTACTCGATGCGACGTTGCATGCTTGAAAGTGTCGTCCACGAGATACCGGGGAAGGCTATGATCGCTGAACGCTTCAAGGTATTCAGTGGCCCAGAGCTGTGCATCGATAGTGCCGTCAAGAATCTTCGAGAAATATGGGCGAAGCACGTAGCGGAGTGTCAAGAAGGTCTGGTTCTCAAATCGGGAGCGAGCAAGTATGGAGACTGGAGGTTGCCATGGGTCAAGGTGTGCAAGCACGTTGGAGCGATTCCTCTCCTAACCCCCCTGCGTTGGATGATAATAGCTGAAGAAAGACTACATTCCTGAGTATGGAGACACTGTTGATCTTGTCGTGATTGCTGCTTCGTGGGAGAAGGATCGCGCAAGGGAACTCCGAGGTAGGTACTATTCTGGTTTGGTCAAGTATTTTCACCCCAAGGGGGCTTTCAGTACCTCCTTCGACCCTCACAACATTTTACGTTGGCGCGCTCGGAAATTCTTGTCTGTGTACGGCTAATGTAAGTCCTTTTGCTCGGTCACTCGTCCGAGGATCGAAATCCTTTGTAGCCCCAAGTGAAGCCCCATTTCGTTGTATATTTCACTGCTTCGTACGGCCTGTCTCGAGAACAGCTGGAAGAGTTCAACTTTTGGCTACGGTCAGATACAGTCGACACCCAGGTGAGCACGCTAGTTCTTAAATTCGAGTGGTGTGAGATACCATAGTGACCGACAGGCACGCACGCTCGATGATCTCCCGTATTCTTACTCGGCGCTTCATACACTTCCCCAACCGACGGTCATTCTCCGGACCCCAATTCTAGTGGAGCTGTGTGGCGCTGGCTTTACGAAAAGTCCGGGTAGCAAGGTCGGTGTCTATATTCCAAGAAGTTAAATCCCGACTGACCCAAGCAGTACTATGAGCTACGCTTCCCTCGAATCACCAAGATTTTTCGATTGTCGGAACGCTCGCACATGGAGTGCCTTACTCTTCGGGAACTACAGACAATTGCATACGAGACTATTGGTCGTGAGATTCAAGATGCCATTGTGGATAAGGATATCGATAACTGGGTGAATTGCTTATGGGGAAAAGGACAATGCAAGAATCAAGACCAAAATGAAGAGGAGTTGGCGCAGAGACATATAAGTGTAAAGGAGGAATGGGAATCAAAGTTCGGGGACCTCGACAAGCGGCGGGAAAAGAATAGAAAAAGGAAACGTGAGGATGTGGAAATGTCTCCTTGAGCTATCATATCATTCGCAGCGGTACAGATAGGAGATCTTAGGAACTCCGTGGTGATGCTGAACCGTAACATCGAAACTTTGGACGCATGTCATTCAAACGGGTCAAAGTGGTGCGATTTCTCCCACATTGAAGTTGAAGATTCTGGCGACCAATCACCATTTAGTACGACGTTGATCCTAAATCGGATAAGTCGTCTGCGTCGAGGCTTCATCGGAGCTGCCTGAGAGCCTCTTTCACTGTACTTCGTTCGCCCAGGAGGGCCAGGATTTGCCATCGTTGATCTCGAACCTCCCTATCTTTCAGAAGGATAACATCTTCGTCGTTCATTGCTTCGTTTTCACCTATTGCTAGCCTCATAGCTGCTGCGGAGTGGTTTGGAAGCACGGCAGGGGAGAGTGTGAAGAGCGAATCGAAGGAAGATGCCGTTAGAACTCGGTTATTTGAACGTGGAGCGGAGGGGCTGATGGATGCAATCGCATGAGAAGTAGAAGTGAGAGAGAGGGCATGGGTGATAAGTTGTTTAAGCTTTGCCTGGCGTGGGGTCAGTGACGCCGAGTTGTTGGACGGGATGAAAGCCTACCTCAAAAGCAAGCATCATGAGTGATGCTACAGTGCGAGATGGTGCGCTTAAATTGTGCTGAGCAGATATAAGGTTGATCCTGTCGGATATTTGTTGCAAAGTCGGAGCCCTGGATACAGACGCAAGGTGAATTGGGAGACGGCTGCCCGGAGGGTCTGCCATGCAAGGAGTCAACTGGAAATGAACAAAGTTAGTGGATCGCACCAAACTCACCACCACGCTCCGGAAGAAGGACCACGCCTCTGTCGCGTGCAATCTCATCCGCGCCTTTGCGTGGACGTGGCCGTTCTAGAGCACTCGAAAGTGCGGGTAGGTCGCGTATCCTGTCTCGTTCGCGTCTGCCCAACGAGACAGTCCATCGCTTGAGTCTGTTCGATCGTAACATCCCGTCCAAATCGTCGGGCCCTTGGTATGGGAGAACCCTGCGCCGCTTGCGAGGGGGTTGCTTCGGGGCATCTGGGGGCGGTGTGGGGGGTCTTCGGTGGACTGTGAAGTCAAAGAGAGAAATTATCAAGGAATTATGAAGCTGGACTGCTTGGAAGGTGAGTAAATACACGTCACATCTACAGCAAGCAACCGACCGAGGTTCGGCGCGTCGAGTGCATTGCGAACGGAATCCTCGAATTCCTGTCTCGATATTCTTGCAGATACGAACTGACTGAGCGCTGAAAAGTAAGCTGTTGCTTTTGTGCCCAACGCAACGTTGAGCTGGTTCTTGATCGTCGACGTGGACGAGAGTGACATGAAGTCGTGGGAAAGTCTGATGAGTGAGCCGCTCGGATGTCCCAATGCCGCTGAGAGCGATCCGTCTTGTTCTTCAACGTCGATGTATCTATGGATCGCCCGGTGACATCCAAGTCGCGGGGAATCTGTCGCTATTATTCTACATCCAGGGGATGCTTCGCTGGAGATAACTGCAGGTTTCTCCATGGCGCGGACGAGAAGCTCACGCCGTTTGACAAAGCAAAGGTGTGCAAGTTCTATGCTAGGGGTGTGTTCGACATCTATGCTATCCATCCTGCCATGTAACACCACACTAGGGCATTGCACTCGCGGTGATCAGTGTTGGTTCCGGCATACCCTTCGCATGGTAGCCCCGGACGATGAGAGGATCCAATTCAACGCCGAAACATGTTGCATCTGTCTGGAAAAACCCACCACATATGGCTTGCTGAGTGGGTCACTCTCGCGTACTTACTGCACAAATCATACTGAATATCGCACAGCGGATTGCAGTCATGTTTTGTGTCTCGAGGTCAGTCTGATAATGTCTCATTGTCCGTCCGGTGATCCTTAGCTTGTCGCCAGTGTATCCGTCAGTGGCGTGCTCCGGCAGGTAAATCGCCTGACGTGGTCTCCTCGGGTACTATCAAATGTTGCCCCCTCTGTCGCACGCCTTCTCGTTTCGTAACACCGTCTGAACATTTCTTTCCAAGTGGAAGTCCTCGCAAGAAGGAAACGATCGATGCATATAAAGCTAGCATGGCCAGGGTACCCTGCAAGTGAGTCAACGACTTCTCCTGTCACTGTCCTCCAACTCCGACTTTGTAGATACTTTGACGAAACATCGCGTCGTGGGAAGCCATGTTGTCCTTTTGGAATAGACTGTTTCTACAAGCACACCGATCCGGATGGTACCCCGCATGTATTCCGCCACGGTGCAAAACACTCTATGAATGTGGGTATTCATATTGCTTCATGTACATTGGCGATTATCAATACCATCCTTGTAGATCTACCGGAGACATCGTCTCAGAGGCACTCTTCCCCCCGCCCGCTTTGATTACGACGATCCCGTCGAATTCTTGCAGCACATATTTGAAAACCCGATTACAAATCTTCATGCTACACTTGACGTCATACGAGCCAGCCTGCCGGCATTCATGGAGAGGTTTTCAGCAAGTAATAGAACTGAGAGTCACGATCCAAGTGAGGATGAGGAATTCGTGGATGATCCTTTTGAGATACTGGTACGTAGACTATTCCTCCCTCCCCCACTTTGTCACGAAACGCCTTGTAGATATAGCTCTAACCTTTCCGTTTATTCCCATGTCATGTCATGCACCTATTCTGAACGTAGGAGGACAATTTTGTCCTGTACGATGAAGCGGCAAATCTTTCCAATAGCACTGGGCGAGACAACCCACATCCTCCACCAGCAGAACCGCTCCCCGAACACGAGCTATCACCACTTTCCGCGGAAACGACCGCTGCTTCTCGACCAACCACCCCACCACCCAGTCACCCACAGCCCCAACTTCAAGCCCAACCTTCACGTCTTTCATCGCGGTTCAGCACGATAATGAATACTCATAGTCGACAGACGTTCATCATTGATATTTCGGATGAAGAAGAAGAGGAGGAAGAGGAAGAGGAAGGGTCCGTGCAGCATGCATATGATGCTGATCCCAGCAGCTCCATCGAACCATTTGATTCCTCCCCCTTGGAATACCCGTCTGTCACTCCATCCTCAGTGGAAGAGCAGCGCTCTACTTTTCTTCAGTCTGTTGGCGATCGTCGTACGGACACATCACATGGCCCTCAGTGTGAACATGACGTAGACCCACCTTTTGTAACGGATGGTCGTGGTCGTGTTGTTTGGAGCAGCACCCGAAACGGACCCGGTCGGGGTGCAGGGTCACGACACTCTCGAGCTGGATCTGGTGCGAGAATCGGATGTCCATCACCCAGCTCGAATCTTCTTGTTGCAAGCCCTCGCGGGCACGCATGGGGGGGCGGACAGGAATCTCAAGTCATAGATGGCAAAGCAGGTGGAGGGGAAGAAAGCAATGGCATGGACTAATTTGTACGGGAATAACGGAAAGTGTGCTCTGCATTGTAACTATAATAATATTATCCGACAAAATAACACTGTCCGAGTTCACCCCAGCTTTAAATACAAGAGTTATACGTTCACTCTATAACCTTGTGTCGACTTTATATAATATAATAGCATGCCGGATGCGCGTGGCCTGGCGACTTTCGTATTCCATCCTCCAAACGAAATCCATCTGCCCTCCGCTCTCAGCGACGATGTCACGCCAGGATTCGTCGTGTAGCTTGCCCCCTGCACAAGCTGATCAAGCGTTCATGAAGGTGTCTGCCCTCGAGGCTGGGCATTTGATCATACCAAGGAATAGTGTCTGGCTGGCGCTGGGTCCGACGAAGTCGTTGTTTCCCCTTCCCTTTCTTTTATCTTGCGACACTCGAAGCTCGGAAAGACACTTGTATTTGACCTCGGCATTCGACGGGACCATCATGCATACCCACCAGCGGTCTTGGATATGCTTAACGTCGGCGGACCGAACTCGCGTATCTTGCCAGGCCAGGCCGTGGATGAGTCATTGATCAAGGGAGGCTCTCAGGTTGACGCGGTCATCCTTAGCCACCTACACTGGGACTAGCACGTCTACTGATCATGCATGCTTGGAGTCCCATACTCATCGACACGCCTCGGCTCGTTCAGTATAGGTGACCCGGGTCTCTTCACATGACATGTTGCCACGTTCGTCGTTGGAGAGGACTGCAGGAGTCTCCTCGATACGGGATATCCCATTGATCCAAGTTCCCGCTTTGCGGCAGACGCCCTCCCTGTCGAACGAACTCGGTTCTTGTCCCGATCAGATTTCGACACGTCGATCGGACCGTTCCCTCACACACTGGACTACTTTGGGGACGGGAGCATGTATGTCGTCGACACGCCAGGTACGTGGAAGGTTGGGTTGAGTATACTGAGACGTTGACAAAGCGGAGAGCAGGGCATCTACCTGGACACATCAATGTGCTCGCTCGCTCGTCTCCGGACGGTGCATGGATCCATCTTGCTGGAGATGCTGCGCACCATTTCAGTCTTCTGATGGGGGAAGGGCAGGTCGCAGATTTTGTCCGCGCAGGGGTGACCCGGTGTATGCACGTGAATAAAGAGGTGGCGGAGGATCGATTAGAAGGATCGGCAAGCTGTTGGGTATACCAATAGTGCAAGTCCTGATCGCGCATGGCGCGGACTGGTATCATGCGAACAAGGATGGGGATGCATTCTTTCCGGGAGCGATCCCGCCGCTCTCTTGATTAACGAGTGATCTCGAGTCGTACCGTACATTTGTCAGGATACGGTCTTTTCTTAGCAGCCTCGAGGCCGGTATATGTAAGATGAAATACTCGAAAACGCACCATTTACAGGACCATGTCTGACGAAGCCACCACGGTAAGGCTCCCTCCGCCAGCCGCAGACCAGCGTACATGAACGTGTCTGCTCTCGATGCTGGAAACACAACTATCCCGATCGGATCGGACAAGTTTATAGTAGGGGCAGACCCAGGACCCGCATCGTGTCCATCCTTTGCTTTTTACCTGCGACACTCGAAGACGGGCTTCCAGATGGTGTTCGACCTTGACACGCGCCGCGATTTCGAGGGGTACCCCCCGCAGCACGGAAGCGCATCCAAGACCTCGGGTTCTCGTCCAGGGTAGACCAGAACGTGCTCGAGAAGGGGGCGTTCGGCCCGAGGAGGTGGTGATAGTGAGCCAGTTTCCTTGATTCATTCGTCATAGCATCGGGGATCACGCGCCGTTCACGAAAGCGACGTTTATCGTGGGGGAAGGATGTCGAGAGGTGCTGGCGAACGGATACCCAGGGCGCGCGGACGCGCTGTTCTCGACGACGGCGATGCCCGTGGAGCGGGCGGGTTTCTTGTCTGAGCTGAACACGCCGATCAATTCGGGGACGGGAGTTTGTACGTTGGCAAGTTGAAACGGGGCCTTGACAGGGCACGTCGCTGGGCGCACGTCCGCGGAGGGTTCCTGGATCCTCCTCGGTAGTTGACGGGTGCGAGATGGACGCTGGAGCGATACGAAGAAGGAAGGGTGCGGGTGTTGATCGCGCACGACGACCTAGTTACGACCACCACGATGGACACCTCCTCCGTCTTCAGCGACGAAGACTACGACGTCATATCCAATCCAGGTCAACGTTCGCTCGAGTCCAGCATCGTCGCAGACCTTGGCCTGCGCGCCGAAATTCCACCCACCGACGCTGCCCGTGCAGTCCTCAGCACCGTCTCCCTCTCCCCCGCCGACATCCAGTCCCGCGTCCGCGCCGCGATCGACTCTTCTGCGCGGAATGGCAGCAGCTATCCACTCGACCACCGAACCGTCCGTGTCTACCTCGACGGCGTGTTTGACGTCTTGACAGCTAGGTACGTTCGCCATCGTCAGCACCACGAAAACTAACACACCCGACCGCACAGGCACATGCTCCAGCTGCGCCAAGCAAAGCTCGCCTTCCCCTCCGTGCACCTCACCGTCGGCGTCTTCTCGGACGAGTCGTGTCAGCAGCACGACGCCCCGCAGCCCAGATTCCCCCACGTAGAACGCTGCGAGCTCCTCCGCCACTGCCGCTGGGTCGACGAGGTCGCGCCCGACGCCCCATGGATGCTCACGGACGCCTTCCTGGTCACCAAACGCATCGACTATGTCGCACTCGAGGAAGGCTCCTCCGTCGACCCCGAATTCGACAGGACGAGGTTGAAGGGGTACGATCATGTCAAGAAATTCGGTATTTCTCAGTCTCAGTCTCAGCCTCCCTTTCGTTCTCATGGTTTTTAGGCCGTGTGATACCCACGAAGAAAACTCTCGGGCTCGCGCCCCAGTTCATCGCACCTCCACCACCACCACCCTCTGCTCAAGGAACTTCGCCGAAAAATGTGCCCGAGTCACGACCAGAAGATGCTAATGCTAACGGCCAAGCCGACATCGACATCACCCCCGCAATCGATAGAATGTCATTAGATGGACAGCAATGAGAATATCTATTAGTCATTTAACATTCTTGCCTGCTGCTCCAAGTTTGTACCTAGTCGTTTACGATCAACTGCGTGCAGTATGATTATCCCTTCATATCTTTTTTTCGGTGTACATTCATGTGTCTTGCCAGTTGATCCGGCCTAGCGAAAGCCTTTTTGCACTCGTCTTCACTACATACATACGGACGTACCCCAGTATGCGTCCGAACCTTTTGACCAAACGAGTGAGGCGGAATAACTAGCCTGGTACGCACGTCAACTCACATGTTTTGATAAATTAGAAGACTCCGAAAACGCTCTGGGAATCGGCTGTCAGGAGAAAGCCGAGGAGTACAGCGAGTGCTTACTTGTCACAAAATTTACATTTAAACGGTCGTAGCCCGTTGTGAGTGCGCTTATGAATGGTCAGGGCACCCGTGATGGCAAAGGCCTTGCCACACCCAGGAAAATCACAAACATATGGTTCTGTAATCTGTCGGCGCGGGAGTCTGGAATACACATAAGAATTAACTTACTCTCTTGTGTATGACGACGCATGTGCTGTTGGAGAGTGGCGGCCTCGGAGAAATTTTGGCTGCATACCTGGCACTGAAAGGGGCGGTGGCCGGTGTGTGACTAGAGCATGTCATGAGCGGTCGTGCGGCGGAAGGGGTGTTATACCAACGAACCTGGAGATGTCTGGAAATCTTTTGTTTGCTAGAAAAACCGTTGTTGCCGAACCTATTGCAGCCCTCCCAGAAACATTCGTAATAGGCTCTTCCACCTCCGATGTGGACGGATGCGAGATGAGCCGTGAGATCATCACATGAAGAAAACGTTTCAGTGCATGCTCTCCACCTGCAGAGGTGAGTGCCCGAGCAATCGTGTGAGGGCGGGTTAGGCGTCACGGATGGTGGGTGGACAGTGTCGGGTGCATCTTGGGCCCCGGACAGAATCAGAAGAGGGGTAGAGGGGGTGTGGGTATAAAGACCAAGGTGGTCTTGCATGAGGTGTGTTGCTAAGACGTTGAGAACATCGTCATCCGAACCCGCGGACGAGAAGGTTGGAATGGAGGAGGGAGACGGGAACCTTGCACAGTCACCCCAGTGACAGGATAGATGTGAATATGTGTGCGGTTGAATAGACGGTGGAGGGTCACCCATGAGACAGAGATGCTGGAGGTTGACGTGGCCCGCGAGATCCGAGAGGCTGCTGAAGGAAGAACCACAGTCTGCCCACATGCATGTGAAAGATTGTTGAAGGGTGAATGGGGAGGAGGCATGAAGCTGTGGTGAGAATGCGGAAAGGGAAGGAGATGTGGAAGCACTAGAAGAAATAGAGGAGTCGGATATGAAGGCTCGTATGAATGCGGGGAGGTAGGGATGGGGACCTGCGGACTGCAAGTCCTGGCCACAATCGCACGACAGGTCGGAAAAGGCGGATTCCCAGCGGGCAAAGGGCGGTGATTCGTAAGGATTTGTGTCGGCGAGATACGGGTGGTGGTATTCTGTACAACACTGGAGCTGCGAGGAAAGGAGGTAAGGGAAAGTGAAACGGGTCAGAAGAACGACGCGCACGAATTCGTCAAAGCCTGGACAGTCTGTGCAGACTGCTGCTGCTGCGGTTGTGCAGGTGCCATCGCAGGGTTTGTCGCCATCTGCCACGAGACAGGTGGGAGAGTCATGGTCGGGGTCATCGCAGGCGACGACAAGACACTGATTTGTGCATTCTGGGGTGAGCTCAGGAATGAAACAAGAAGGCTCCGTGCACGACGTCGTCGGCGATGTCGGGCAGAGATCGCACGGTTGAGCGTCCATTTTACTTACTTGAAGTTGATGGAGAGCAGTTATCACATAACCGGTGGGGTACTCTTTACATGTACATCTCACGTGACTTACAGACTTTCAATGATCACCTTCACTCCCCATGCACCCGGGTCAGGAACCTTCTGCTCCTTCAACCACTCCCCCTCGACGTACGCACTCCTACCCGCCTTTGCTGGAATCTCTCTCGTCTTCTCTGCAGCGTCTTGCACCGCCTTGACAGCACCCTCGAACCCAGCCGGAAGCGCATCCACGAATGCAGTCAGCGGATCAACGAGCGTGCGTGATGGGGGTCGAGCACGCGTGTATGTGTACAGTTGGGAAAGAGCGGACTTGAGTGCACCGCTCCACACCTCGACAGTGGCCACGGTCGCAGACGAACGCGCCAGCGCTTGAGCGAGAGCGGAGAAGAAGATTCTGTAAAGATGTTTAGTTCGATCACGCAGAACAAGCGATCTCGGATACGTGCGAATAAAGCGCTCCGCTCGTCCCGCCCATTTTCTCCTCCGCCACTCTGGATATGGCGATCATGCCGTTGATCACGTCTCTGCCTGTGATCGTACCCTGGTTCAGACCTTGAAGCACACCTTCGGATCGGCGGCTCGTCAGCATCCGCGTCAAAGACATATTGCGCCGACTGACCCGATGCACCCGCGCTGAGTGTGAGTCCACAATCGCCGTCGCCAGTAATCTTGTCCATGTCCGTGATCTCACTCTCGGCTGCCAGAAGGGCTTTGCAGGCACGCTCGATGGCAGCTTCGAAAGATCGTGCGTCTAGCGCTTGGAGGCAAGATTGGCTGCTTGAGGGTGTGCTGTGGATCGTCATCGAAGACGAAGACGCCGTCTCAGCGATCAATCTCGGTTCGGTCTTGGAAGACCATTTCCACCCTGGAGCGTCGGTAGGCTTATCGAGGAGGGAGAGCATGATATCCGTAGAAAAAGTATCCTCGGGGAGAAGCAAGAGTGTGAGTGAGAACCCTGGCATGTTGAGGCTCGTCTAGTCCGGTATCGGTTCCTGTGGAAGATGGAAAAGAAGGAAAAAACGAACCATGAATGACCCGGCCAGGACGCGCCTCGCCGTGATGCCCTGTTTATCTAGCGCACGCTTTGCCTCGCCAACGATGGCACCGAGTTCGAGCTCGCTAAGACCGCCGAGGTTGTTTATGAGGAGCACGACACGGTCAGTGCCATCGTTCTTGAAAGGCACAAAGGACCGGTCGGGGTCAGTGGTGGAGGTGATCATCTGGATAAGTTCTGGGATGAGTTCATTGAGCGGAGGTACTGGAGAGACGCGGCGATGGCCACTCTCGTTGTGAATGCCAAGCCCGATCTCGAGTTCGTCGGAACCAAGATGAATATCGGGTATGGCTGTGCCCGGAACCTGTCCATAGTTCGAATACCAAGGCCAAAGTGAAAGGTTCAGTACGAACGTGACAATGCTCTAGCCCCACACCGATCGTACCGATGCGAGAAGAGACGCGTTCAGCCATGGAATAGACGCTGTCGAGGGAACCCCCACAGGCTGCGAGTGCGCCTGCCATCTTGTAAACGAGGCAGACGCCAGCAAGACCTCTGGGAGGAGGTTAGTAAAAGGGGGAGGGTAAAGGGAAGAAGAAGCGCCTCCTGCCGACGATCTTGCCCTGTTCCCGACCAACGGCAACGTCATCACCGACGACCAAGAACCTGACACGATCTGACTTGTCTGGGTGAAGGGCAGCATACTGCTCCTTTGCGAGTCCAAAGTTGAGGACGTCGCCGGTGTAATTCCTAGAAAATGCGTGAATAGGAGAGCGGAAAGGGGCCAGTTGGATTACTTTACGATGATGAGCGTGCTGGGATGTGATTAGACTAGGGAAGGGGAGAGTAGCGAGGGGACACACCCGGCATCGTTGCTCACCAAGTCGATCGAACGACGGACCTGGCTCGCACTTGGTGAAGCGAACACGCTTCCGCAGACGGCGGCTGGGGTATGAGATGAGATCGAGTGGCGACCGAGATCAAATGCGAATTTTACCTGAGAGAATTCCCTGACCTAAAGACGGATCAGACACGACTGCGGGGAACGGATAGACACACACCGACGAACGCAGAGTGGGAAGGCTCGTGGCCAGACCCGCCACCACACACGAGGGCGACCTTTGAGCGGTCGGTGCGTGCGAGGTGAACGACTAGGACGATCTGCAAGGGGTGATCAATGGCGTCGAATGGGACGTACCTTTGTGCGCTGTATCTAGTAGAAGATGCGGGTTAAGCACGCAGAGACCGGCGAGGGAGTCAAGCACGAGCGAGGCGGGACCGTTGCAGAAGTGTTTGGCTGACATAGTGCGACCCCCCCTTGGGTGGCTTTCCCTTTGACCGTTGACCGCGATGAGCTCGAGTCTGCCATCGCCGCCGTCGTCGTCGTCGAGAGCGAGCGAACGTCGCAAGAGACAGCGCTCAGATTCGATCAACTCGGACTCGGACTCGTCCTCACTCAAAAGGGCCGCGTCAGAAGACCCCTCCTCCGCTGCAACACCAGTCCGCGCCAGCCAGGTCGACATCGACGTTTACATGTCAGAACAGGGCGAACAGTCGCTAGACACCGTCACCCTCATGCCACCCCCAACGCCTCCCACAGATCCCCCTCCAAATCTCTCCCCCGCACAGAAACTCCAATACGTCACCCAGCGTCGTCTCAGACAGATGCGGGTCGGCGACACCTGGTACATCCTATCCCGTGCTTGGTACAGACGCTGGGATTCCGCGTGTAGAGGCATCGACGACAAGTCTGGTCCGCTCGACGAAAAGGACGTCCCCCCCGTCGACAACACGCCACTCGTCGACCGCGACGCCAACCTTGTCTCCAACCTTGCAGAGGGTGTCGACGTCGAGTTCGTCCCCTTCGACGTCTGGAAGGCCTTCATCACCTGGTCTGTCATCCCCTTCCCTCCTCAAGTTGACTGACACCCATTCCCCTCCAGGTACGGTCCAGCTACCTACCCCCTCCCCCGTTCCGTCATCCCCAGGGGCCATCTCGGCGAGCCCAGTCTCGAACTTCGACCTCCTCGTCTCAAGGCCCTCTCTCTCGTCGACTCTCAATCCGATGGCCCAATTGGTCCCCCACACACTTACGTCACCCTTTCCACAAAGGACTCTGTCAAAACACTCGCCAAGGAGCTCGTAGCCACCGTATCCGCCCGTTCCAGTGTTCCACACAGGATATGGAAAATACAGCCTGGCGAATATGCCGGATGTCAGTTTCCCGCCTCTAAGCTGGCCGCATACGGAGCGGAGCTCCTGGAGATAAACGACAAATCCCTTGAGGAGGCTTTGATCGAATTCGATGACCCTTTTGTCGTCGAGTTTCAGCAGGATGGAAAATGGATCGCAAATCAATCATTGACCGTACCCCCTACATTAGCTCCCTCCGTTCCTCCTCCGTTGTTTGGCGGAGATGACTTTTTCACCCGTCTCGGAAAGTCCCCGGCAACGACGAGCGTCACTCAGGTTCAACCTCGACAGGTGCCCTCTCCCGCACCCTCGGCGGGATCGTCAGCCAAAATGCAGGACTCACAAGTTACTCCCTTTAAGTCGTTTGGGTTCTCCAAAAATCGGGTATTGCAAGATCCAGGGACACTTGGTCTCGGAAACATGTACGCCTTTTCCATCGTTCTGCTATCCGACTTGACGTGCTGCAAAGGGGAAACACTTGCTTCATGAACTCTGCACTCCAGTGTCTCGCCCACACTAAGGAACTCACAGACTATTTCCTATGTAAGCCGTTGTCTCCTTCTTCGCATACCCTCATTCACTGGGCATTCACAGCCGGCGTCTACCAGAATGAACTCAATCCTGACAACCCGCTTGGAATGGGTGGTGCCATCGCCGAAGTATTCGGTGCCCTCTTGCACCGTATTTGGGCAAAAGACTCCACCGTAACTTCTTACTCTCCCCGCGAGTTCAAGATGCAATTACAGCGTTTCGCACCTCAATTCAGTGGATACCAACAACATGACTCACAAGAACTTGTAGCTTTCTTGCTCGACGGTTTACATGAAGACCTCAACCGCGTTCTCAAGAAACCATATGTAGAGAAGCCAGAGTGGGAAGGCGGCGACGACCTTGAACTTGCGCAATTAGCCCAAAAATCGTGGCATGGATACATGCAACGGAACGATAGTGTCATTGTCGACTTGTTCCAGGGGCAATACCAGAGTACACTAATTTGTCCCGAATGCCAAAAGGTGCGCCACTTTTGACCAAAACTCCACGGGTCACTCAACAACAACTTGATACAGATCTCGATAACGTTTGATCCATTCATGTATCTCACTCTGCCTCTTCCCGTGACTAAGAAGTGGAAACACATCATCGAGTATATCCCGTGGGATTTGTCAAGCCCTCACGTCAAGGTTGAGCGGTCGTCAGCAGTCTGAGTCCATCAACTAATAACAGCTGTTCTGTAGGTTCCTGTTGAAATTGGACGCGACTCTACTTTCAAAGAGCTTCGCGCACTCCTTGGCCGTTGGATGGGCGCACAGCCCGAGAATGTTCGTACCCCAGCATCTTCCTTCTCGGTCTACTAATGCGCGGTTCAGCTCTTGACGTTGGAAACATTCAACAACCGGTTTTACAAGAACCTCGATGATAATGTCCTCTGTGGTGACATGTCGGATAGTGACACTATCGTATGCTTCGAGCTACCATGCAACGCGCGCCAGAGTCGATTATATAAGAAGAAGGAAACAGATCCATTCATTCTCCCCGTGTTTTTGACCGACGTTCAGCCCGCGCGGTATTCATACGGTCACCGCAACCAGTCCAACTTTGGTCATCCATTCATCGCGGTCATCGACGTCGATCAGGCCCAAAGCCCGCAAGCAATATACGATGCCGTAGTGGATCGCCTTCAGCGGTGGACCCTCCATTTTCGCGATCTATTCACGTGGCAAGAAATGCCTTCTGTGTCTGTCGATTCGGTGCCCATCCCGGTTCCACCGATGGACTCTCTAACGGAGATCGAGATCAAAGAGAATGTGAATGGGGAAATTTTGCGCGTCGAGGACACGAACGTCGATGAAAGCGACATTGCCGATGAGAAAGCTGGGATCCAGGATATCATGATGGAGACTGCGATCAATGGCGTTCTGCAGATTGTTGGGATCAAAAAAGACATTTTTTCCCTACGCCTTCAAGCTGGCCAAAAAGATTACGGGGCAGGGTTCAGTACATATACCTCCTCTGGCTATCGCTTCGACTCCTGGGAGATGCGTCTCGAGGAAATGGAAAGTGGTGCTCCATTGCTCAAGGAAATGGATGCACTCTACTGCGAGTTCGATGAAAACCTGAAAACGTATTATTTTGGTGACGAGACATCACGTTGGGAGCACGCGTTATGGCCAAACGCGGTCTGGGCTACGTTCACGCATCCCGAGTATACTGAGGCGAAGAAGGCGGCTTCAGAGAAGAAGAGCAAGGGACTATCCATTAATGATTGTCTCACCGAGTTCACGAGGGAAGAGCAGCTGGGTGAGGATGATCTGTGGTACTGTCCGCAGTGCAAGAAGCATCAGCAAGCTACGAAAAAGTTTGACCTTTGGAGGGTGCCCGATGTTCTGGCGGTGCACCTCAAACGATTCAGCAATAGCCGTGCGTTGAGGGACAAGATTGACACGTTTGTCGACTTTCCCATAGAAGGTCTCGATCTCACCCATCTCGTTGGGGAACGAAAGGTCGGACAGAGGTTGGCGGAAGAAGGGATCGATATCGAGGAATTAGGGATCGGCAACGTCGAGGAACCTCTCATCTATGATTTGTATGCAGTTGACGAACACCTCGGTGGACTGGGTGGTGGCCATTACCGGGCATATGCGCTCAACCACGTCACCGAGCAATGGTACCACTTTGACGATTCCTATGTCTCCAAATGCGAAGCATACCAGGCAGTGGTGAGTCTGGTGCGCTATAGTGCAGGTTTTTGTGTTCATACTCTTTCCAGAATGCGAGTGCATACCTACTATTTTACAAACGACGAAGCAACCAGCCGCTCGGCGGCAAAACTCACTACAAGATAGAGGAAGCACGAATGTCAGCTAACGAGGTTGTTGACCCTACTCCGTCTGCGGATATCCAGCTTCCAACGCCTCCCGACGAAACCGCAGCGTCTGCTTTTGTGCTGCCTCAGAAGCCTCAGAGCTGGCGAACACCACCACCTCACGATATGTCGACTCCCTCGTCTTCGCCCCCACCCCTTGACGAATTGCCCAACTTTGATGATTCTCAGAATGACCAACTAGTTCCCGGAACTGGTCTGAATTCGCTTCTGATGGACAATGAGGAACAGTCATTCTGTTTCCCTTCTTCCTTCAAAGCGTCTCCCACGTCGTCCAACGAGGTCGAAGCCGATGACGAAGGACCTGGGGCACTGCAAGAGTTGGAATCCAGCTCCATTCGACTTTCGGAGGGGGAGTGGCAACTGTCCTCATCCTCGCCTTCGCCGGTTGACTCTGTTTCCGTTTCGTTTTCCGATGCCAACTTACAGAAGAATGAGGCCGCAGACAAGGATGAGATACCAAAACCTTAGATTTCAGCAAATGTAACCTACTTGCATAATCACATAGTCTAATGTTTAGTGACAGTGATCTGTACGAGTGAGAAGGCCTAGGGTTTCGTCTCAGACGTCCCCGGAACTGTTCCACACAAAACGTCTCTTTCACGATGGTATACTGTCCCCCATAAATATCATGGGAAACACGAGGTGTGCTACTACTGTACATTCTACAGCGGTACAATTACGTACTAAGTCAGAATTCGGACCTTTGACTTGTTTCCACATGAGCAGAATTCCCCCGTCTTTGCTATATCTGACGATCTACAATCCTACTCTTCGACCTGATATCTCAGCGATACACGAGGATGACGAGGACGCCGAGGAACAGGCCCATATTTTATTCTACACATCCTGCGACCGAGCTGCATCACGCGACAAGATGCTGAGGCAAGTCGGGCTCGCGAAGGCGCTCGTTAACTTTGCAGAGTGAGGGAAACCAACATGAAACCGGTGCGGTGTGTGCAGAACTAAACGTTGCGCCAGGATATTCCATTCAACAGATCCATGCCAGAACGTTCATTCGCAGTCCAGAAGAATGGCCATGGTGAGCCCGGAGCCCAACTTTTGGATACACGTGGTGAGTCCCGTAGTGCGAGGTTTTCATCGGTATCGCTGGTTTCGAGCTCTCTCGTCGTCTTGTAGGCCGTCGAACTGGCAAAGACGCCTCGTGCTCCGGCCGTGAAGCCCAAGATCCGAGATAATAAAGGAAAGGGAAAGGAGAAAGAAGGGGAATCGGGTCAGACGCCACAGTGGGACCATCATGACGGCGTTCTGCATGATTCTGCGATACGAGCGCATCTCATGCGGGGCTACGAACAATTCAAGGTTCGGTTTCGCCATGCCCATTGCTTCCACCGTGGGCTGATTGATTGTGGCGACTCAGCTGACCCATGGTTCTTTTTCCTCTATATTGTCCTCTTTGGGGCAGCAAGCTTTGGAGCTGCAGTTGGAGCGGTTCTTCACTGTCTGGGCATGGACGTGGGACCTAGACAAGGACTTCAGCCTCGGCATAGATCTCGGTGCGCCCGTATATGTTCCGCCAAAGTCAGTTGACCTACCTGCCTTGCTCTTGCAGGCTTGACTCTCCATCCATCCTATTCATCTATCCTGCCTGCCATCGATAATTTCTCATTACAGATACCCGAGGGAGTCGCTGTACTCGTACTGACGCAGAGTTATGTTGCTCCCTCCAGCAAATATAGAAGTTTGCGATACCCTATTGCATTGGCACGACATCTAATGAGCAACATTACTTGGACGACCGGACCCACTGCGCCTCCCGCCTCGACGACTCATCCGGAGACACGGGGTAACGTATCCCGTGGAGAGCACGACGAACGACAGACCACGGAACCCGTCCCACCAGGTGGTCTTCTTGGTGTAAGCATAAGCATGAGTATGGACGTCACGAAATGGGCTTGGCCATCGTTCGGAAAAACTTTTGGCCGCAAAGAAGCGGCAGCGAACGCGGGTGACGGCAACGTTGCGTACTCTGCACTCGGTGGATGCGCTGAGGCGCAGGTCGATCAAAGCGCTCTGGAAGATGCCATGACGTCCGGTTTACCTATGGAGAAGCCTTCCACACTCCACGATCATGAGAAGCCCCCGGTAAACGCGGGATCTGATGTTGCAGAAGCAGACACACCCCGTCCGTCGAGAGTTCCTTCCCCCACTTCGGATTCTTCGACAGGTTTACTGGATTACTCGCTTCCGAGGGCTGACGCTTCCGCGACTATTGTCGGCGACGCGGAGAAACCGCAGTTTACTTGGACGGACGTGTTCCTTGGCGCCGGTCGCGAGTCACCGGCGACTTCTCGGTGGAGGGTGTACATACTCAAGGTCAGCACGGATGGTGTCGTTAAATAATATACATTCAATCTACTTCTCAGCGCGATGAGTACGCTATTGTGTTTCTCGGTAGCGGTTCGGAGGAGGACATGGAAACATGGGTCGAGCCAAGCCTGGGCTTGCTCGAAGACGTGAGCAGGATCATCAGCGAGGACAGTCGTCGGTAGGTGCGAGGTGCGAATTTTGTTTGTTGCTTGTTAACCGGATACCCAGAAATATGACGGCCTCGCTGCCATCTGCGACCAAGATTCTGCAGCCGAATGATAGCCACATTCTCCGGATCGGGGACTACGTGAACGCGAGTGGAGTGGCGCCTAACTCGGATTATCTGTTCGAAGCCAAAAGATTGTTGGATAGGTAGGGCGCGCCGTCGACTGCACGCGGTACGATGACTGACGGTGCATTCAAGAGTACGAGCGGTGGACGAGGTGTTTTCCCGAGGTTTGCATCCTCAGCACTGGCACATAGCTGCTCGGGTCGCCGATGCCGCTGAAGACGAGAACGAGGAGGCATATCTGGAGGTGTCTCGTAAAGAGGCGACCCTGTCGGACGTTGATAATATATTGCGCGGGTTATACAAGACACGTGTCTAGAGGACGACGAGTCGAGATGCGGAGATGCGGAGGGCGGCCTTGTGGTTAAATATAACATTCCGGCGGTCTGACGTTCGAACTGGGCAAGCTAACTCAGATCTAACGGTGATGGAGTGGATGCACGCCCGGGTGCTGATGTGATGGTGGGCCACCATCGCGTGGCACTTCTCCGAGGCAGCCTGATGAGAGGGTAAACGAATTGGCCGACGAGGATACCTCAGAGCGATGGCACCGATATGGCGATATCAGGTGGGATGAAGAGCGCTTCTTGCCACTAATTAATGCCGTCACTTTTGGTAGGTCGTTTCGCGTTTACTTACGGGGCATATGCAGCTAAGGCTCAGGTACTCTCGCAATCACACGACGGAAGCGATTTTCTTTTTCCTCACACCTCCATGGGATACTTAACACGTTCGCGACCCTACCCGTTCCGATTCTCGTTAATCTCTCCCTTTCATTCCAGGCCCCACGTTCTCCCTCTACACTACCATGTCCTTCTTCGTCAAGGCTTCCCTGAGCTTGAACATTATCGTCGTCGGGGGAGGTGAGCATTCCATTCCATCTCTTCCTCGTCCGGCCTACATAAACCTTTCAGGTGTGTCCGGCTTGGCGGTTGCTTTCAGACTTGCTCAGGCCGGTCACACCGTCCGCGTCATCGACAAGTCGAGACCCGAAAAGGTACGCTACCTCGCATTCACAGATCCGTCATATGACGTTTGACGCATCGTCGTCGTCGCTGTCGTGCCGCACACCCGTACAGAAAGCCTGTGGCATTCGCGTCCCACCAAATCTCACGAAAATTCTCGAGGAATGGGGTCTAGGAGACCGTGTCGCTCGGTGCGGTAAACCGACCAGGCGAAGTCACTGTTACTCGAGTAAGTGCACTCGCTGTTGATAACACCCAACGAACGACCGTGATCGATGATGCGCACCGTCTCGGCAGTGGACACTGGCGAACTGGTGGGCCACTTATTGTGGCCACAAACGGAAGTGCTCCAAGAGATCGGAGCGGAGTACTTGTTGATGCATGTAAGTAAGCCGTTTCATCTGCGCGTGTGTCACCCGATGTGTCATGGAACCTTACGTTCCCTCGTTCCATGGATAGTACCAAGACCTTCACGCGATACTGTACGGCGCCGCCAAGTCGGCAGGCGTCCAAATATCTTACGACACCCTTGTCACCAAGGTCTCCGCTGACCCTCCCAGACTACAGCTGGCGTCGGGCATGGCGTTGGAAGCGGACATGATAATAGGAGCGGACGGGCCGTGTGGCGTCGTGCGCGAAGCTGTCGATCCTGACGGGCCGCGGAATCGCGGGCGGTACGGTACGGATCCAAGCTTCTCCGTCTATGTGTGAGCACCATCGTGGGCAGCATTTCGATTTCCGAGCATAAACACTCAAGGGCCATCACCTCTCAGCGCGACTATTTCCCGGGAACAGTTGCGCAAAGACCCCGAGCTTGACGCATTCACCAATCCCGATTTAGATGGCATACAGGTAAGTAAGATTGCGTTTTCTTTTCTTTTCTTTTTTTTTAATTACTTAATTCCGACAGTACCCTATATGGATGGGTACTTCTTCTCACGTGGTCGGCTTCCCTGTGGTATGTAGTAACTTCTGCACTTTTAGGCGAACCTTTTTGCGTTATTCACTCTGTAAATTTGTTAGCGAGATAATGATGAATACACGATACACGCCTTTTGGCCAGATCGGCCGGGTGAGGCAGACGACAATTCATCGAACGAATGGGATTTTACAATACCCAGGAAGAAGCTCCGGTTCCCCGTGGAGTCAAAGTAAGTGGCTTACTCCAATTATCCAGACACTTTCTCACTCATCGACCAGACTTCAGCGGCTACTGGACCTGTGTCCGGTATTTCAACGAAAACAGTACATCAAAAGAGAACATCTGACGGATTGGGTGGACACCTCGGGACGGATCATCTTGATGGGAGAAGCGGCTCATCCGTCTCTGGTGAATTAGTTCCTCTCGTCCGTTTATCACAAACAGCTGAGGCCGAGGACAGCCATGCATCACACATAGCGCCAGTCTCCAAGTAGAAGACGCCGAGGTGCTCGGAGGGCTCTTATCTCGACTGAGACGATGGGGTCAGTTACCACATCTGGTGGAAGCATTCCAAGAACTTCGAGAGGAACGTTGTCGAAATGTGCACGAGAAAGAGATGATGGGATTTCGGTTGGTATGGCTACCCCCTGGCAAACACCGGGACGAGCGGGATCAATCCCTACGGGCTATGGTGACGTTAGGGCTGCAGGGCTGGAGCGAGGACAAGATGAGATGGCAGTGGGAAGATATCAGTGAGGTGCTCGCATACAGTGCGCGGGAGGCTGCCGAAGACTGGTGGGTAAGCTGGGGCATGCTTCGGGAACGGAGTCTGTCCGAGTCCATCTCCGCGTGTCCCAAACTGATCAACGTGGTGGGACAAGACATAACAGTGGCATCCTGATGCATTTTCTTGGACTGGTTTCATATTGTGGCATGGCTAGATCAATGGACAATGTTATACACACGGAGAGACGTGGAGTACAATTCATATGTAGAACTCTGGTTTTCTTGCATTGATCCCATACTCGGCGAGTGCGGAACTCAGATCATCCATTGTCAACGTCGTCCGTGTTTTATCCTATAAAGAATGGTTAGGGACTGATAAGCAAGGCTGCTGCAAGGACAAACCTTGGCCGCTCCTGGACCTGAGATAGTCGCACGAGCTCGCCCGCCCGATGCGTTGGTGCGTATGCGAGCATGTTGGTATGCATCGGAGGCGATGTCGGAGACAAACTTTTGGGCGGCGAGGGAAAGGAGTCGTTTCCTAAGAAGACACGTGAGCTACATGTAGGACAAGACAGGGCGCCTAGCATACAGGCGAACGTCCTCGCATTCAAATCCAACCCTCTGGAGGTAATAGTCTGTCACCTCGTTTGGGATCTACAGATGATGAGGCAGCGGACGAGAGAACGGAAAACGGGTACGCACGAGGGGTTCGTAGTCGTCGAGCATGAGGAGGAACTCTGCGAGGGTGCGGTCCTTGCGAGCGTCCTCTGCTGCCTGGCGCGATTGAGGATGAGGATGAGCGGCAGGTTGGGTGGCATCTGAGTAAGAGTGAGGCTGCGGTGTTGGCGAATCCGAGTACGTCGTCGAGGCAGACATGATGGTCGGAGTTTCCCGATCCCGGCACCTGCCAGGTATATAAGAAACTCAATCAGCCCATTCCCTTTTTTTTCATTCCTCCCATTCACCCCGTAAGTGTCTCTCTACCATTCAACCTCTCCCACACGATGTTTGAGGCATTTGGCTTTACGCGGGACGTGTCCTGCACTGCAGAAAAACCATCTCAGCTACCTTCAGTGGCCAATATCCACTGCTTTTTCTGATCCTTATTCATCTTTCGTCAAACACACAGGCGTGCTGACCGATCTCGTTACAGTCTATTGTCTTTTGGGAATTGGCGGTAGAGCGTTTATTTAATATCAATGTACACTCTCTTTATGCCATGTCCATTTTGATGAGATTGAGGTCGTCGAATGGGCTCGTGTCCGTGTCAGCAACTCCTACCGCAGCCAGCAGGACTTCGACGTCTGGGGAAACCACAAATCTCTTGCTGACCTCTCCCAGCACATGAAGCTTCCTGCCTTCCATGTCCAAGTGAACCGCCTGTTGTAAAAAGGATGGTCGCGTAGCTTCTGAGACCTGAACCAGACAAATCTGTCGGTAGATCGTAACCAGGAGGGGAACACATACGTTCAGGACGATGCCGTTTCCCAGTCGCATCTTTACCGTTCCGCTCCGGTAGACTTCCACATGGCCTATCACACCATCTACTTGTGACGCTTCGGGTGCGACTGGCGTGTCAGACCCTGACGTAGGCCCTGGAGGTTTAGCATCCGCCGCAAACGATACCTTGCGCTTCAGTGTTGAACTGCCCTCATCCCGTGTGTCTACATCCATCCCTCGAGAGGATTGCCGATCTGGCACCGAAGAGGATACGAATGTTGGGAACGGCTCAGGAAACTGGAAAAAATATAACCGATCCTGTCGGATGCCCTCCTAAAGACGGTTGATATCTGTGTGCACCATCCTAGTAGTGAAAACACGGACCTCTGCCGCATGTGACTGAATCGCAAAATCATCCATGAGGTCTTCAAGGTCTTCTTCGTTTTCGCTCTCGCTTAAATCGAGAGCATTCGACGCGTCCACATCCCTGACGCTGTCAGAAGACAACCCTATGACTCAATGCGTGAGCTTGGATGGTTAAACGAAAGGGGTCAAGCTACCCTGAGGGTTAGAATCCAATGTTAGCGAAATATCTTCCGACTCAGTTTTCACGCCTTTCCTTTTTCTGCTGTCTCGCCGATCTCTTTGCAGGATCTCAGGAGCCATCCAATCCAACTGCCGCACATTCTCCATATCGATGATATCGACACCTTCATCAGGCTCGGAGTAAACCTCGTCATCGCTCTCGATTTTCGGGGTCTGTGCGGTATCAACCAGAGTATTTTCGCGTTGTTTATCTTGCTTCAGCGTAGGCGCGGGTTGATTCGACAGGCTGGAGCCAAGTGTCGATCCGATGGCAGACCCTTGGGGAACGATGGGCGTGAAATTTTGTCTTGGGTTGCTACGCCGAGCAGAGGTGCCCGCAAGAGCAGGGCCCATTGCAAAGGGACCGCTTGCAGTCATCTCGACCGCGGGGGGCCGCGGCGCAGCCCCTCTTCCCTCCCCTCCGCGACCTTTCCCCTTGCCCCGCCCTTTGACATTTCCTTTGTCTGGGGATGGTTGTACGGGAGGCTGGGTAGCTTCCTGGAGCCACTCACTATTCATGCACGTGGGAGGGCGAGGAGTGAGATGCATACCTGTTTTACTTCTCTGTAGATCTACGAGATGAGAACAAGTGGAATGATTAGCCGTGCTGTCGCGTACTCTTTCTTTCTCCGCGGGGGCAGTGTTGGAGCAAACTTGAGTCTCTGAGTTCCCTGCCTTGTCACGTCTGACGGCTTTTTGGCGAGACTTGCTATGGCTTTGGGGCCAGGAGAGTCTGCCATCGCGGAGGAGCGAAACAAGCCGGTGGTCACGTGAGAGTTGTGATCCGCTATACTTCCTTGCTCTAGAACTACCCTAGCAACCGACGATGGACCAACAACCCAAGCATTTGCGTGCTACTTACAATGACATTCACAACATAATCAAGGCGAGCGCCGACAAGATCGCACTGTTCAAGCCAAATATGATCATTGCAATCGGTTCGTAACTTTGATAAGCAACCACCCTGCACCTCGCTGATCCTCGCCAAGGTGGAGGGTCGGTACCATGCCCAACCTACGATATAAATCGCATTGACCCGATCATCCCACAGCGGCTTCTTTCCCTCACGTGTGTTGGTCAGTCTCGGTCTGCGATATCGATATGGAACTGAACTTGCGGTTCTTCATCTAGCGTACCTTTCTCAAGGACCCATCGACGAAGAGAAACATCCCTATCCACGCCATTGGCCTCTCTCTCTATGAAACTCTCCCAGGAACGACCGCAGAGCAGATAGGCAACGAGGTCATCCGTACACAGTGGTTGTGAGTGTCCAGTCGACTCGAACTGGAATATCGTAGATGGATATCACAGGGGACCCGAAGCGGGCAAGACATTACTAGGTCGAAGAGTTGTCGTTGTCGTGAGTGATCTATCCTGGCGTGTTATCTGATATGTGAAAATTCATTCATCTCAAATCGCAGGACGAAGTCGACGACTCACGAAAAACCCTCCAGTAAGTGGCCAAACCTATTTCCTGACCCATGTTCTGGATGATATGCACAGATACGCCCTTTCGGAACTCCGAAAGGACGTCGAAATGGAGCTACAGGCTCTGCCAGAGTCCGAACGCGAAGCTAATCGCACCGAGTTTTCTGTCTTTGTCGTGCACAACAAAATAAAGGAGAAGTTTGGGACGCTACCCCCAGATGTCCGGTGAGTTCGGACCGTTCGGTGCAGCTTCACATGCTGAGCGATGATGTTCCCATCAGGTATTTCGCTGGTGCCGAGGTGGACGATGTGTGGTAAGATATAGATCTGCGTTCATACTCGGTGATGGAACGCTGAATACTTGCTCCTTTTGTGCTGTCTGCCTCCAGGCTAGACTACCCATGGGAAATGAAGTGAGCATCTTGAAGGTCTTTGTTTTAGCTGCCACTGAATCCATTTTCCTTAGGGATATCGAGGAGCACGATAGACTGGCTGCAGAGGACAAAGCCAGGACGAAGCTGAACGGTGTGTTTGGGGAATAACAAGTATATCGATCCAGTGTATCTTCATTGGGAAATAGTATAGGTTGTATGTTTCAGCTGGTGTGATTCGGAATGACGATATGAACCCGAGAAGAAATACGGAGAAGTGCGGTCGACGCATTTTTCTTGAATGCTTGTGTTGCCACAGTCCGCGTAGCCTTTCTCCATCTACCCACGAGTCCCGGCTTGCGTTGTTCGTTGTGCGACGGTGTTGAGGAACAGAAAACTTGGCACTCTCACCCTTGCTGTGTTCAAGACGCTACTTCCTTTCTGCTACTGTCGCTCGAGTGCGTACACCACACTAGTGTACGACACAAGTCGGTCTCGGTACACGCAAGTCTGCACTCATGGCGGAGGAGGTCGAATACGAAGGCTTACCATCTAATGCGGGCCTCACGGTACGTCTCTTTTTTCATCGGCGAGATGCGCACCTCATCTGTCCTCAAAGGTCAATATGTTGGCCGGTGCTTTGGTGAGTCACCCTCGTGGCCAGTTTTACAGCTTCACGTACGCTGGTCGCCTGGCCGATCGCGGAGAAGCAATGGTCTGACAGGGATGCTCGACTTTCTTCAGGCAGGCATAACGGAACACACCGTCATGTTTCCTATAGACAGCATCAAGGCTCGTGTGTTGTGTTCCGTGACTCTACGCCATACTCATGGTATTACAACCTCACTAGACTCGGATGCAGGTTTTTGCCACTTCGCCTGCAGCAGTATACACCGGCATTGGAAACGCTTTCAGTCGAATATCCTCTACGGAGGGTATGAGGGTGCTATGGCGAGGCGTGTCTTCAGTGATTCTTGGGGCAGGACCCGCACACGCAGTGCATTTTGGGACGTACGAGGCTATGAAGGAGCTTGCGGGCGGCAATAACGTTGGAAACCAGTGGCTAGCGACTTGTATGTGTCTCGCATCACCATCCCCTTTGAACGTTTTGTCTCCGGAGTCGTTGTATTTCCATCCTTCTCGTGACGACCGCTCACATTCCGCGATAGCTCTGGCTGGCGCATCCGCCACGATTGCAAGCGATGCATTGATGAATCCATTCGATGGTAAGCTTTCCTTTCTCATCGATTGCTATTCCGTCCATCCAACCACCATTTTGCTTACAGTCATCAAACAACGGATGCAGGTACATCAGTCCGAATTCCGTTCCGTCTTCACCGCGATCCGTGTAGTTCATCGTAACGAGGGCCTTGCGGCTTTTTACGTGTCATATCCCACCACGCTGACGATGACAATTCCGTTCACAGCCGTGCAGTTCACGGTGTACGAGCAAATAAAAAGGGTGCTAAATCCCAAAGGAGAGTACTCTCCCGTGACGCACATGATTGCAGGCGGTATGGCGGGTGGTGTTGCTGCCGGTGTGACGACACCACTTGATGTGGCCAAGACGCTGCTACAAACGCGTGGCACGTCGCAAGATCCCGAAATTCGGAGGCTTGGTGGCATGGTTGACGCTTTTAGAGTTATTTGGAGACGAGATGGCATCAAAGGATTCGCGCGAGGCATATCCGCACGTGTGTTGACCCACATGCCCAGTAATGCCCTATGTTGGCTTTCATACGAGTTCTTCAGTAAGTCTATGTATGGCCTTTGCTGGCTAACTTGTAGCTGACGCTTTGAGCAGAAGTTGCCATACGTGAATGACGGGCGCTAGGACTTTCTTTAGACCTGATGAGCGTTTGATTTTAATTTTGGTAATTTTGGTTGCATATGCTACTCCTCGCAATATACATCTGCATCATTGCTTTCCTTTGTTCCAACATCTCTGGATAGATGGCAACTAATGTTCAACCCCTGGGTCTACCTACGTTGATAGTCATCAGAACGCGAACCGTGACAGGAGACGATCAAAGTATCTAGAACAAGATAACCCGGTGCCGCACTCTTCCGCACAACATCCAAGCCGTTTCTATCTTCCTCATCCATTATCTGTCATCATATCATCAGACTCGTGTCCATCCCAACTAAGGTAAGCGTTTTTTGCCTCGCATTCGACCCACTTAGCATCTCGCATCCCACAGAGGATGATGGCAACGCGGAGTTAAGGACAGGTCATTACCGACGCTTTCACCACCAAGACACTCTGGACCACAGACCGGGTGCTCGCATCGTTTTGGTTTTCGCGGCAGGAATGAACTAGCAGGAAGGCAAAAGTCGAAGGCCGACGTTACTGCAAAGGAATACAGTCACTCTCAGTCTTGGCGATCCAAGCGGTGCTCAGCCGATGCGCCGAATGCTTTCTAAGACCAAACGGTAACGGAATCTGCGTCCTAACGTTACGGCGGCCAAGGCGTTCCCAAGGTCGCTCCACAGGGTGCACATCTTCTTAATCGAATACGGCCCGGAGAGCTGATTCCCCGTCTGTCTTTGCGGACATAACCTGGACGACCCCGAGACAGATTGGTCAGCACCGCTCCTGCGCCTCCCCCGTTCCTTCCAGAACGTTCCCGATTGGGATAGCTGTAGTACCATCGTTGGGACGAATGAGGAATCGATCGTTTAAAAATTACCTCCCATCAGTGAGATCCAGGTGTTTTTAGGAACCCAAGCCAGAGATGATCCGCCCGTACCCAATATTGCAGCAGACGCTCGTCGAGTTGAAAAAGTGCTGGACAGCAATAGTTTCCTACAAACGAATATTTGACAAGTTCAAGAGTCCTCGTCAGTACCTTGTATACTGTTCATGGTCTGTCTCGTCTCGTCAATCCCTTGTCAGGTGCAGCGAATAAACAACGGATTTACTGTTCAAGTTTATGAGATCCGGGCTGTACTGAGCCGTTTGTCCGACCTCCGCTGTGGTCACTTTATCCGTCAAATTTCGCAGAATGGTATGATAGAAAATGTAATTAGTGTCAGGCGACACTTGACAACCTCGGCAAATCGCACACTTATGCCCATGCATGGCAGAAACGAGAGGGGTGCGTCATCCAGTCTACTGGCTGGTTCTCGCCATTTTCACTATACCTATTGCACAGATTTGAATTTACCTTGTAAAGGGTTCTCACTGGACTTGTTGTCCTCGTTTGCGCGATTTTCTGCCATCATTTTCCGATGCTTTTTAGTTTTGGACGGTTTGGACGTGTCTGCAGGGGCATCTCGCAGTATGTCATCCAGGTTGCGTTTGATGGTTTGATGGTATGATGCTGACTATCCTCACAATGACAAACAGCAACTAGCCCAGATCGACCAGCAATCTCTGAGCGAGTAGTTATTTCCGCGTCTTGTGATAGCGAATGTGGATTTGCGAACTTGCCGTTGGGTGCCATAAGTCCGTCCCCGACATACAGGCAGATGCTAGAGACCATGCCACTTGCCCAGCGCCTGAGCATCGAGTCCAGCGCAGTTGCATTCACTTGCGATGCGCTGCCATCCTTTACACCGGTGTAGTAAGCCCCGTACTAACGGTGCTCGGAGGAGATGAGTTGTAGTTCCTCGATGAACAGCTCAGAGGACGAAGACGGGTCGGGAGTATCTTAATTACTGTAAGTTCACATGCAAGTACTCGTCGATCTATTCATCCAAATCTTCCCCATCTGGATCCTCGCTGAAGTGGTAATTGTAGCAGTCGACGCAATACCTGTACGCCCTGCACTGGTGATCCATCCCAGTCTTGCTACAACTTACTTTCGCAATACTCCTTACCGCAACTATTGCAACACTGCTCCGAGTCCAGGCACCCACCACAAAAATACTGGTAGCAGGACCTGCACCAGCTGCCTTCCCCAGACTCCGGGCAGGCAATGCAATGCGTCCGGTTGCACTCTGTGCATTTGCGGAGTGAATTCCGCCCCCTCCAGGCACTCCTCACAAAACTTGTTCCAGCAGGAATAGTTGTGACATGCCCGCACCAGCTCCACCTGATCCTCTGGCGTAGACGAACCCTGGTCCTCTTCTGCACAGTCGTCACACAGCACTGTCCAACCACAGTAATCGCAGGAGTTGATGTACTGGCATTCAGGGACGCAATATATCCGCTTGCACCGCGGACACTGCTTCAAGTCGTCTGGCATTGGTCACCAGCTCCTTGCAACTGTCGCAGATCCAGTAATCTTCGCACGCGCAAGAGACCCCACCCGCAGGGGAGCACGATTGGCAGATTCCTAGACTTTTAGCGACCCCTCTTCTTGACCAACATTTTATATTGGAGCATTCTGCCATGACTTGATACATATCGCAGTAAGAACATACGATAGGTTTGGGTGAGTGCTCTCGAACACCGGTTGATGTCCCATCCATGGTGTTGCTTGGTGCCTGGTTGGCCCAGGCACCACGTCACATCGTCTTTACAAGACCAGAGATTGCATTCAGGACATTGACAGAGAGGCGGGATGACCGGTGCGTTCTGTAGGCAAGATAGGCACGTATAGGAATGGCGGGAGCATGACTGGAATGGAACGAGGCGGGATACGGGACAATCCACACTCAGCCAAATAACAGCGTGCACACTGTAGTTAATACCTCGCATGATGGACATGGGTTCTCATAAGGCAAGGCATCGACGGAGACTTGTTGTTCCACGAGGGAAATACCGTTCGATTCAAGACGTTTCAAAAAGTCCTGGCATTACTCATTAGTAGCTGACACAAGAAAAAGAGATGTCACCCTCACATGCCGAGCGGAGAGAACAGCTGTGCGTGGGTGTGATCCCCATGTGCTCCAGAAGCCATACAAAAATGACTCCGGATATGATGCAATCTCTTTTCGGGCATGCTCAATATGCTATGAGAAGAGTGGGTTGGCCCTCGCATTGCACGGTCCCTGTTTGTAGATTGACGACCACTCGCTGAATTTGCACGGCAGGCACATCCTGATACAAGACCAACCCTAAGGGGACCCGTCTGTCTTTCAGGGAGTATAGTATTCTTGCCTGGCAATTTTTGGTAAAAATGCCTGAAGGGACATTGTTTGGGTCACAGCCAGCTTGTTGACGAGCGAGGACGAAGACACGATCGGTCAGTTCGGCCAAGCACGGAAGCAAACGTTGAGTGTGGGTGCTACATTAACATTGACCGTCATGGTTGAAAGATTTCGTCTTCTCTGCCTCTGCACCTCTCCTCGATGTCTGAACATGCCATCTGAGATAATTCAACTGAGCCATTTCCCTCGAGATCTCTCCTGAACAGATATCTCTTCACTGAGACGAGCTTTATGTTAATCTTGAGGAAGAAAATTTGATCCAAGTCAAGGTAGCCCACAAAATCCGCCTAGAAGTGCTTCTCCTGGCTCCTCTCCCATAGTAATCCCCATACCACCCACCAACTCTCGGCGGCCTCTCCACCATGGTATGCAAAGACGTCACAGATCTCCTCCCATTCCCAGAGGAACTTGGCTTCGTCCCATCCCTTGTGACCTAGCAACAACATCTTCATCAGGGCCTCGTCACGCGCGTCCCTGACGGGGCCAGGAGGCACCCAGAATGTACCGAATGCCCTCGTCTCCTTGAGAAAAATGGAATGAGCCCGAGGTTCACGAATCTCCTGGAAGGCATGTGCGAAGGACGATATCTGTTCCTCTGACTTGAGATGAGTGAACAAAGTGGTCAGCACGGCGGCGTCTTCGGTTGGCATGCTACAGCCCTGTATGCAGAATGGCTTGAAAAATATATACGTATATAAAAAAAAAACAGATTAACGTGGGCCGACGTCGAATACACTAGATGCTTTACCCATATCGGATAGGCAGCCTCGCTCATGATAATCATTCTTCCGTGCTCGTCTACCCACTCCTCCGCGAATTGGCGATGGTATAGTCGTTTGCGAAGATATACGGGAGCACGACTCAATAGCCGCTTTAGTCTGCAAGCAAACGGTATCATCGAGGCCTCTAGAGATATGTTGAAATGGTCTGCTTACCTCGGTTCACAGTTGATTCTTAGTTTGTTTCCCATGACTGGTACTCCGTCAATGGAGAGATTATCGCCAAGATGACCTTCTGCCTCAACCTCCGGAATAAAAGCAGAGATGGAACACATATTCCCTTGATCCTAAGGCACATTATTAATCAGGAAAAGTGGAAGCATGCTAGCCTTCAAGAATTAACACACCGCTGTAAGTACCATGACATGCCGATTGTCACCTGTCCATATCAGATACTACCCGAGGCAATAAATTCAGGCAGAGTGGAAGACCAAAAAAATGTACATACATTAGGATCCATTGGATTATATGCTGTGAGTTCATATAATTCCGGATCATCCTTCAACTGATCTCGAGGAAAGGAAGCTCTGTTTGATCTTTAGTTCACTTTCCCAATGATATCTGAGAAAAATTCGTGGACTCACATGTAAATGCTGTGCCCCTCTAATCTCTCTTCACAAGGCCCGTTGATCGCTTCCCTTACAACACTCCGCGGACCATCTGCACCAATAACCACGTGGGCGGTCATCGTACGACCGTCAGATAAGAGGATGCGTGGTTGCTTTGGGTCAGACTGAACAGCCGTCACAGCTACCCGAAAATGAAAATGCACTCCTGCATTTTGTGCGGCATCGAACAAAGTTTGGCACACGTCCCGATACTGCGTGTTCATTGAGTGCGCCAGACACCACTGTCTGGTTCGGTGACTTACCTGCATTACAAGATAATCTGCGCCAGACTCTTCTAATAGTTCTTCTCGCCATCGGACGCAACCTATCTGGTGACCATCATCCACTGCGAACAATTCGTCAAGGCCCCTTGGCAGTGGAGATGCAAAAAGAACGGTGCTTACTTGACAAAAACATGCTAGCTCGTATGGGCAATGCATATCTTTTCAGGTACTTTTCCAACCCCCATTCGATGAAAAGCTTGGTGAGATTCGGTGGAAGATGTGCACCACCTTTCCTCTAGATTACATGGTCGTAACGTAGGGAACACCGTTGGATTGAATGAAGTAGACAAACCTCGGAAGGACCGGTCCCTTTATCGACTACGGCAACCCTGTGGCCAGACTGACGCAACCTGAGGGCCGTAGCTAGTCCAGTGACGCCTACGGACCGAAATTATGAGGGGTAGGCCGAACGGAGTATTCGGTGACGAACCGGCGCCGATGATGATGAAGTCTATCGAAAACGGGGCGAATTTTTTTAAAGACATAGAGATAAAGGAATGAGTATGAAGCGGTGAAAGGAGACTGCTTGTGAGGGGTGAACTTGAGACAATGAGCGGCTATAGGAGAGGACGTGCCAGTGAGGATAGGCGCTGAAAGTTGGTCGTAGCACTTGGACGGCGCTGCACGTCGGCTTATTATAATGGTTATGGTAGCGGAAGCATTAGCGCCTGGCGGTAGACAGACAAGCGGCTACCAGTGTTTTGAGTTGCACCCCAATTTAATTTTTATATTGATCTGGACCGTCCGAGTCGGACGTGCCAACGCCAGATTCTCGAGTCAACAGGCGCTTGGCCTCGAATGACTGCCTGTAGCAAGCTGGCCGTGCGAGACAAGAAGACCAGCCGTCTTGGAGTCTTGGAGTCTGAAACATAAAAAAAAACTAGTTTCAGGTAAAGTTGCAGTTGCAGGGTGACACCGTGACATGCTTCACTCCGTCCCACAACACTGCCCGGTAAGTGCATCACCCTCTCGCCCCCTTCGTCGTCCTAATTCTTCCACAGGGCACGCAGTCAGACCTCGCCGGCAAGGCTGATGTCTGCAGCGGCTGTCCAAACCAGCAGATCTGTTCCACAAGCGCTCCGAACGTCCCCGATCCCGCCCTCCCCTTCATCCGCGATCGCATTCGCTCCGTGAAGCGCAAGATCATCGTTCTCTCTGGAAAGGGCGGCGTCGGAAAGTCCACCTTCACCGCTCAGCTCGGCTGGGCGTTCGCCGCCGACGATCGTGTCCAGACCGGAATCATGGACGTCGACATCTGCGGTCCATCCATGCCCACCATCTTCGGCATCGCATCTGAACAGGTCCATTCATCCTCTGCAGGCTGGTCCCCCGTCTACGTCCAGGACAACCTCGCCGTCATGTCTGTCGGCTTCATGCTGCCTTCCTCGCGCGACGCTGTCATGTGGAGAGGCCCAAAGAAGAACGGCCTCATTGCCCAATTCCTCAAGGACGTCGACTGGGGTGACCTGGACTATCTCGTCATCGACACACCCCCTGGGACATCCGATGAACACCTCAGCGTCGTCCAATATCTCAAAGAGAGTGGCATTGATGGCGCCGTGCTCATCACGACACCACAGGAGGTCGCTCTGCAAGATGTCCACAAAGAAATCGATTTCTGCCGTAAAGTCGGCCTCCCCATCCTCGGCTTGGTCGAAAATATGTCGGGCTTCGTCTGCCCTAACTGCAAGACCTCCAGTCAGATATTCAAGCCAAGTACCGGAGGTGCAGAAAGGCTGGCCAAAGAAGCTGGAGTAGAGCTGCTGGGCAAGGTGCCACTGGATCCTCGCATCGGAAAAAGCGCAGACTATGGTGTGAGTTTCTTGGATGAATACCCAGACAGCCCAGCTTCGATAGCATATTTAAGCATCATCGATAGTAAGTCCCTTGCTGGGTTCCCACTGCCTGCGCCTTTGCTCATCTTCACCACAGGAATCAAGCATATACTTGGTGACGACTAACGTACCGAAACTGTATCCATCATGTACAACCATGATACGTGTATTGTGATAGCTATGCACAGTAAACACAAAACAGTGCTCAAGATCGATCCTCACATCATATGTTGCCCATCATTCCCCCTGCAACTATATCTCGGCCTCTTCTGCCCGCGAACTCGAGCGGCATTTCGCTTGGCGGTGCATCTGCCTCCGACTCTCGATCCGTAATGTACCTCCCTATACCTGTTAACCCCCCTGGTAGACCCTCCCCGCTCTCGTGTATGGATACAGTGGAAAGCGTTCGTAACAGCTTCCGTAGACTGACATCGCCCCCCGCGGTCGAAGCAGCCCTTGACCGCGCGGGAACAACGTACGTCTCGCTTGGAAACTCTATTCCATTTCCAGGACCATCGATAACCGCGGCCGGGGCATGTTGTGCCGTCGATCCTAGCGGAGAAGTGGACTGTCGGCCTGCAGGCAATATACTCGACCTCCGTGCATAAGTGACAACGGGATCAGTAGGATTTGTCGTCTGAAATGCCTCCGATGATGTAATAGTCGGAGGCGCGAGTGTGTCCACGTCGTCTCGTTCTTGTTCAGGGCTCCTCATCCGAGGTAACGATGCATCCAGGAACCTGTTGTCCCTTTCCACCGCAGGTGATCTTGTCGATTGCACGGGCGATATCCCAGGCGAAGATACAGCTTGATCCTTCTCGGCCAGGCTAGGGAACGGGGTAGTCTCCGGCTTCATTTCTCGCACCTCCATTCTATAATCTTCGATCTCTTTCCACAACGCATCTCTAAATTCATCGAGCGTTTCGAGCTTCTCGATGTCCTTCCACCTCTCGAACTTTGACGGGCAATCTGGCTCATCCGATTCTTCGTGGTAGGCTGCAAGCCATGGATGTGAAAGAGCCTCGGGAACAGCAATGCGAGATGAGGGGTCGAATGCGATCATCTTCTCTAATAGATCGAGGGCTTTGGTAGAGTCGTCAGACGGAGAACGTGACAGATTCCTGCACTTACCTTGGAGGTCTGCGGTTGGCAGCAATTTTCGGAGGGGGATGGCCTGTTTCACAGGTAAGGAACGGACATAAGCCTGTGCCTGTCGTTCATCAGAAAAAAACTGCGTCCCCGTTATTGACTAATCGGATACCTTTTCACTCCCTATTCGAAGGATGACAGCCTCGTCCGGAGTGCCCAGGACGTCGAGAATTTTATTGAGTTGATCCACTGGAGATGACCACATGTTTAGACTGAAATTTTTAGACTGCCTATTGACTGACCATAGCTGAAAGTATCATCATCAGCACACCGTATCCGACGAAACAAACAAACAAACAAACTCACTCTTTCCCTTTAAACAACGGTCTCCCGAGGAGCAATTCAGCGAATATGCATCCGATCGACCAAACGTCAACTGTTGTCTTATCGTCTCAGCGTTCTCTCTGTGTAGTCAGCTTGTTCACTGACTAGCTGTATTATATCCCCTGATTGACGTGTATCAGATACGGTAAGAGCATCATTGTGCAACTCACCTGAAAGCAAGCATGATCTCCGGCGCCCGGTACCATCGCGTCGCAACATATTCTGTTAGATTCCCGCCGGTATGCTCGTCGGGTTTTGCGTCGAAACCTCGACTCAACCCAAAGTCACAAATCTTCAACTCGCAATCCGAATTGACGAGCAAATTGCCGGGTTTCAAGTCTCTATGTATCACTGAGGCGGAATGAATATATTTCATCCCTGGAGATTCGAGACATGAGACTTCATGTATAAGACATACTCGGTTTGAGATAATCACCTCGGAGGATTTGGTAAAGAAAATATTGAACATGTTCGTTAGTGAGGGTTTGCCCAGACTTGATGATTTGATGTAAATCGGCTGTGAACGCTCAGCGACAGTACCCTCCGAATCGGTTTCCAAACCCAACAGACCTTCCATGGGCTAGCAAGAATTCGCAAAGTCAACGTCGTTCAATGCCTCGCCACGACAGAGCCGGGCTCACCTCCATGAATATATATCTGTGAGGCATCGAGTTGAAAAGACGACGAACGCGGAAAGAAGAAGAACGTACATCTCTTGAAAATCTGGAGATATGGCATCCACGTCGATCAGGCCGGTGATGTTCTCGTGGCTCGCAAAGTGCCTGAGAAGGGTGATCTCCCTGAGGGCGCGCTTTGCGAGCTGGATTTTTTCGAATATACGGGTGACTAGCTTGATGGCCACCGTCTCGCCCGATATCTCGTCCGCTGCCGACCTGCGCGCCAGGGAGATGCCATGAGCTTCAGCGACGGGGGTGGCATCCGAACAACCGGCGACTCACACGACCACTCCGTACGCCCCAGACCCCATCTCCCTCACCAGCTTCCACCGCTTCTCGACGTGGAACGTCTTGCCAAAGGAGGTGAAGGTGTGGTATCCTCTGCGACACGCTCGATCAGTGATCAACCTGCAATCAACACCCGATGTGCGGAGCTGACAGTACCTTTTTCTCCTGCTGTGATGCTCGTTGAAGTGGCTTGAGTGTCGACGGACGCGAGATCGGCCGCGATCCATGCTTTCTGAGGGAGCAGAGGCGACGGGTGACGAGGACAGGTCATCGCTGCTGCTGGACGGGTTCGGCATGTTTCGGAATGGAAGGAGAAAGCGGCAGGCCGGGGGACTCTTCCCCGTTCAAGTTTACGAATCGCCGTTGACACGCCTCCGTGTGTGATACATAAAGGTACCTGGTGGCGCACAATGCACGGTGACGCCGCGTCGGGTCTCAGTTGCGCGGTTACGGAGAGCGTGAGTGATTTTGGGGAACGTGGATATAAAGATTTGGCTACGATAAGGCTGTTGTTACATGCCAACGCAAATAAGATATGTACTACTATGCTGCAGTCAGAAGTGGATCGATCGGTGTCGATGGCGTTGACGATGGCGTGGGGTCATCCTCTCCAAAGAGGTCCAAGAACCCAGCTACCCGAGCCTTATTTCCTGCCTTCTTGGTCACGTACTCCCGCAAACCTGACTTTAAGCCAGGTTGCTTGTCTACTAGTTCCCGCAGTTGTTCTTTGGGCAACTGGAGAAGTGCTCCAAAACTCGCGGGAGCAATCACCTTTGCACACCGGATGAATCCCTCCCACAAGTGGGGGTTTTGCCATATTTTTTTCGTGATCAAACGGGACAGCAAAGTGGTCGAGACAAACGCTACCAATGATTTGTATGTTGTCACAGCTTGAATCACCTGCCCATTTGTCATCGATTAATGGCGCTCGACCGATGGGGAAACGACCTACCGTTCGCAGAAACAATACAGGCAAGACAGGTTCGTCCACTATCTGTTGCATCACGACAGCAAGTATCTCGGAACGGAAAACATCTGTCATCGAGAAACAGATGCCGATGGCTGCGAAAAACGAGGCCGCGTAAGTAAAGGCGAGGATTACTACAGAACAGCACACCTTCGATCGCACTCTTGAGCCCAATCTCCTTCTCCGACTCGTGGAGCAAGACCATCAGCTCAGCTGGCGTCAACAACTCGCTCTGCCGAACCCGAGGTAGATTTGATGTAACGCTCCCAAATGTTTGCGGTGGGGTGGTAACAACAGAGCCAAAAACAGAACGAACTAAGTTTTTTGGTTCCTGCTGGCCATTGAGTATCGAAACGATTCGCGGAAGGTAGCGAATGATGTCCGCCTGTAGTGTTCCGAGTCCAACATTTAGTCCTAAGAGCAAGCGTACAAGTAAAATTTAGTTACCTTGTCCATTTCTGCAATGATTGGAATAAGGAATCGTGCGTCAATTGGGTCGCGTTCACCAATGAGACCCTTGACCAACGCCACAAGTTGCGTACTGGGTCTGCCATGCTCCGTGAAGATGGTCAGAACTCTGAGTGCGAGCGATTCAGAACCAGCGGGGCATGTCCGCATAAGGGTAAGCAGTTTGCCGTTGCTAGATCCTAAAGATTTGATGAGAGCCGTGATCAAATCTTGGACTGCTCCTTGGACAGAAATGTCCATCTGGGCATAAGCCGTGAATATCCTAAAAGTGATGAGGGACGACATGCGCGTATACATAAAAAGAAACGCACTCGTCCAGGAACTCTGGAATTTTGACGGATAGAGCGAAGAGAAGCTCAACATGTTGAAGTACAAGGGATTTCTCAGCAGGTAGCTCAATCTCTTCGGATAGGTATGGTGTTTGTATCAACTCTTCAGATGGCAGCTGACCATCTTCCATATTTCCGTCCTCTTCGCTCCCGTTTGCAGCTGTGGTTTTGGAGCTCTTAAGCGAACGCTTTTGCAAACGGCGCAGTATCTGAAGCGCAAAATCACGAATCATGCTATCTATGGGCTCATTGCTAGGCACCCATCGCTTTACGGTATTAATGGCAGCACGACGGGTGACGGATTCTATACAAACCGATCAGCATGGATGCCAACATTCCGCCAAATTGTCATACCTGGGTGTGTCGTAAGATCCAACAAGACACGCAATGCTTCCGCTCGCAATGAGGGGCGATCTAATACAAATTCGCGGAGGCTCGTAAACCCCACATGCATCCTATCGCCACACATTAATGAAGTTGTCGGACACGTTAGCATATCAGCGGGACTGACTTTTCAGGATCAACAGAGAGGTCACGTAAAAGATCCAAAATGTCCATTGGTATAGAGGGCAAGTCCAGAAGGAACTTGGCAAACGCTTTGTCTTTGCTGTCTGGTTTCCCCTCTGCCTTGCTTTCAAGCAGGGTCTGATACGAAGAAACTAGCTGGTTCAGCCAAGAATCATAGTTGGGTCGCTAGCCGTTCGGGGTGAGACAAGGATGGAGGCCACAACGACAAAATCATACCCAGTTAGAGTCTTTGCCGATTCTTATTCGATCATTATACCACTCTTCGTTCATCCATGCTGTAGCAAGGCGCAATCTGCTGAATTGTTAGGACGTATCGTCAACTAAGCGGTGGAGCTCGTACCTCGAAGGGAAGTCTGTCATAATGTAGTCACAAAGTACCTGTCGTAGCTTGTCTTGCCGTGGAGAGAATTCAACTAATTGTTCTTCCTCTTCGTTTAAGCTGCCGCCATTTTGTGCGGTGTCCATTGGTTCAGCAGTGCGGGTTATCATGCGAACGAGAAGCACCATCCACATGTCATCGGAAGGGGTAGCTGCAGATAGTGCTTGTGACGTCTCCATTTCCTCCCCACTGTCACAGATGCGATTGACAACACCCCGCATGAGACCAATTCGGTCCACCTCCGTGAGCTCCTTTGGGGACGGTAGCTTGAAATCGGACAAGTCAAGAGTCAGTGCGACTTTAGGAAGTTCCGCAACTGTCTCCTGTTCCTCCACGGCCTCGACACCTCCAGAAAGCTGTTGGAAAAGCGTTTTGATAGAAATTAGGTATGAAAACAGTAAACCTTACTGCTTCGTTCAAACGATCCGGTTCATATTCCATCTCCTCTTCGTCAATGTCCATTTTCAGGGGATCAACTGGCTCGTCTTTGACAGGGTGCATGACTTCATCCACAGTAGCGTCCGGCGCTGGCGGAGCCGTCCCAAGAGCAGATGCTCTATATGCTTGGACGAGACTAAGCAGAGTAGGTTCAGTGAATGCTTGCAAGTTATCGACGATGAGGTTCGTGACGAGGGCAATAGGTAGCGTAGTAAAGTCGAATGAAGCGAGGAACGCTGCTGAATTGGTAGCATTATCGACTTCGACTTTGAGACGTTTTGCATCTGTGGGTTGGTCAGCAGCTGGACCAGTAGGCAGGGGTCGTTTTTTGACAGCCTCGGTGGCAGTGGCTGCGACGGCGGCTTTGCGCGCCTTTTCTTCTGCAGATGCCCTCTCCATCCGTATGGCTTGCTGAGACAGCGCCTCATTAATCTGAGCACCAAACGCTGAGCCATGGGGCCCTCTGGGAAAAATCAGTTATAGAAGTAAAGGAAGTACGGGAAAGTCAGACCTGGAAATGTGTATCAACAATATCCTAATGCTCTTCTCGACGCTTTTCACGATAGAAGCCGAGAGGCCTGCGAGCGCGGTAGGCATCCAGGATGCTAGGGACGACACGACCAACTGTACCAACGAAGGACGCTGTTTGACCAAGTTGCTCCAGCTGTTCAAAACGGCTGTCAGAACGTCGACGTTCCTGTGTATGGTGTCAGTTGGGTTTGAGAAGAAGAGCGGGGGACACATGCGTACTGGCTGGTGTACAGAATGGTGATGATGTTTTCCAGGAGCTTCATTCCTTCTGCCTCGAGAGCTGAGGCAGAGATAAAAGGGTGGTCGGCGGGAACGTTTGCAATGTTGGGGTCGTTCTTGTTCTGAAGCTGTCGAGGGTCAGCTTTTGGGTGTGGCGGGATAGGAAAGAAGGAGGCACCCTGGGGTCAGAGACACCTCGCGTTTGCACGACAATGACTCGTTGCATGAACTTGATGGCGGAAAGCTTGAGGCCGTTGCTGACGGTGGACGACGCGACAAAGTCGAGGATGCGAGACTTGGACTGGGAAAGAATGTCCCACTGCTGTCGGTGTGTGCGGTTGGTGCATCTGCGGGGGAGTAAGGTGTGTCGGATGGACGGGGAGAGGGAACGTACAGGGCGCGAAAGAGGAGGGGGTAGACGGAGGTGAGACACTGTGTGGCGACCTTTACGGTGCGCAGGTTGGGGTCGTGCAAAAGGTGTGCCAAGGTGTCTACGGACTGGGACGCGACTATGTACGGAGGTACTGAGTTGCCGGTGCGAGGAGAGGACGAGAAACTAACGCTGAGTGCGAACTTCATGGGAGAGATTTGAGCGTGCGATGGCGAAGTGAAGGAGGTCGAGGACCCATCTCTTGAGGAGGGAGTCGCCTGCACCGGAGACTGTCTTGACGAGGGTCGTGCAGAGGATCGGAATGGGCGCTGGGTGAGCCTCCAACGACTCACGCAAGGCAGCGAGCAAATCAGCCTGTTCCTTCGAGTCAGCTGGCACCTGCAACGCCGCTGCAAGTGCTTGTAACGGGTCAATCGGATTCCCTGCCATTCGAGCGAACCAACGTCCAAGTCGGAGCTCAAATTTCATCCTTATGGCGGCCCAGCACTCACAAGGCATACAAACACTCCTCGAGGCAGAGAAGGAGGCGGCCAAGATCGTACAGCAAGCCCGCCAATGTATGCGCTCCCTTTCCTCGTCCCCCTCCCTCTCACATTCCCTACAGACCGCGTCCAGCGCCTAAAGGATGCTCGCTCCGAGGCCTCGAAAGAGATCGAAGAGTACAGACACGCCAAGGAGTCAGAGTTCAAGGCATTCGAGGCCTCCGTCCGTCTTTCTCGCTCACAGCCCACCATTCCTCGCTCACGTCCGCTCACAGCACGCCGGTAACACATCCAGCGCACAAGTGGCCGTAGACAAGGAGACAGAGCTCAGACTAGAGTCGATCACCGACGCATTCGAGCTCAGCAAGGATCCAGTCATCAAAAAGCTTCTCGATCGCGTCGTACACATCAAACCAGAGCTCCACCGCAACTTCACGAAACCTGGAGGCTCGGAAGTACAATGATCGATTACAGCTTGTACTCAATAGTAAATATATTACAGGCCTTGCAACGCTATGATACCCTCCTCGCCACGCAATCTCGATGTTCGCACGAATGAACGACAACGCCAATAGGCAGAAATTATATATATATATATATATATGCGTCTTGACAATGTTCCTCGAACGCACTGCGCACATGGGTAATTCTCATTCCAATCCTAGCTTGGTCTTGATCCAGACGATTCGTGAGCCAACCACTGTAATCCCACAGGCATACCAGACGAAGCCGAGGGTGCGGGTGGACGCGACCCATCGGTCGTTAACTGAGCACCGAATGGTCGCGTGGAATCACGCGGAACCTGTCGAGATGGTGGTAGATGTTGTGTGGGGGGTTGCCACATACCACCAGGTTGTGCATTGGATGGTACTACCGTTCCATCCGTAGACCCTGGACGTGGCCACTCCAAAAGTCCACTAGACTTCAGAGACGGCAACGATGGTAGTGATGATGGGTGTGGCACAGCAACAGGCAACTGCGAAACTGCCTGTATTCGTGCATTCGAAACAGCCTGAAGTGCAGGATCGATGCTAGCATCGTTCACTATGTTCCTGATTTCTTTTTCACGAACATCATGGCCAACCCTGATGTCCTGGTAAGAAGATGGCAGTGTTTGGAATAATGCATCGTGCGACAATCGGCCCTGTGGAATATAGCTTGGCGGTTGCACCGCCAGCGAAGGGCATGTATCAGACCCCGTTCGGGATATAGGAGATATGGATCCGGGATGCCCCCCGGACCCATGAAACCGAGCAGTAGGTAATGGCGGCATAGGTGGTGGCGGGGCGAATTGCGTCCGTAATTGTTGTCTGTAACCCATCTGAACTTGCGATAGGTCTTGGATGCGCACACCCCAGACCTCTTCACAGTCACTCGACCAAGTTGACATCTGACTCGGCGGTTCGTCAGCATATTTGAATAGAGGCTACATCAAGGGTGAATCTCGGCAAAACCTGAGGGAACAGACTAAATACCCATATCGCCACCGATACTAATAATGGTTAATGTTAGGGCCAAGTCAAAAGAATCCAAAGGGTGGTCCTCACGGAGAATGCTTAATTTCACTTTCCGGCCCAGGGTCTCGACAATCTTAACAATTCTTTGTTGAGCCCATTTAAAGTCATGGATTATCTCCAATCGACATCGTTGCCTTGCCTAGCCAATAATGTCGTTAGTACGTGATCCTGAACGGTCACACGCTCCCGATGGGTATCAGCCGAATATACACACCAAATTGAGTGCATACATGCATGAACAATAGACAACGTGCATGATAAAGAAGCACCATGCGCCCATGTTTGATGCGGTATCATATTGGGCAACATGTACCCACAGGTTATCATCACTGAAGCGCATGTGCTCCGGGAGAGCGTCGACCCATGCCTAGCAGGTGTGGAATAATCGATCACCAACCGGGAAGCACAGGAGCAGGCGGTAGACGACGTACACTGAGTCTCAACTCTAGTTCATGTAGTTGGTTAACTAGCCATTGTCCGTTTTCGGTCTCTGCAAGGAGATCAGTATGACCCAATTGAGCGCACAAAGTCACTTACCCATCGCCTCATCCAAGAACTTCTCTGCCTCCTCGTGTAATAGCAGTAGGCGTATCATCTGACCGCATTCGGAACGCAGACTATACGACGGAGAAGGCTTCGACATGAATTCTGGCAAACATTAACAATGAATCCGACAAGAAACGATAAAGGCGGCTACCTGGTATTGCTGTCAATGGTGACATCTCGAAGCTCGTTTCATCAATAGGGAGGCGGAGATTCATTTGGGAATCTGTTGCTAGACGAGGCCGCCGATACAACATCCACCCAAAGCAATCCGAGATAAATATAAGCCAGAATACACGGCGCGCACACTCCCGTTCTATGCAAGAATCGATCAACTCGGGCGACGGATGCGGAGTGAGAACAGTGCTGTCGGAGTCGAAAATGCCGAGTTTTGTTACGATATCCATTGCAAGTTCTTCACGGGAATTAATCGACCAATCCTACGATCGAAGACGAAGAGAACTTACGATGGTACTGCCCAATCCACAAGGACTTACCCATTCTGTCATAGAGTTGAAGCAACAGAAGGGCCTGTGCAGTAGCCAAATTGTGCTCACAAACCAGCTGGTGGTCATTGTCAAACATGAGAGAGAGGGCCTCTTTAGCGAACATTTCACCCGCATATCGACAGGGTGACGTCCTCAAGCGAGGTTGTTTCGACAGGGGAGCTGCGACCGCACATACCGCGAGGAGGAGGTGTTGAGGAACGGCACCATGGCTCAGAGCGGCCAAAAAGGAAGGCTGGTGAATGATCATGCGCTGTGGTTGTCGATAAGCAAAGAAGACTGAAAACTGTAGTTAATTTCTACATGTAAGCATCAAAGCTGTGTGAGCGGGAACGCACGGTGAACAAGTTCGCGTGTAAGGGCTTGGTCGCGCTCGACGGTTCGGTCCTGTTGGTTCAACGGTGGGGCCATCGAACGAGGGGGACTCCCTGAGGGTGTTGTTACACTGCCAAGACTGGTTCTGGCCCGCTTTGTCCGGGGGTTACTGGCACGATCGTCGTCCGACGATGAGTTGGAGACGGTAAGATCGATGGCTTGAACAACCAAGGAAGGCGAGCCAGTGGCGACATAGTCTACTTGTGGGGGATATGGACCATTGCGAGCGTCTGAGGAACTTTCTGGCCTATCTGGGTTGAATGGGCGAGGGGCGGGGACAGGTTTCCCTGTAGCGTCGGTGTATGTACACTTCTTGGAAGCGAAGTAGCTGGAATGAACTGTCGGACGCTACGGAATGGAATTCACACATGGGGAACGCACCAATTGCTGCAGGGCGCTTAAGGCGGCGAGGGGCATATGAGAAGGCGAGCTAGGAGAGAGGGGCTGAGGTAACGCACCCGTTCCATCGCAGCGCCGTTTGCTTTTGTGACAAGCATCGCATGCCTTTCGGGGGGGTGAGAGAGGCGCTCGGAGACAGGCGGGGGTGGAGGTTTACCTTTGTGAGGCGCTTACGCTTTGGACCCTTCATGAATGCGATGCCTGGATCGGATCTGTCGGGGTCAGGCTGGGGATCTGGGGGGTAGCGGGAAACATCGGGGGCAGGCTGGGACGGAGGGGCGAAAGTGATGGACGGAGGTTGGAGAGGGACGTCTTGTGGACGAGGAAATTGGTCCATTTGCCCCGTGCGAGGGAGAGAGGCGTCTACTGATAGGTGGAGGGGGAAGAGGAAGGAGGGGAAGGGGCAGATATTAAAAGGAGCGAGATGGCAAGGGCCGTCTAAACCTAGTTACTACCAAAGCGGGTTCACGTTATCGAAACGAGAGGGAAATTAAAAAGACGGTTTTCGGATGCGTCCACCGCCGCGGGGGTTATGCACGACGACGCTGTGTCGTTCGGGGGTATTCTGCGAGTGGGCTACCACCGTCGCCGAACGGGCGCGCACCCACAGCCAGTACGCATTGCCTCTAATGGTAAGCGTAGATCGCCCCAAAGTCGCCCGCCCGCCGCCCGGGTTTTTTTTTCGTCACCCCTGTCGAGTCGGGCCGGCGGCTTTCGATCAGATGCCGACACGGCTGTGCGCGATCAAATTCGAAAGAATAGAAAATAAATTTAAAAAAAGCCTTTATTAGTTCCCCGACATGCCAAATTCAGGGCTCCACTTCGGACAAGCTCCGGACCGCAGGCAGTTTCACAGCAATATGGACTTGACCCTGTGTTACCTAATGTTGAAGCATTTTGAGTCAACAGCAACGGCATATCTACTCGGCATCTTTCGCTACTTTCACATTACCGTCGGCCGTTCAAGCTCTCTACCGCCGGCAGCTGCTACTCCGTCCGAGACTCGGACACTCGACTTGAATGCATGACAGATTTTCATTACATGATAACTTAGTCAAACAGACCGAAGCCCATATCATCATCGGATTCCTCCTATGTGCACCTGTCAACATCCTGACCCTATCGTTCGACAAATGCAAACTGACCTTCTCCTCTTTTTCCTTCTCCTCGGCGACCTCGGCCGGGGCTGCTGCTGCAGCGCCGCCTCCGCTCGCCGCAGCGGGTGCGACGCCTCCTCCTCCTCCTCCTCCTCCGGAAGGAACCTAATACGATAGATGTCATGGTAACGCTCCGGTACATAACGTATACACGAACCGATGCAAGCTTGGCGGCTCCCTCAGCAATCAACTAGTGCAAATTTAGTTGGCAACATATCACGTCTAAGCCAGCTGACGCACCGCATTGATGTCTTTACCATCGAGCTCGCCGAGCAGCTTCTCCAGCCGCTCATCCTCAGATTCGATGCCGACTGCATCCAGAACCTTTTTGATATCGTCAGCACCGGGAGAGGCATTCCCGCCAATCTGGAGAAGTAAGTATGCCGCGATGTAACGCATCTACCAACGCGTTTGCATCAAGCTTTTTTCCATGTGCAGACAAGACACACTTTGGTCGGTATTCGGTTTTGAACGTATGGACAAGGTTACGGGCAGCCACAAATCACTGAAATGACACGAGTTCATCACAGTCCGCACATCATGTCATAAACGCACCTTTAATCCTCAAGGGAAGACCTGTGGATTCTAACCGATGATGATAGTGTATTGTCTTGCCCTCCCTTCAGACACATTTGTCGATGTACTGTATAGTTCTAGTCGATTAAAGTTTAGCCACAACTTCCAAATTCATGCTCCGCTTCCACTGATCACCACGGCTCCTCGACAATCTCAAAGACCACACACACCATGGCAAGTTCTCCTCCCTTTCCCTGTTGTTGCCCTACCATGACACGATCTACTCTAGGCCGATTCATCTGTCACAGATCCCGCTCTTGCCGCAGAGCTCAAGAAGAAGAGAACGTTCCGTACATTTTCGTACCGTGGTGTCGAGCTTGACAAGCTCCTCGACCTAGGCAATGAGGAGGTGTGTATTTTCTATCTCAAAGAGAACTTATTAATTCAAACATCTCTTTTCGCCAGTTCATCGAAGTACGTGTCGTGCCTCTGACGTCTTCTCATCACCTTATCAACCCACTCCCATAGCTTGTTCACGCACGCGCCCGTCGCAAGTTCAACCGTGGACTCAAGCGCCGACCAATGGGCCTCATCAAAAAGCTACGCAAAGCGAAGAAGGAAGCTCCTCCGAATGAAAAACCAGCAGTCGTCAAGACCCACCTCCGAGACATGGTCATAGTCCCAGAAATGATCGGTAGTGTAGTCGGTATTTACAATGGAAAGGTATCTCAACGTTCTTCACGTCGTCTTTTCTTCCGTTTTGACGAGCGACGCTTTCCAGGTGTTTAACTCCGTGGAAATCAAGCCCGAGATGACGGGTCACTACCTTGCTGAGTTCTCTTGCTCATACCGGCCCGTGAAGCACGGTCGCCCTGGTGTATGTTGGTTTCTCTGCGATGCCATCCTATGTGTTTTCATCGACATCATCCTTAGATCGGCGCCACACATTCCTCACGGTTCATTCCTCTCAAGTAATGGCTCGGTTTATACACCATGTTTTTTATGTACCGCATCTGCTACCTCAAAATTGTATGCAACTGCACACGAGCCAAACGCAGTCAGTGGCCTGTACATGCTTTCTCGTCCGGACCAGGCTCTGATCCATTCAAAATGAGTACATTTGAATGCACGGGTATAATGAGTATACTGCGAAAATATTCGTCCGTGTCATACTGATAAGTGAAAAAGAGTACGGTAAACTACAGATAATGCGAGATCGAAAAAGGATGCAAAGAAGAGGGGTTGAAGTTAAAGACAAACGAGAGTGATGGTCAGCGGGTGGAGAGCAAATCATGGAAAAGTTAATGGTGTGACATGCACATGAGATTTGTAATTATGTACGCTGGCGAACCATAGTTGCCTGATAGCCGTTCGGTGGGATTGTTTGGGTGAGTTCACCGCTATTTCGCGGAGGTACATACGAAGGTGGTCGCGTAGCAAGCGAAGGTGTCGAAGAGCCTGCTCCCGATCGTTGTGGAGAAGCCCATTCCATGTCCTGAGGCTGCGGGTGTCGAGGTTGCTGTGATTGAATCATCACAGCCCCATGTAATAGCGAAGGTGGATGGACAGGGGATGTGTACGACATTGGGGCATGCAGAAGACCAGTGTGGGAGGGAGGCGACTGCTGCCGACCGTTACGCATTTGAGGTTCACTTGGAGTCGAAGGCAATGTGGGTCGCTCGGGAGGACCACTGGGTCTGACCGACATTGCAGGGTTTGGAGGACTAGGGAATACTGATGAAGCAGGAGGTCTTCCACCCGACTTTAGCCGCATGTACGTGTCGCACTTCTTCAAGAATTCCTTGCTGGGAAGCTCCAAAGAATTCGAGAAGTATTCTTGGTCATGGAGGATGTGGAGGAACTCCTCGGGGACGGTGTAGAATTCATCCTGATTTTCTAGCAAGGAAGTTACCACCCTGATCGCCCCGAAGCTCTCGTCACGAACAGCGTCTCGACCCCGCGAATAGAGAATACTTGGGCAGATGACAGTCGCTAGATTGGGTAGGTCCATCTTGCTTCCAGTGGACTCGTCCATATGAGCGAATGAGGCAACCCATTTCAAGAACACAAAGAGGACTTCCATCGTATCACGATGGCTCTTGGGAAGCAGGAGTGAGACCATGTGCAGGCACCGCCGCCTCTCCGAATCTGAGGTAAGTGCTTTACAATGCATTGTTCAGTCAAGTTATCATGGGTCATGCGACAGGAGCCTACTTTGTGATGCAATCAACAGGCGATGTAATTTGAATGTCATCAGTGGTTCGGGGAGCTCACGCAAGAACTTCTTGAGAAGAGCCGCCAGTTGCACTGGATTGTCTTGTGTGAGATCAACCAACGAAGGATCGTGATCGATGGTCTCAGTGAGTTCCTTGAGGCGTCGGATGTTTCCGTTGCGACGAAAAATGCCCTCAACGGACATGTCTGCAAGGAGAAGATTAACGAACTAACCACTCCTGACGTGACAATACACACCCATCTGTCGCATGGCAGAAATGACATCATCAATGAAACTAGGCACTCTCAGAGTTGCACGAGTAGCTCCATGTAAGGAATCAGAACCCTCCCGCTCAACTAGCAGTTCCAGTGGAACACCAAAAACACCTAAATAGGACATTCAGCAACCCTTCGGTGTTAAACGTAAACAGATATACCCTTTTTCTTGACATTTTTCTTGTCGCCTGCCTTAAACAGCTTGTTCCAGAAACCTGCCTTTTTCGTCTCCACGAGTTCCAGAAGTTCATCCAGGTCAATTTGGTCCTTGAGAGGTGAACGTTGCAAGGAGAGAAGGGCACAATGCTTGACGATCGCAAGCTCGACAGCACTGAGTTCGGCGATATGAGGTATCGTGCTTTGACGGGGTAGCGACCGCTGCTGCTCGCGAGCTTGAGCCACCTCCATTAACTGAGGAATATCGGCTAGCGTGATACCATCATCCGGAACATGGGGAGGCCCTTCCTCGGGGCCACCTGCAGGAGAGTTGGGCGCAGATTCGTCCACGATCTTTACCTCAGTGTTATTGCGAATTAAAGGTGGTCGCATAGACTGGGTTTGGAGATTGGTATCTAGCGCCCCTGGGGTCCGCAACTGCGTTTGGGGTGGGGGAACTGATGGGCTCGATCCGGGTTGAGAAGGCTGTCGTCCAGGTATAAGATTAGGAGGAGGACCTCGCTGAGGCTGTGGCGACTTGATGTCTTGTTGCGAGCGTTGCGCGCTGACAGGTTCCGATGGATGGACCGTCCTGCCAGCAGGACTCTCTACAATAGTTGATCTCTTAGGCAACCGTGCTGTAGCAGATAGCTTGCGATCTAGATGAACCGACTTCATCCGCATGATATCACCCGAATTGCGATATGGGTCTGAATCGCCGCCTTTGGAGCTTGGAGCAGCTGAGCTAACTAATGTAAAAGTTCAGTGAGGCAATGAGGTTAAAATGTCCCAGTAAACATACCTGGCGAAAGTGGAACAACTCCTTGTTGTTTGAGAACAAGGTACAGACGACGAAGAGCAATATTGAGCAGGAATGCGTACTGTTCCAGACGAGACACTGCTTGGAACCCACTCCGACAACTGGCATGAGCGTGATCAGTGCACAGTATCACAGATGGCACTTCGCCAAACGATGGTGTCTCCTTGATAGAGTCGACATCATATACAAATATGCCGACATTCGCAGGGGGTCTGCGGATGCCCGACGACTTCGAAGGATCCTTGTCAACTTTATCCTTTTCCTTTTCCCTGTCCTCCGGAGCTTTCGGTGGCGCAGGGTCCTTCGGCAATGGAACTGCAGCCGGCTTGCCGCAGCCGCTACATTGCAAACAGTGCGAATGCCAGCGTTGATATGTCCCCAGTCGAACGCAGTCCTCCTCGACGGCCAGAGTGCACCTGACGCATCGATCCGAGGGCGGATTGTTGACAGATAGTTTTGAGGGTGAGCTTGCCGAGAATGGTGATTCCCCTGCCAGTTCAGGAGCTAGACTCCTAAATCCGTACGTGACTCCTTGGGTGCCTATGTTGGCACTGCCAATTTGCCCTACCACTTCACCATTGTTATTTTTGATGATCCGGCGTGCAGCTGGATCCCCGCTCTGCACGGCAAGGAGATGTAGCTTATCCAGGAAGGATGGCATGGCTTCCCTGACGCTCTGCTCCCTTTCTAGCTTCAGCGCACCCGTCAACGCAATGCGGATAAGGATTTTGAGGTAATGAGCAATTCCTGTCACGAGGGCTAGTAATTCCTGTGTCATGCCTATCCGGCGTGATCCTGTTTCTTGTGTGCGGGACAGCAATGTGAAGAGATCAACAGTTTTTCGACATAGCATGCGCGCTTCCCGAACATGAGACATCCCTAGAAGTAACGTAAGAAACAATATTTGCAGATGCAAGCCGAAGTACATACCCTTGAGATTAAGTCTTGTGCAGTAATACTCGAGGTCGTCGATAGTGCCAAAGAGGACTTCTACATGAAGAAGAAACTTCTCTGCCATCCGGATGGCATCAAGATATTGCCCGTTGCTGACTTGCCGCAGCATATCTGATATGCACGCAGCACTGGACTCCTCAAAAGCCGAAAGAACGCTGCAAAAAGTAATGTGAGCCCCTGAAGGATAGGAGCGACATCTCACTCACGTCCAAATTCGGTATACCAACTGCTCCATTCTTACCTGCTTTTCCTTGAGAGAGGCTGGTGTTTCCCGCTTTTCCTCCTCGATATAGGAAGGCTCTAGCTCTGACCGATCACTTATGGAACCGCCTGACCTCCGCGAGACCACTTTAACGTTCCAAAACTAGAGAGTTCAATAAAAGCGGGAGATGGAGTCAAAAGTCGGGACCGCGTACCTTGTTGATCATATAGCACTCTGGATGCCAGCACTCGTCCCGCATGTTACGATTGATCTCAACGAACTGCTTCAAGATGGCACTACTGCAGCCGGCGCATTTCGTGGCAAAACGCGTTGAGTAATGAAAGTGGCAGTACACATCGCCATCGTGTTCGTAGTAAGAATCTTGAGGACCGAAAAGAGTGGGACATAAAGAGCAAGTGAAGTGTTCCACGTGGTACTTTTTGTCTGTGTATTGTCATATGAGCAGGGAGGAGAAGGATCGGGCGTGAGAGACTGACTGCAGGCAGTGATATAGCTTCCACGGAGAGCAAGACCGCACTTGGCGCAGATAAGATTTAATCGACAGAAGTAATCTCTTTCGCAGAGAGGCTGTTGCTTGGCATCTGGGCCATCAATCGGGAAGAATTTTGCAGCAACGACATCGCCACAATCCTGGAGAGGAGGATTGAGGATCAAAAGCGAGCATCAGATGGGAGATACGCACCATACACTTGAAACAGTTTAGATGGAAAACAGTTCCGAGTGCACGTACAAATGCGCCCTGCATCGGAAGGCCACAGGCTGAGCAAGGCCTAGAAGATGGCATCAGCAACCTGTGTGATGAGCGACATGATGTAAGCACTGACGAGGAAGATAGATTTGCGGAAGTTGCTGAGGACGTCGAAGTGAGGGGACCACCCTTGTTAGGGGAGGTGGAAGATGAAGAGTTGGAATTTGCAGAAGCGTCAGAAGTAGCGCTGTTACGCCGCGTCCTGTCAGGGGGATGATGGTCTGATGCGGGAGTGCGGGCAGAGTGACGAGAGGGGCTGTTCGGGGTGGGAGGACGAGTTGCGGAGAGGAAGGCAGGAGAGGGGGGAGGAAGAAAGCTGGTGGGATCAATCCTGGAAGGATTGTGGTTGAGGTCGTCGCTATGAGCATGAGACACATCGTGCTTTGGAGAGAGGTTGTTGGTCCGGGAGAGGTCATGGGTGGAACCGAGGGTAGAGGCTCTCGTCGGGAAATGCGGTCGATCGGGAAAACGAAAAGGGCTAGTTGGGGGTGCGGAAATCGGAGGAGCATTGGAGAGCACGACCTGGTCATTGCGTAGACGAGTGGCCTCTGAATCAAAGGCCATTGTGATGGGACGAAGACAGGAGTTCTACCCCGAGTAGTAACATGCACGAGCGAGGGGAGAACGAGGATCAGCCTTGTCCTCTGTAACAGGACAGAGGATGGCGTGACAGAAACCTGTGATGTCACTGTGTGACATACACACCCCTCCTTCGATTCAGCTCCGACTTCGGCACCCGACAACGCACGTCCCCCTCGGCATCATGCCGATCCAGCGCCGAGTGTGTTCGTCGTCCTCGATGCCCTATAAAATGGTCCTCGACAGCGACGCATATACTCACCATGCATCCCTACAGACACATCTTTCTCCACCGCGCCCCTTCCCGCATCTTCTGGTTCGTCATTGGTGCTGGCGCCGCTACCTGGTGGCACCACTCCTCCGTCCTGCGCGATCATCGCGCCAATTATTTTCCCTGCATAATGCACCCTCCTCGCGCACAGGACTCCGCCTCCGATGTTCCGCCCCGTCACGAGGCTCCGTCGAGACCGGCCTGGGATAGCCATCAACGCGACTGGGAGCAAGATCGAGAGCGCTTGAAACAGCTCCAGAAAAGCGCCGGAGAAACAGTGTGTAACCTCATTTCTACCCAATGCATCTTAGACTGATCTTCCGATCCCAAGGTCGCTGATCTATCCGAATCCACGCTCGATTCCATAGTCGCGGGTGCAGAATCCCTGAAAGCTGTGCGTGCTCACGCCCTTCCGTCCCGTCTTTCGGAACTGATTTACGATATAGAAACTCGCCGAGCTCCGTGCCGAGCGTGAACGTCTCGAGGCAGAAAAAAAAGTCCCCCCTCAGGCTGTTTGAACACACGTATCGCACACTTCATCTGTAAACGATCTCCCCCCTCAACCAATTGGATCTTATCCCTGTAGCTATTTATCTACCACACACATCACTTACATAGAGTCGTGATATCTCATTACATTCACACACTTAAACAGACGTTCCCTCTTGCGGCACCGTAGGGTTAACGTAATCCGGTCTATGAGGGTCCAATTTCCCTTGTTCCTCCGCTGTAGATGTTTAGCACCTTCCCAGAGATGTACGATTCCGACCAAACTCACGCGTAGCATGCCAGAAATAGATGATGAGACCAAGGACAACGACACCAAATGCGGGGAAATAGAGCCAGAAGGGGGAATAATGCTACATCGTTCCTGAGGCGTGAGGACTGTGTAGCAGCACCATAAGAGAACTCACGAATAGGAATAAACCTGGCAACCGACTCTCAGCTACCCAAATCATGCAGTATTACATCTCACCACGTACCAAACAAAAGACCATAGAAATCACTCGTCAGTAGACTGATGTTATAGAACGCCGACGACGCGGATCGGTACAACAGAGGCGCAGTCGTGTACAGGATGAACATGGCTAGTGGAAGAAAGTAAATGGAAATAGCTCTTCAAGAACAATCTGCTCACCGGCAGTGTATGCAACCAATAATCCAACTATGAGGGTACATTCAGGATCTGCTGCCATCCGAGCAACTCATGACTCACTAGTCACGCCGTTCCACGATGCTTGCGTCATACCGTAGTGCTCAAGGGAAGATGCTTGAATACCATTGATCAAGGTCCCCCACATACCCATCTGCCCAACGACCTGCGATTGAAAAATGGGTACAGGCACACAACATACTCAATCGTCGACGTCACCTCATAGAGTGGCCTCCTCCTGACGAAAAACTCTTCCGTGGCGTTGGCTATAAATAAACAGTATCCTCTTAGCTCCTTCCTCACAAGAATCGCAGAACTTACTGAAACCATACAAAGTCGCACCGACTATCATGAAAGCATCGCCCTTGCCCTTGGACAAGGCAGGATAATTCTTGTCCGTGAGCATGTCAGATGAAACAAGCATCCCAAGTCCACCGACGCACACCAGGACACCCTAGCAACATTGCCGGGATGGTTACAAATAAGACGAGCACAAGAATTCCATGCCACTTACTAGCATTTGTGTCCAGTGGTATTTGGTGCGCATGTACACCCAACAAAAGAACAAGCATACGGGTATCGCCCAACTAGAAAATCGTCAATTTCCGTGGGATAGGCACCAGGGTGACGTACGCATCCAGGAGCATGCACGACAATAGGTCAGTGTAATTATACGCCTAAATTGTGTGTTTGAGTATGGATACTGTTTCGAACTGTCTCACCTCACTTTTACGACGAGAAAGTTTCCCTCCACGTCACAAGATGCCAGAATGAGATCTGCAAGAGATGATCAGATCAGATCAAGTGCGCAAATTAGCGAGTGGTCGCACATTTCCATCCGTCGCGAAAGACCATCCGTGCCCACCCTTTCCAACCATCTAATGATACGTAAGTTTAACAGTCTTGTTGACTAGCATGCCCGAAACCTCGCACATTTGTAAATGGTATACGGGGTATAGACGACAAACAGCGAGAAATACCTGGTCAACAAACAATTCAAACAAATCCAGCATATACGAAGCAAGAAGATACGCACAAAAACCATGTCTGTGTTGTGGGCAGGGACCAGTTCCTGCTTACCAATTCGGTGGTGGTGACGTTCGTCACCGTTATGCAGAGCGAGACGACCTGTCCAGCGATGATCGAGAAAATGAATCGTTTCGTCCAGAGACTCTTCCAACGCGCCCAGAAGCTCTTCGCGAAGGCACCAGAGGACGAATAGTCAATCTCTGGCCTGGCTGATGGAAACTCTTCGCCTGCTGGGATGACGCTGGGTATCGACGCAGCCTCCTCGGCATAATCGCGTTTGCTGTCCATCGACGGAGAAATGGAAAGAGTCATGGGAAGAAAAGCTGCTTGTTCTTATCAGACCAGCCCGGAGCCCGAAGTGAGATAGGAAACGTTCCTATGTCAAACAAAATGCAGTGACAAACTTCTGTCAAAGCCTGAGAGATGCCACTAGTAACGTTGTTAAGCGCCCAGACCGACCCTGATTCCTGTGGCGAACTGTGGCGAACGAGTCCAAAACAAAGTTACGGGGAGCAAATACTGCTATTGCAGGTACTACGGCTCTGCTCATGGTACTAACTTGGCGTGTACCTGACCACGCCTCCCGTTTCACATAAGGTTCCCGTGATCGCCCCGGACCTAGCCTCCTCCCGGAGATAGGAAGACAATCGTCCCTACTACTCTGAGGCCTCATTACCGCGTATAAGCGTTTCAAGACCACGCAAAGTCCAATAAGCCGAGGATCTACAATACAGCATACTAAACTAAGTTCTTTCCTGGAAGAATCGCTGTTGCGCCTCGTTAGCTCGTTCATTTCATCCAAGCACTGGACCCTACCTTAAGGTGCTTCAGCTGCCACGTACAAGTGAGGACCAGGACCACGATCTGCATCAAACTGTACCACACCGCCTTTGAGTTGGTTGCCTCGCTCAGATCACGGAAGTCCGACTCTCTCTCTCGCTGGTACTGCTGTTCGCGGCGGATATCTTCCAGCTTTTGATTCAGGTCGCGGACCTTACCCGCTAATTCGGAGACGTGGCTACGGTCCCGCTCGACATCAGGTTTGGTGTTGCCTACGACGACGTCGAAGTAAAGTTTAATGTGGGTGTTTGACCACCACGATGTGTAATTGGTGGACAAGCATATTTGGTGGTCACCAGATTCGTGCGAGGTAAAGGTGAAGTGACCGTCTGGTGGTCCGCGGGTCTGCACGACCGTGTGCCCAGTCTCCATTTCCTACAGCGAACGGGCGGTCGTGAACATAAACGTCCATGAATATGCGCATGCCACACACCTCAACCTCGACGATGATGCCCAGTTCTGGTTGCAACTCATATGTTTGCGCCTTTTCTTGCCATTCTAGTGCAAGGTAGTGTCCTGTAATACGTTGGTTAGCAAGCATACTCTTGCAGTCGCTTTTGATAAACATGCCCTCGACAGCGGTGTCAGAAGGAAGTTCTTCGATGAAACAACGTTTCTCGTTGGCGTCGAGGTAGAAATGAAGGGCGTATACGGTCGTAAGAAGGTATAAAAATGGTAACAGGAAAATCGCAGAGCGGAATGCGAACATTGAACGAACGTCGGCGGGGGAAGATGTTTGCGAGTGAAATGTGTCAGTCACGTGATTAGCATGGTGTAGTCTATTGGTTATATTTTCTGTATAATATCTATGACATGGCCCCACTGACACAACCATCCCTCATCAAGAACAAGGTCAAGAGGCAAGAAGTTGCCGCCAAGCAAAAGAAAGCAAAGAACAAGCAAAAGCTTCAGCAACGTTTGGCAAGAGCCAAGGAAGAGGCCAATGATCCTGCTACTAAGAAAGTGGGTATAAACGTCGTGTTCAGCTGGACGAAATCTGACCATCGACCAGAAAAGATTGGCAGAGAATGTTCCCCGTACACTCGACAATTCTCGCGAGAATGACCCTGCGATGCTTCCATCATCGAAAAAAATTGATGGTGCACCCTCCCTGAATCTCGACGAATTGAACAAGGACATTGCCTCGGACCCCTTTTCGCACTATTTTAACTTTGAAGATGATCCAACTATGCCACCCAAAGTTCTTGTCACGACCTCACCAAAAGCCTCAAAGTCGACGTATGATTTTTGTGATGAATTAGTTGGTATATTTCCCGGAGCGGAATATATCCGCAGGAAGAAAGGAAAGGGATTCGAGTTAGGTCGCATAGCTGGGTGGGCAGCAGGGCGAGGATACAAACACTTGCTTGTTGTGAACGAGGATATGAAGAAGCCGAGCGCGTGTCTTGTTCAGGACGTGTTCCACATGATGCTAACAATTCATTAGATGCCATTACGCTCGTCTACCTTCCACAAGGACCTGTTGCCTACTTCAAACTCACCTCTATAGAACTCACCCAACAAATATATGTAGGCCATTATTTGTTTTGTTTTTGAAAAGGATTTGACTCCTACCAGGGACACGCGCGAGCAACACCGCATAACCCTGAACTTGTGCTGAACAACTTTGCTACTAGTCTTGGACATGCCATTGGGCGCATGTTTCAAACGTTGTTCCCTCCTCTGCCCGAGTTCCAGGGCCGCCAGGTAGTGACTCTACACAACCAGCGCGATTTCTTGTTCTTCCGAAGGCATAGGTATGCTATATCATCTTCTATATTGTACATGGTCTGACGGACGATTCGAGATATGCGTTTCGATCGCCGGAAAAGGTTGCTCTGCAGGAGATTGGTCCACGCTTTACGCTAAAGTTGAGATGGGTAAAGAAGGGATTGCCAGCTGTCGCGAACTTTGGCGCTACCCCGCAACCCCTGGAATTATCAGTGGGTACTGCCGAGGCTGAGGAAGCAGTGCAACCTACCCACGAACCTCCGCCAGAAGATGACAGAAAGGATGACGATGAGACAAAGCCACACACACCGTCTACTGCAAATCCGCCAAAGGGTAATGATTTCCTATGGCAATGGAAGGTTTGTGGTTTCTATACCACCCGAACAGATACTAATGGAATTTGCTGTTCAGCCCGAACTGGAAACAACGAGACGGACATTTTTCCTATGATCAAGCCTGTAGAGATTGTAGCCATTCAAAAGTATGTTAGTTGCAAAACCGTGTCCAGATTATCCACTGGCGAAAACAAATGAGTGCATGAAGGGCCGCGGTGTACGTTTGTCTAGCGTGAGACTTGGGCGTTCTCCCTTACCAGCTCAACCATGGATACGTCTTCAGAAGTCCCATTACCGCCACCGCAAGAAAATGTGAAGCCAAAGGACTACTACAACAAGTTCCACGTGCGCTCATTAATCCCAATCCCACCTGGGATGCTCCTCACCTGAACTGCGGCAGGCTCGGAAGACCTATACTGAATTCACTGAGTGCGTGTCAGCGTCATTTCTGACCGCGAGGGAAACTTGACTCAAGCGCTCTCCGGGACAGCCCGTGCGAAGACGCATCAAAAGCGTCCCTCACATGCATGGATAAGAACGGTTACGACCGCGACAAATGCATGGAATATTTCCAGGCGTACAGAGACTGCAAGCGGGCGTGGGTGCGCAACATTATGTCGCTCGTACAGCGGACGGTTCTGACCAAGTTTCGCGCTTTAGCTCGACCAACGACGGGCAGACCGTCAGCGCGGCCGTCAAACGCCGGTGTGATGGGATCATAAACTCTCCAGTGCCTGGCTTTTGTTTATCAGTCCTACTCTGTAATCCATAGGTTCATACATGAACGGGTTCATCCGAGACCCAGCAGGATGGTCGGCGTCGCTGCTTCCGGCCAAACCCTTCAATCAGCAAAGGAGCACACATGATGGGACCCTCGATGATCACCCTGATTTGACTCAAGTGAATAGAGAGCAACGAACGAGTTACATATAGCAACCAGATATAACTATTGTCGGAATACGCAAATAACTGAGTGTGCAGCACAAGTTCATGACTCAGGAAGGGGGGGAGGAGCGTCTGGCTGCGGGGCAAAGATGATGTTGAGCGGAGGGGTAGTTTGGCTGTCCTCGTTAAGGACAGTCGCGATTATAGAACGGCCAGCGAACGACCGTCCCGCTAGGGACTTCAGAGCAGCTTGTGCACCTGAACCGTGCACGAACTTTACATATACCCTCCCAACTCCAGAAGCCTCGTCCACGCGCTGTGCATCGATAGCGGTCTGTTGACCCGGCTCCCCAGATCCCCACTTGGACCTGTCCTTCTTGACGGGTCGAGGGATCCGGAGATCCTCGACCTCACCATATCTGGAGCATTCTTCTTTGACATCTTCGTAGATGTCACCATATTCCTGGTCCTCGACGAGGTCGTCCGGAGTGACCATATTCAGCATGAGCAAGATTCGCGCGTCCACAGTGTTACTTTCGCCAGCTGGCATAATTGGCCGAGGAATTTCAGGAAATTGGTCGTAGGGTAGATTCGGCATCCCAGGTTTAGCACCAACAGATGCCCTTTGAACGACCAAGTAGCGGTCTCCAAGCTCCATGCCGTTCAAGCTTTGAATAGCGACATCGGTAACAGTGGCGTCGACATACTCGAAGAACGCAAATCCCTGGGAAACCTTGAGGCATTGTGGTGAATAATACACGATGATGATAAAGACTAACTTTGGATGCGCCATTTCCATTCTCTCGGACGAGATTGAAGGCTTTAAGCTCTCCAAAGCTCTTCAGTAGCTCTTGCACTTGTTCTTCATTCAAGTAAGTTGGAAGTCCGCCAACGAATACTTTGTTGATCGAGTCTGGCACGTTGGTTGATACGACTCCTGGAACATGGATGCTGGGTGGTGCAGTTATTTCAGCACCGCCATAGTCCTTGGGCCGACGAATCTTGAGGGGGCCGTTGATGAAGATGATACCGTCGAATGCCATGGCAGCCGTAGCGTCCTCAGCGCTACGAAACTACGTTTCACCATCAATATGACACAATCAAAACATGAGCAACTGAACCATACTTCGACAAAAGCGTAGTTTTTCTCGTAGTTGCATTGTACAGCAAGCACGGGATTTCCGGGGCCGCCCGTTCCAATGCCCATCTCGATCATCTTGGAGTTGAAAAATTCGCCAAGATTCTGTTCGTTTACATCCGACGTAATGCTTCCTATGTATAATCGACGAGATTGTCTCGAAAGGTTAGGGTTGCTGCCGATCCCCATGCCGAAGGTCTGGACGGGAATGGGAGGTGGGAGGCCAGCAATACCAAGGATTGGTGGAACTTGAGTACGATTTGCACCTGGCAAATTGAAAAGCCCTGGACATCGAGACGGTAAAAAAAATAAGTCCCATTGCACGTATATATGAAGACTTGCCGGTCTGCTTCGCCTGCATGGCTGAATATTGTTCGTACCCAGGAGCATGAACATCCCAACCGGATGCTTTCCGTTTTTGTTGAGACAACGGAACGGCCCCTTCAGGTGTGGGGGATCGTCTTTCGGGGGTACCAAGTCCATCTCGACCCCTTGCGCGATTACCACGGCGTTGAGGCGAGCCCCCATCTTCACCACGGCCTCGGCGGTGACCATGATCATCGTCACGTCGATGATCACGACGTCGATCTTCGTCATGGGGACGTCTGAATTCATCAAATTCTCTTGTACGTCCACCATGGTCACGAGGAGTTCCACGCCTGTCATCGCGACGGAAGCGCTCTCTGTCTCTGTCCCTGTGGCCATCCCTTTCCCTGAAATCACGATCTCTGTGATGGCCATCGTCATGCCTCCTACGTTCACGGTCCTCGCGGTATCCACGGTCGACGCGCTCTAAATGAAAAAGAAGGAAAAGCAGTCTGTGTGAGTAACATGCGTTGCTGCGACGGCAGATTGGCGGTGCGAGCGACATCCACTGGAAGGGCTAGCTGAAAAATAAAACGATGGAAGGAACGATGTGCATAGATGCTGCGATGCACCATGAGCACATTGTTGGCAGGTACGAAAAACGAAAAGGGAGCGAACAAGGCCAGTACTACCTCTATCGCCTCTAACTGAGCACGAATATGGCTATCTGTGAAAGCGATGAACGAGGCCGTACGACTTACCAGTTGGGTCTGCCATTTGTTTCTTTTTCTTTTTTTCTTGAATGTGGTTTGTGATGAACCTACGAAACTCCGCAACGAACCCTACAGACTGTGCTGACATCAGCAACGAGGCCGCGCAGTCTCCCCAACGTCATGCCTACGGAACTTCCCTACGCTGCCGACGCTCAGGTCTCCTTGTCATACGATGAATTGGAGGCGCGTTTATGCCGTCTTTTCTCATTCACCCTTTGCTGATGCCCGTCCAGGTCCTGCGGGTGCAGTACCAGAAAGAGCTTGCTCAGTCCCATGTCACCGTGCAGACAAAGTTCAACTATGCCTGGGGCCTCGTGAAAAGCCCCGTTCGCGAGCACCAGGTAGAAGGCGTCCGGCTGCTGCAAGGCTTGTCCTTCCTGTAGTTCCTGAATACTGCAGCGGCTAATCGCTTCCCGTGCAGACATTTACCGGACAGAGCCCACGCGTCGCAGGGAATGTCTATATTATTTAGCCCTTGGATATTACAAGATGGGTAATTACGCTGACGCAAAGAACTTCAATGGTAGCCCCCTTACTTATATAGTCTAGCCCGCCGTCTCACCGTCACTGTAGATCTCCTGCTTGACAAGGAGCCAACGAACCTCCAAGCTCAGAGTTTAGCGTCTCTCATCGAACAGGCCGTTACGAAAGGTTCGTACTTCTCATCGTGAAGGTGATTCGATCCTCCCTGACTGTTCGGTTGCAGATGGATACGTCGGAATGGCACTCGCAGGAGGCATAGCCGCTCTAGGCACTCTTGTTATTGCTGGGCTCATACGGCGAGCAGCTCGTAGATAATATTGCTGCACGTACTAACGCTTTTCTGTCTTATTCTGCATCTTTGTATTGCTCTTTTGGCATGTCGTTGAATCGTCATCTACGCTGCACCGCCGAATACTACCACAAATCCTCATTTATTATATTTTGTTATTCTCGTGGCTTGCATCGGAAAATCATATTTAGTTCCCAGAACTAACGTGTCAATGCTTCAACGTTCTCGGCTCAATGGCTAATGTGCTCGACCTTTCGTCTTCTCCACTGTGACAATGGATAGATATATTAAATTAAATTATACAAGCGTCCCAAGAGGCAGCTGGAAAGTCACTTTTAATGCAAGTGTGATATATAGATATGTGAGTGAAGAGCACTGGTACATCTGTAGTCGCGTGTCTTGGTCAAGTACGATGCAGTACGGACGAGAGGTATAAGGGTTCTATCCAAAAGGCAAGGCGTCTATCGTCTCTCGTCGTCAAAACTGTGTATCATGTAGGAAGAAAGTTGGCTGGCACGATCGTGAGATGCAGTGTGCTACATATCTCCATTGCTTACCTGCTTGTGCGTTCATTTGCTGAGTAGAAAGCTACACGGCCATCAAAAATGTGCACATTAACAGTGACTCGAGACACGGGCCTACCTTGAAAGAGGCTAATCCGATGAATAGGAACGAAATACACACTCCAATCTCAAAAATTAACCATAAGCATGCCCAGACTACAGTGCGTGATCAGCTGTTCAAAGACAGATAACGACAGTTCTTACAATGAGCAGATAGACGAGGAAACATGATGTGAAACTGTGTGCAATCGGAGTCGTTGACCTTACGGAAGAACTTATCGTCTGCGATATCCCCTATGAAAATGACATGTTAAGTGGAGTCAAAATGATGTAGATCCTGCTCACAAACGACGAAGAAAACACTATGAGAGGGCGTCAGAACAGCGACGAATGAGAGTAAAAGCTTGAAGCTAACTTCATGACGCCAACAAATAAGCAATACCATCTTAATGGTTGGCTATAGAAAGATGAGAAGTACCCTCCCGGTGTGCTGGCAATCACGTACGCATGAGCAATAAACCAGAAACCAACCAAAAGACCCTCATAGAGAATTGTGAGCAGTATCGTCCTTTCATTGATAAGTTGACGTTATAGGTCAAAGAGGATCTCATTACTCACAATTTATCACGGACAAGAACAAGTGGTGTTATCAACCCGAGGCCGAGAACGAAGCTGAGTATTTTGGCGACGAGGGTATCAAAGCCACCCAACATAAATACACCACCGAAGATAGTAGAGCCCACGTATCCAGCAGGTAATATTATCATTGGTTTACCACCTTCGACCAGTGTTGCACCGCCCAGGTATGGATCAATGGTGACGGACAATATCGTTCCACCGGTCAGAATTGCCTAGTAAACACGGATGATTCAAGCGAGAGATGCGATGACAAACAACCCACGGCGATTATATGGCAAAGCTCGTGCCAACCGATGGTGAATAGCTTCAATGGATTGATCAACGTCCGAGCGCCAGGGATGTTCCACATCCCAAAAATCACGACGGCGAATACTACTGTCTGCGGGGACGTCGGGTGTCAACCGAAATCGATTTGGATCGGGTTGCTCCACGTACGACATATAAAACGACTACCTGACAGGCGTATTCGAGTAAGCGCGGCATTAGCGGCTTCGGGCTGCACCGATGGCAATGCACAAACCTGGTCATGTGTCGGAGACAATGGAGGTGTATATGGTGGTGTGGGCAGCACTCCTGCGGGAGGCCCAGTAGAGGAAGACATGAATAGGCAGACGCACTACCGCTTGGAATATAGTAGTGAAAAAGAAGGCCGTGTGAAGAGGAAAGTCCTGCGTGCAGACCGCAAGGCCGAACGGCAAGCTCAGAGCAACTACTAAAGGCTTTCGAACCAACCAGGTCACGGTCCACACCACATGGCAACTTGCCTTTTTGGTATTCTCTCCAGAAATTCGCGTCAGTCACGTGCAAAGCGCGTTGATTGCTTATTTTACAACTCCGCCCCAAATCAAGCTTGATAAATGGCAGTCGCGTCGCCCTGCGGACGATGTTTACTCTTCATTCCTACCCTCACCCTTCCTCGCTACACGCCAGTTCGTACTGTTAAACGATGGTAAGCACACCCATAGTCCTTTTACTCCATCCATGACTCATATGAGTCCATACTACAGTCAGGAAAAGGAAAAGCGTAAGTTCGCCCTAGTTACCCACAGGGCACCCGGCGGCTGACAGCAAAACAGTGGAAAGTCTTCTTCGGGCAAGACCGGTGGCGACTCAAAGTCCCAATCCCGTTCATCTAAAGCTGGCTTGCAATTCCCTGTCGGGCGTATTCACAGGCTATTGAAAAGGGGCAATTATGCTCAGCGTGTTGGAGCGGGAGCACCCGGTATGCCCATCACAATTTTGTAGAATTAAATCCTCATGGCTCCCCAAGTATATCTCGCTGCCGTACTGGAGTACCTCGCCGCAGAGATCCTCGAATTGGCAGGTAATGCAGCCCGTGATAACAAGGTATGATATTTTGCTCGATGTTAGTGTTCCTGATTTAATCGTTTTTCAGAAACAACGTATTGTTCCTCGCCACCTACAGCTTGCTATCCGAAACGATGAAGAGTAAGACGTCCTTCATGGTCCGTCAGCATGCTTGCTAATCGCCACTCCAGATTGAACAAACTTCTTGGAGATGTTATCATCAGTCAAGGTGGTGTTGTGCCATTTATTAACCCAGAATTGTTGCCATCAAAGTCAAGCAAGGGGAAGAAGGACGGTGCTTCTCAGGAAGTCTAGATACTGTAATAGCTTTCCTTTTGCGTGTGTGCCTTTGTATCATCTTGTCTCCGTAATGTATGGTATGCTTAGTGTAACTGAGAATCTTGGGATGTCCAGTGGCAACTATCTTTTTCGGATTGCATCAATTAGTATCATGGTACTTTCTAATGTCCCCAGCCTTACCGACGTCTCAGCTAATGAGACTAGGAAAATAATGTTTGTCTCGTTGCTGATGCCAGTGTCCGGGCGGATGGTCGTCCTTGATCTCCAAGCACTGGATTGTTTCTCACAACAAGTGATAAATCTCACTGGACCAACCTTTGCTATCGTTCAAGTTGCAGACATTGACATTCGGGGCCAAAAGAGGACGTCGAGGAAGGCAACCATCTGTTCCAGGGCTTTGCCCAGGCGGGCGCCGGGCGCCTGCTTGGTTAGTGCCGTTGAGATTTGTCGCATAGACGCACTCATCGTTACAAGCAGCTTGGACTTGATATGGCGGTCCTCAATGAGACCATCAGGCCCTCGACCTGGTCCCCTCGGTCTCATTCAACACTATCATTGAACAATGTTTCTCCCATCGTTACAGCTGGGTGGAAGAAACGAATCCGACAGACAAGCCCTCGGCATTCGCCCGTCAGGACACCCAGATCGATCTCGCAAGCTACCTCTCCTATCGTTACAAGTACCCGATCGTTCACCAAGTCATCGCTAGTAATGGATGCGTCTTCCACTTGTCCCCGCGTGTGCCCCCCAAAAAAGGAGGGCTGTGGCGTATTCTGGAACCAGATTACCCGTCACTCTTGAGGACGTTCGTCCGAGCATTGGGCTAGGAAGGAGAGGTAGACAGAGGTTGGCTCGACTGTCCCACAACAATCCAGACCAAATCAGGGGAAGTCAAATCACCAAAAATCCACTTCCAAACTCCAGCGCGCGCGAGTTGGAAGCGGATCGCATCGCTCGGGGAAAAGAGCTAGAAGAAGAGAGCGTCCAGCTCGAGAAATAGATAGAGCAAGGAACCTGAGGTTGGGTGCGCGCGTTCGAGCGATACGGATTTTTATTCGCTGGAAGTCTTTGTCGTCAAACCTGACGGAGGAAGAACGTGCAAGTATCGTGATGGCACCCAAGTTCCTCGATTTCGTCGAGCAGTCATCAAAGATCGTCCAGCGGGCACTGAACGACGGGTATGATTACATTCGTGATTATACTGTCTGTAGAAACGAACGGGTAAGTGTGTAACCTCCCAGGTTCTAGGGAAGTGACCCCAAACGAGTCGGGCGCATCTGCGCATTCTACGACGAATTCTATGGAAAGGACTGTTCGATACCCGATGTCGACTGGTCAACGATTTCGTGTGAGTTTCGAGACTCACTTCTGACATGATTGCAGTACCTCGAGCTCAGCGTGGCTTCATACAGTAAGAGCCCGGCCGCGCTGAACGAGCCTGACCGTATTGTAGCTGTCTGGAACCTGCATCTGCTCGAGAGACCGGAGTTCGTGTTTCATCCACAGGTTAGCAGACTCTCTCTACGTGCTTACCGCTGCGCAGATGGTGTCTCGTCGATGACAGTCGGACGTTTTGTTGGTCACATTTTCACCTTTTCGATCTAGCCTTATATTTGGCGGCACGTACTCTGGGCAAATATTACTCTGGGACACGGGATCGAACCACTTGCCGGTGCTAAAACCCCTTTGTCCGCGGCTGGACATACTCACCCAGTCTATGGCCATGTAGATGGTCGGCACACAAAATGCACACAATCTCATCACGATCAGTAGGGATGGGACGGCGGGAGGTTGTACGTGTACGATATCGGGGACACGGCGCTGGTGACGTTCCACTTTCATTTACCATGTCCGTATTCCTTAAATCAGCTTCGTCTACACCGCTATAACCATGTTCAACAACAATCATACTATGCCAGTTGGGACAAACTGCGGCATACTTTGCTACTCCACCTGTCAATCTCATATATGCATATCGTGCCTCACTCATTCAGACCACCCAACGCCTGAATCCCTTCAAGAGCGATTCCAGGCACACAAAGATGCCAGCAAACGCCTCAAGCAATTTGCGGAGGGCCTTGGTTTTAGGAACGTTCCTCTGTCCCCAGTGGTCTCAGCCAACGGCATGACCGCGGTAGGCTGCTTTTCTCCGCCACTCTCCGCTCTAGACCGTGCTCATACCTCGAACAGCTCTACCTCCCCGACGGAATCGTCGCCAGCGATATCGTGCCTAGTCTTTTGAAAGGGGACGTCGTCGTTACTGGTAGCACACATTCTCTTATCAAAGGTTCGTCGTAAGCAATCTTGCACTTTCCATCCTTTGCTGACTCTGTTATCTTTGTGTCGACAAGTATTTCCGTATGTCCACTTGGTTGTAACTTTGACTTTTCATGCACTGACCCACACGAGGAGACATCGACAAGGTCTCGAAGGCGTTGGAAGAGGCGCTCCAGGAAACCAGAGCCTCAACGGCGTGATTAGTCGGTAATGCAGGCTTCGGCAAGAAAAGTTGGAGGATCAATTGGGGCAAGTTGTTTACATCCAGAGCTCTGTTGCATTGCTAACATTATATGCAGCCTGAACGAATGGACGATGCGAAACTGGCGGCGGATGTGTGCTGTACAGTGTTGCCATAATCAGCCGTCTGTCGATAAAGTTATTCCCATCTACTTCAAGTCTGTGAAACCAGGACCTGAAGGTTTAGATTGCATATCACAAATCCTAATATCTGACAAGGCTCGCACTTCTAGACAAAGCAATGCGCTGAGCAAGATTCAGAGGAATGACCCAACCATTAGTGGACAAGAACAAATCTCGAACACTCCCTTATCGCGATTGTAGCCGACCTTCGGTCGAAAGAAACAGGATTAGACTCAGTTACCTTTCCAAGCCAGGCTGCTCCAGGAGTGGACGACACACCATGCCTTCGGATTCGCTCATGTGGACTTGGCGAGAAGGCTTATCCGTTCCTTAAACACTACCCCGAGGTGCTTGAATCTTTAAAGAAGCTGCTTGAACAGGAGACGAAACCACCGAGACCAGACCAACTGCATGCAGCTTACATGCAGGATCAGGTGAAATACGGAAGCTCTGGTTGCGCATGACACATGCGATGGGAACAAGAAAAGACTTCGTTTAAATCACTGCAGTGGTGACAGTCATCTCTGAACAGCTCGAAGTTGGCGGAGCCTTTGTGGCAGGATGTATGGGCGGTTTCAATACTTCGATTTCTCGCTGCATCAGACATCCGTTGTGTTCGCAATTGTGTTAGTTGATGTCTTTTACATCGCAGGGTACAACCACCGATGGTTTTGAGCACGTCGATAGGTTACTTAGTTCGCTTTGGCTCAAACATAGGTTATTCCGCTCACACCTACATCATAGAGCCGCATATCACGACAACAGACAACATTGGTTGCATCAAAATGTGCATGGAATCGTGACTGCAGACGAGTATGATTCGAGGGCTATTCAGTAGAAACCGTCAGGAGCATGAGTGAGCGCTTGTCAAGCGCTCATACCCGCACCCCGCCCATCACCCCGCGGATATGGCACCGACGACACCGACGACGAAGACACGACGACAAACAGCAACGCGTCGACGGCGCTGCCACTACCGCCGCCACGACGGCTTGACGAACGGCGACGCATCAATGATGCCACCACCGTCCCCACGAACCATGACCGACGCGCCCCCTCACCTCCGTCAGCAAGGTTAGTAGTCCACAATGTTTCGTACAGAACAGAAGGCCTTGGCGAGACATTTAGAATGTATACAATTTGTTTACATGGCATGATAAGTAGTAATTATTACGGCGGCCAATGGCATGTCACGAACCACATATTTGAGTGTTGCAGTGAAGTATATATCGTTGTCGAATGGCTGCTTATCGCTGTGGTGGAGTGCCACTTTGAAACTCAAGTAATGAGATGGGATCACCCCCAAAATATCATTCATTGGCGCATTGAAGACATACGTGCATAGATAGATAATTCAACGTAGCGTCCGAGTCAATCAAGAAAGAGAGAGAAAATGTTACGAATGAGCCACTACTTATCCACTACCTCGTCCTCCGCGTCACTTGCCATAGTCCTTCGGGATAACCCACGCCCGCCCGCCCTCTTTAAATCTGACCCTATGTTCGCGGACAGACGAGACGATGCGGATCCACCTCCGGACAGCCGCTTGTACCCTGTCGCCGATGGCGGCGGCGGCGACGACGTCCCCGACGAACGGTTGTTGAAATTAGCAATCATGCCACTCACACTGCCACCTTGTTGGCTTCTCGGAGTTCTCGATAAACGAGGCCCGCGAACGGCGCCCTGCCCTGACGTATGTCTCGACAATCCCGACTTGGTATTCGTCAAAGGCTGGTCTTCAACGGCGGATTCACCACCACCAGTGGCAACCGACGGCGAGGGACTGCGTCTAGGAACGGGGGATGCGGTCCCGGGGCGGAGAGCTGAGTTACGTCTGAGCGATTTAATGGGATTCTGGGGCGCCGCAGGCATCACCACTGCTGCGGGTGGGGACGCGGGTTTTTCTTCCGCAGGTGGAGGTGATGCGGGCGGCGACACAAACGTTGGTCGTGCGGGTGCTACATCTTCAACTTCAGGGGGCGGATCCTTAAAGGCAGGCCGGGTGGGCACGTCATCCATCTCAGGAGGAGGGTCCTTGAAGGTGGGACGAGGATGAGTAGTATCCTCCTCCGGTATCATAGCTTCCGGGACATGATGTTCCGTTGCAGAGGCTTCGATGGATTCCGGTTCAGCAGTCATTACAGGGGATTCTTCGACTTTTGTCGGAGGTGGAGGAGCCGAAGCAACAACAGTGCTCTGGGGTTGCAACTTCTGGGCGGCCTGCTGAGCGGCAAGAATCTCTCTGGTGGGGGCGCCCACCGAGATCCTGCCACGGCTCATCCGCATATCAACTGGCGCAGTTCGTTTTCTGATTAGTCCACGACGCTCAGTTTCGCGCTGTTTTTTCGCGATAGTTGGTGGTAGGATGTTCTCGTAGTTCTTCAGCAGATCGAGTAACAACACTATTGGACGATTGTAGTATCAACGGGTTCGTGGAAACGAATGACGTACACGTAGGGTGCCGAGCTTGGATGGATAGCTCTGTCTCAACCTTGGGTCGAATGATCGCTAAATAATATAGTTTGGCGGTAGACAAGTGTACTTGCACGAAAAGCACTTACTGCGACCGATCGATAATGCGAGTTTCATCATGTAGACTTCAACCGGTTCCTCCGAAGTGGTGGAAGCAATCAAGTTACGAAGATGTGTTACCAGGGCATCTAGGACGTACAGATGCACTCTGGGCAGCCGTTGGAGTGTTGTCTGCAAGTCTTGATAATGCTGCTCCTCGGACGGTTCTCCGTCCGTTTTCGCCGCTGATCCCACAGTTGGATATATTTTCCTGATGTCCTCCCAACCTTCCCACAAAGCCAAGGGAGGATCAAGCTCCAAAGCCCACAATTTGACGCACCCAGCAAGAACAGGAGCATCGTACCTAGCGAGCATTTCCATGGAAAATGGTTGACCAGGTGGAACTGCGTTGAGAGCTTCTCTGAGATGATGAAGAGCCGGAAGGGGTACGTCATAAATCCAGGTTTTGCGCTTTTCTGAGGGTTAGATAGATCGTCAGACCCGACTGCATCCGGTTGTCTAGATAGCTCACCAATGTCATTGGGCAATTTCGTATAAGACGCTACTAAGCCGTCCAGCAGCGCAGCGAGAACAGGAGGAGTTGTCTCCTTTTTTTCCTCGCCAGAAGTGAGAGCGCTCCATCCACCTTCGGCCCACTTACGGAGATCAATGCCAAAAACAACATCAGACTCGTCGTGGGCAACAGACTCGTATAGCTGTGGCACGGGACGGAAGGGCCCTGTGCGGTAACGCTCTATGAGAGCAGTCAAATCGGAATCCGGCTGGTAAGATGCAATAAGTGTTGCGGATTTCTCCAGAGTGGGTTCAAACGCCCTAGGTAGGTTAGCCAAGGTTCCTTGGTATTGAAGCAGGACTGCACGAGGTTTGACATGAGTGCCTATCAGTTAAAGGTGATCCGTTACATACCGGTCTTGACCGCTGAAAGGCGCTCCATTTCCCACTTCTGGAGGGTCTTGAGCATTTCCTCGATCCTCTCCTCCAACCCGAGTCGCTGTCTATCGAGTTTTCTTACAGAGACACGATAAAGCTTGTCAGCTTCATCGGCCTCCACACGAAGCCTGATGTGAATTGGATCGCTCTGCGAGTTGGCATTCAAGGCTTTCGTCACGACGTTCACCAGATCTCCGGAGCGTTTCAATAAATTATCGGCAAGCTGGTTTCTCTTCGCAGTAGACGAGGGTTCGGAGGATTTGCCCTCAAGGTCAAACGCCTCAGGTGTAACGTCAGGGTGAGGGCGAAAACCAGGATGGAGCTACTCACTTTGGGACGGAATTGGTAATATGCATCGTCGGCATGATCGAATTGGTTTCCAAACTCGCCAATCCTGCGGAGGAGACCATCTCTCTCTGTGAGGTCCCTTGCGGCATCCTCTGCCAAATCGATATTACCACCGAAGCCAGGCACGTTCTTGTTTAGCCATTCGACGAACTCGGAGCCAGAGAAGCAGTCGGAATATTCCCCGATTAGGGGGAAACGGATAGCTCTGAGGGGCAGCTCGACGGCAGCGCGGGAGAGGAGGCCAGATACGACAGAAGGTGGCAAAGACAGGCCGGCCAGAAGGACAGGGGACGGGGGCGCGAGTGGCGCGGAGGACGCCAGTTGAAATTTTGAAGGGGGTAAAGGAGGTGACAAAGGAGGAGGGGACGAGGCCAGGGCGGGCGATGGGGGGTCAACTGCTTTGGCCTTGCCCTTGTCAACCTTTTGTGGCTCTTCAAGAGCATCATCTGTGGCGGTGGAGGTAGCAGTGGCCCTGTTCTGAATTTCCTTGAACCGCTGTGCAATGCGCTCTGAGACGGTGGCAGAACGCTGGGGAGTGCGGGCGTCGCGTGGGGCGAGACGCGGGGAGGCGGTATAGTGGTCACCCAAATCGTTGTTGGGTGCGAACTTTGCGCTGTGGATGGGGTGAGAACAGAAGAGGGGTAGAAAAGGGGTGGGCATACTCATCCTCTGCTTCGTCTGCACGACGCATCTTTGCCAAGTATATGCTCTTCAACCTGAGGACCTCTTTGTGGGCATCATCATAGTAACGCAGCCAGTTGTTGAACGCCGTTGCTTTGCTCGTAGAGAGACGTTCCTGTGTGAGAGGGATGAAAGGGAGTGCAGAGAGGGGTGAAAGAGGGTACCTTGTATGCTTGAGCCCAGGCATGAAAAGGGTCGACGACGAGTGCTTGGAGGTCCTTGGCGATGTCTCTGTGTATCTGTGCATGGACAGTAGACTCTGCCTGTAGACCACGGAAGGTGGTGAGGAGGGATGCGCCATCGTCTCTGCTGAAACCGGCTGGAGAGGGTGAGTGTGGGGCAAGGGCGGAGTGAGCGAGCATACCTTGGGAGGTGATCGCGGAGTGGATGAGCAAGGCAGTGGCGAGCTGATTCTCTGCGCTTGCACGTGCCTGGTGGGGTGAGGAGGGGGACGAGAGAGGGAGAGCGAACGTGACACACCCGGATGAACGCGACGATCTCGTCGTTCTCTGCGACTCCCTGGTGTCGAGTGAGCGGGTGAAGGCGAAGGTGTGTGTATGCGCACCTGCTCGAGCTTGGTAAAGAGGACGTCGAGTCCTGTGCGAATGTCCTGAGTCCAGAACGAGTTGGCGAAGGACAAGGGGAGCAGCATGGTGGTGTTCGGGTGTTGCCGAGTGGGTGATTTCTAGTACTATGAGTCGGTTTCGACTGTCGCCCGGTGCTTGGGTCGCGTTAGAGGCACCTCCACCCTCTGCACTCTCTGCCTTTGCTCACCGCGTTGGTTTGGGTGCAATCCTCGACAATCCCGACACCATCAGACGCGCGTGCACCCACAAATCATTCCTCGCCCTCCATGCAAAGTACTACCCAGCTAGTCCTCTTCCACCCACAAACGCACCCCTCGCGACACTCGGTAACTCTCTCATGGGTCTCTTTGCCTCAGAGTATCTCCATGCCTCCTATCTCCACCTCCCCACCCGCGTTCTCAAGGCTGCAGTCAGCGCTCACGTCGGTCCCCTCACCTGTGCCAGTCTCGCACAAGAAATGGGCGCGGCACCTCTTCTGCGCTGGCACAGACAGGTTTGCCCTTCCTCTCCTCTCTCTCCCCCTCCCCTAACTCTTTTCTCTCAGCCATCCACCCCCGCTTCTCCCCCCCTCCTCCACTCCGATGCACTCGCCTCCATACCACGCGCCCTCACCGCCCTAGTCTACCAGGAAAGGTCCCTCTCCGCAGCTCGTGGTTTCGTACACTCTCTCTTCCTCGCTCGTCACGTCGACCTCCGCTCCATGTTAAAATTCCGCGATCCAAAACGCGCTCTTTTGGAGACAGTCGCAAAGTTTGGCAGAGAACGACCCACGTCCAGGTAAACTTCTCCCTCGTCCCTGTCCCTTCTCCCACCCTCACCGTCCTTAGACTCTTGAAAGAAACGGGCCGGTTTTCGAATTCACCCATGTTCGTCGTTGGCATATACTCGGGCACCGACAAGCTCGGCGAGGGCTTTGGTAGTTCTCTCAAAATGGCCGAATACAGGGTACGCCATCTCCTTTCACTCCATTCAACACTCTTCATTCACACATCAACAGGCTGCAGAGGATGCTTTGCATAGGCTCTACCTCACGAGGACCCCCTCTGACCTTCTCCAGCTCCCTTCCTCGACCTTTGACCCTCACGTCAACATTTACAAGTCTGGTCCTCCAGCCGGCTATACACCCGGTGTCCTCGGCGAGGCAGAGGTCTTGTATGCTAGTTCAGGTCGTAGTGGAATAATGGCCCCAAAACGACCCTCCATAGAGCAGAAGACTGATGTACAATAATACTCGCATCGTTAATCACTACCAGCTGGTCAACTACACCATTCGTAAATCATACATTTAAGATCCAGTTTTCTTGTTCGCAACATCACCCTCGCGTGATCTCAGTCTCGGTATGCCACGGTCAGGGCTTCTAGTCCTGACATCCTTCAACCCGTCACCAGCGTACATCCGATCTGCAAAGATGAGCCGTTTAAAACCGCGTCCTGTCGTCTGTCGATTCGCGAGAGCGTCGTAGAGATGCGCCATCACTACACCCCAAGAACGCACGCTCTCCGTCCGATGGCGACCTTCCGGGAAATTCCTGTTGTAGAGCTCTAACTCCTCCAAAATAGGCGCAAATACCCGCGTGTCCGACTCAAGCGCTCGCACAAATCCCCCCAAGTTGACCTCGGAAAGCTTGATATACCGCAACCCCTCGAGACACCCAAATGTCTCCCACCAAAAATTAGACGAAAGGATGGTCTCGTTATCGAAGCTGAAGTGCACGCTTTCCAGGTTCGTCAGCGGCATCCTGCGGTATACGTTGCCTATCAACTCCTCGCGATCCCTCGGCAACGATGTCTGTAAGACGATGTCCGCCTTGAGTGGAATGTTGCAATCCCAATCTTCATGTAGTCCACCCAGTTCATACTCCGTCGTGGCCACCGTGAATGCACGCCGGCCAGTGTCGCGTTCGACTGAGCTGAAAATAAAGCCTACCATCGCCGACACAGACTCGACGAAGCAAGTACGGATGATGGGGGCTTCCTCGTCCTCAGGAACAACGAACCGCTTCGCGAGGAGCTCGTAGATTGGGGTGTAATCCTCGGTGTCTGGCTCGTAGCAACATCTCAACCTGACCTGGGTCTTGATCGGAAAGTGAAAAAGAGACAGAACCAGAATGGCGGTAGAGAACGGTGCCACGAGTGAAAAGCGGGAAAGCATAGGCAAGGAAACCTCCCCCGGATTGCTTGATGGCTCGCCACTCTCAGCACGAGCACTAGGGAGAGTATTCTCGAGGTATAAGTGCTCGAGGCCCGGCAGGCGACCGAGTATGACGCCAAGCTCCGCCAGTGTCGGTCGAAAGGACGTGCTCAGATCACGCAGCCTGAGGGACGTCAAAGAACCGAGCGGCAGGCATTTCAGAGGGAATATATAGTTTGTGAGCTCTAGGTCGCGGAGGGATGGAGTATGTCCGTCAAAGAGGGCGTCTGTCGACCTCAGAGCAGAGTCGCCATGATGATTCCTTTCCACCGAGATCCGCAAACTCTGCAAGAGCGGAGCAGGCGAAGAGAGCAGTGATAGAATACGCTCCGCTTCACGGCGCGTGAAGCCTAGAGTGAGGTCTTGGATACGGTCTGTGAGAGGTGCCACTTTCTTCAAAAGATACAATTCGTTGGTCTGCCCGGGATATTCGGCATCTATGCAGACCTTCAACGGTGCCGTCTTTGATCTGACGAGCAACTCGTCTGTCCACTCTTGGGAGGATACGAACAGGAATGACCAGAGAACTGGGGTGTTCAATGCGACATCTCGCCAGCGGCGACAAACATAAGAGACCGCGACCCAAGCAGGGACACCCGATTCTAGACAGAAGAGTTCTTGATGAGTGCAAACACAGTAGTAGATGAATATGGACGCAAGGATCTCTGTCGGAAGGCGGAAAACAGGCGACAGGGAGTTCCGCCTACTGCGGAGGGTGCACAAGTGGAAGGTTAACACGGCGATCTCGTCGTCAAGACGGGCTCGAGTCTCGTTTGCCACGCAACCGTCGTCCGATGACTCGAGTTGGTTCCCATCGATGATGGATGGACACGTTGAGAGTGGCATAAAATCTGAAGGTGTAAAATTAGCCCAACCAAATCGCTAGAGTCTCACACGCACACACCAAGTAATCAGTAAAAAAAAGTACGTGGAAATCTGAAAGAATGACTGTATCAGCCTAAAAATAACGAAGCTGCGGGCCTAGAGGCTTTGGTATGTAGTAATAAGCCAGTGAGTACGGTGACGTACGTACCCACTTATCAGAATCATATGAGTCTAATTACAGCTCCACTCGTTCCCACTTCTTGAATTCAACTTACGTAGGCTTTCCAGGCACTTTCGCTTTGCTTCCCACTCCAGAATGTCCGCATCGTTGGGCAAAGCTGCAGCGGGAGAACTCCCCGGACTCAAACCGAGTCAGACCTCACGCATCGTCTCCTCAAGAGCTGCAAAGACGACCCTCTTTGCCTTGGCAGCTTTGACCATCACGTTCTTTGTGAGAGTCACTGACACTCACAGGTATCTCTGGCACTGCATCCAGGGCGCCCCTCCCCGTACATCTAGCCTCGATTTATGCTCTCAGACGTCCGAGTGGACCCCAGTGAGGCACAGCGCTTTATGGAGCTCATTGTCCGAAATATATGGATCGGAGGCGTTCCAATCGAGCGCAGTCGAATGGCTTTCTGGAGCGATTCAAGTTCAGTGAGTCTGATGGCGGCAGCGTGTAGCGGTTCACACAGCTCATGCACGGATGACTCGATAGCACTGAGTCCTACGATCAAATGGACCCCGTAGGGGTAGACCAGCGCTGGGAGAAATTTGCTGCGTTCCACGACTATCTCGCAGAGTCGTTCCCCTTGGTGTATGTCGTAATCTCATAGGGACGTTAGGTTTGCAAAACATTTGACTTTCTTCTTTCTTATAGCCACTCGACCCTCGAATTGACCAAAGTCAACACATATGGATTGATCTTTGTATGGCAAGGTTCAGATGCAACCCTTAAACCGCTGCTCTTGGCTGCCCACCAAGGTCTGGACGAATATTGGTCATGGGTACTCTCAGTTTTAACTCGACTGTCTTCATTCAGATGTCGTGCCTGTGGAGCCTACCACATATGCTGATTGGACTCATCCTCCTTTCTCTGGCCACTTTGATGGTTTGTTGTGGTCTATTCCTTTGCATCCGATCACTCATCATGATCGTCATAGGTAATTTGATCTGGGGTCGAGGCGCTGCAGACGACAAGAATGGATTGATTGGCATACTGTAAGCTTGCTTTGTGATTTACTCGCTCAATATCGTTGATCAACAAAAAAAAACAGGACAGCGATGGAAACGTTGTTGAAAACGGGGTATGAACCAACCCGAACGGTAGTGCTTGCCTCGGGTTTCGACGAAGAGTCCAGTGGAATCTATGTAAGCGAAAGCAAATGTAGGCTCGGTTTCATGTTGACGTCTCGTAGGGCGCACAAACCCTGGCACCAGTGCTGCTGGAAATGTTTGGCAAAAATGGATACGCCATGTTGGTTGATGAGGGGGGTAAGGAACAACACTTGGCTGGAAAATATCGAATGCTGAAACAAGGTTGCAGCCGGATACGGAGAGCAGTACGGACAAGTCGTTGCTACCCCAGGCACTGCAGAGAAAGGTATGGTTGACGTGAAGGTCGAAGTTGCAACGGCCGGCGGACACTCTAGCTTGCCACCTCCTCACACGGTTAGCTCCAAACGCTCGGTTATCTAATTATACTGACCACAGTGCCGCAGAGTATTGGTATACTGGCACAGTTACTTGTCGCCATTGAAAAGAATCCATTTAGTGATCATCTGGTCAGTCCTTCATGTGCGTCATATTGTCCGGTTTTATCGACAAATGTTTCCCAGGTGCGAGGCTCTCCGATGTACCAAAATTTCCAGTGTTTGGCGGCACACGCACCAGACCTACCGATGTCGCTTAGGCGGAATATTATTGCCGCAGAGCACTCCGACAAAGCACTACTATCCGCGGAGAGAGAACTGTTTAAAAATGCCGTAACCAAAAACCTCGTGGGTACGACACAAGCGATTGATCTAGTGCACGGTGGAGTGAAAGTCAACGCACTTCCGGAGCGTGCGTATGCGGTCGTCAACCATCGTATTTCTGTAGAAAGGTAAGGGAATGACCAATTAATGTGAGCATACAGTGATCTTTGATGACTAGTTCGGTTGCTACTACGCTGGAACACGATGCGAGGTTGCTCGGGCCACTTGCACGCGAGCATAATTTATCTTATACTGCGTTTGACGTGAAAATGGACGAGGAGGTGAACGCGACATTCAGGGGCACGTTGACGCTTTCGATGGCATTTGAAGGTGGGCTTGAGCCCGCACCGATCACGCCAACAGGGGAGGATGCGGTGCCTTACCAACTGTTATCGGGAAGCATTAAAGCGGCATACAATAGTCACCGAGCGATTTCTGGAGACAACAATATCATCGTAAGCCCTGGGATGATGTCTGGAAATACTGGTGCGTCGTCAGTCAAGTAGGAGAGCCATTCTGGTTTGAGAGACGGGATACTACAGACACGAGGTTCTATTGGGATTTAACGCCCCACATTTTCCGATATGGACACACAGAGGGGGCTGTTGGCGGGACGCTACTTCCAGGGGTGCACACCGTGAATGAAGGTGAGGGTGTTGATTCGATGTTTTTGCGACGGTTATTTATGAAGCGAAAATGTTTACAGCGATATCGGCAACAAGCTTTGTGGAGATGATCAGGTTCTATACAGCTCTGATTCTGAATGTGGACGAATCTCGGCTGGTGTGAAGAGGGCTAGTCGCATATTGTAATTAGGCAGTTAACTAAGTATGTGATTCTGAAACTGAGACAGCGGTAACCGTCGGCAGGTCGACGGTGACATGATCAACCATGAGTTGCGTTATTGGCTCTTGCCGTCGTCAAGTGCACTCCACGGGTGATTGCGGTTCAAAATGCAGAGACGGACGAGCAGTGGGCGTTCTGGCGAGAAATGCGCGGTATGCATGCGACCCTATAGCATGTGGGCGGACTCTCAGAAACGGAGCCGTTTCCGTAAATTCGATGATGAATGATAACATGCCAAAATAGGAAAGTGAATATCGTCCCAATTTCCAAACAAGATCAATTCTGTCCTCATTCTTATTACTCGCACTTGACTCTTCCCGTGCTACTCCTCCTCCTCCCCCCCTTCGCTCGTTTTTGGCCGTTCACTGCCATGTATCTCAGCACCCTCGTCGCTCTTTTTTCTCTCCTCGCCGCCGTCGACGCATACGACCACCGTCATGCTCGTCACGCAAAGAGGGACACGACGTCGTCTTCGTCTCCTTCCTCTACGACGACCTCATTCTCGTCTTCGTCCTCACCTTCATCGTCCGGCACTTCGTCAACCAACTCCTCGTCTCCCGTTCCCACGACGCCAGTTGGAACGACTATCCCGCCGTTGAGTTCAATCACGTCTGGCATGGCCACCCCCTCGACTCTCCCCGTCACTGCTACCTACGCTGCCGGGGCCACTCCTCCGATCCCTGGTGCCCCGACACTGCCCACTCCCTGTGAGTTTATCTCTCTCCAGCTCTCTCCTTGTCTTACCCTTGGCAGTCGTTTTCATTGCCAGCCAATGGCCCACCCAGGATCAAATCGCTCCCACCAGTACGTTTTTATCCTATATTTACTCGCGGGCTTGTGTATTCATCATTTTTCTTTTTTTAGCTGATCCTGTGGTTGCTCAGTGGATGCAGGAACTGAATGGGTTCAACATTCCGGATATTCCTCCCACCCACGACGGAACTTGCGCTGGTGATCCTGTAGCGGCAGCAGATGCCGCCGAAAATGGCTGGTGGACATGTGGTGGACATACTCGCGACACTGATATCACTGCGTGCCCGGACAAGATGACTTGGGGTGTTAGCTTTGACGACGGCCCTGCCCCGTACAGTGAGTGCTCCTGCCCTCTCTCTGCCCTTCCAACTCAATGGCTTGCTCATTCGACCTTCCTTTCTCTTTTTTTTTATAGCCCAGTGAGTAGACCCTCTGGAAATTTTATCATCTGTTTTAACTGGCATTCTAGGGAATTACTCCAGTACCTGTCCAAAAAGAATCTCACTTCTACATTTTTTGTGATTGGATCCCGCGTTGTCGAGCGTGCGCAGGTGCTCGTCGAAGAGTACATGGCTGGTCACGAGATTGCTGTTCATACATGGTCTCACAGAGTCAGTATGCACTCCTTATCTACTTTTTCTCCGTCACTAATCTGATTTCAGCCTCTCACCATGCTTACCACTGAGCAAGTCGTTGCTGAATTAGGATACACCCGCGAAGCTATCAAGCGGGTCCTTAATGTTACACCCACTTTAATGCGTCCCCCCTACGGCGATATTGATGATCGCGTTCGCGCTATCTCTTTGGCCATGGGAATGGTTCCGGTTCTGTGGACCAGCACCCCTTCCGGCGGAACGTTTGATACCAACGGTGAATTGGACTCAATTATTTATGTTGCTTTTGCTCATATAGCAAAACAGATTGGAAGGTTCCTGGTGGTGTTGTCACTGGTTCACAATCTTTCGCCACCTTTCAAGCAATTCTCACCAATGCAACCACCCTGGAGACTGGTTTCGTTGTCCTAGAGCATGACCTATATGCACAAACCGTTGATCTTGCCATCGGCTATACCCTGCCCTACGCTGAGAGTTTCAGTCCACCACTGACGGTGAGCTTTGTCGTTTGTCCTCTCGATGTTTGCTTACTTGGATGGGTCGTTACATTACAGTTTGATTCCGTCGGCCACTGCAACGGGATTCCTGTTAGAAACCTGTACCGTGAGAGCAACCAAAACCAGACATTCCCCTACGCGAATACCAGCGTTGCTGGCTCCGGTTCCACAGCTAGCGGCAGTAAATCAGGTAGTTCTTCAAGTGCAAGCTCAATAACCGACACCGTGTTTAACACGGCCATTCCTTTGTCGGTTGCCATTGCATCATTGCTGACATTCACGTTGTCATTGTGATGGGATTCGGATTACCTTTAGTTATCCTTTTAGCATTTACTACCCAAGCGATTAATTCCTAGATGGAGTGTAGATAACTTCTGTTTCAGAGAGATATCACGATTCGAAAGGACGCTTATTTCGTCAATGCTCTAGTTTCAGTCTGTATTCAGTCAAGTTGGTCACTCACGGAACAGGAATTTCTTTCTTTCTTTTCTTTTCTTTTTGATCGAAATCGATAGCTTTGTCAACGAAAGAGTAGCTTCGAATTCAATGATGATCGCTGGATTTGGTAACGCTTGGAAGGTCAGGACAAGACCGCGAGGCGCCCTGGCAATTCCATTGTACTCCGTCTCTTGACATGTCCTCGCTCGTCGCAACTGTCCGTGCAAGTACGTTCGGTAGCCTTTTCTGCGTCCATATATTCACTTAGTGGCATCTAGAATTCCTTCAGGCGATCAGATCCGTGAATCCCCAAGGTCGATGGAAGATCCTTGTCGTAGACGACTACTCGCAGAAGTTACTGAGCTCCGTGCTCAAACAGTTCGATATTCTGGAGGAGAATGTCACACGTACGCAGCTCTCCCGATTTCTGGTTGTTAATGTTCTTATATACTGCATGTAGTCATTGAATCGATCTCCAGTTGCCGAGAGCCCCAGCAATTCGAAGCCGTGTACATCCTCATGCCTACGACACAGAACGTTGACAGGATCATCAAGGACTTCTCCGGAGATCAACAACAATACCTCGCTGCCCACTTGTTCTTTATCGAGGGTGCGTCCGTGTAGTCTATGGAGCGCTGCGTAGATCATGGGACCCTCCTCAGGTTTATCTGAACCTTTATTTCAACGTCTGACTTCATCTCCCGCGGAACACTTCCTTCGTTGTCTCCAAGAACTCTTTTTGAACTTTTGGGGTATGGAGAAACTTGATCCTAGCCTTCCTGAATTTCATACCTCTGTTCGACTCTAGCGGTGGAAGCACAAGCATTCTCTCTCAATACCCCCGCCCTGTTCTTCAATATTTACAGCCCCCCACGAAACGAGGCTGCGTTCAAAACGACGCGATCACGTTTGGAAGAAGAACTCTTGTTCGTGAGCAAGACGGTGCGCATTGGAACTCTCATGCTCCGTGGACCGATCTAACAAGGAGTGCTTATAGATAGCGAACTTGTGCATCACACTTGATGAATTTCCGTACATTCGATATTATCTGCCCTCCCATCATTTGCCTTTGGGCCCGCTCCAGCCGCACACGCAGACCCGTGCGCCCCCTCCTCCTGAGGGAAGCAATCGCTGGCGAACCAACCTTGCTCGAGGTGACGCTGCGCGTGCGTACGAGACTGCAGATACAGATTTCGTAACCAAACTCTTGGCATTCATGGTACAACGAAATCTGGACGAGCACAAACGTACCAATTCCGATTTCCCTGTGAGTATTTCTCTTAGCATCCCTTCAAGCTCGTGTCATGTCTCATCCGTGTGTGAATCAGAAACCTTCTGACCCACCTCGACCGAGGGGCACGCTGATCATTACCGATCGTTCCATGGATGTCGTTGCGCCCTTGATCCACGAGTTCACGTATCAGGCCATGTGTAACGACCTGTTGCCAATAATGGACGGAACGAAATACAAGTACGGTTCTATTCGGTAGGTCGCGAGTTGCTGACTTATCTTGCATTTCTAGTTATAAATTCCAGTCTTCTCTGGGCGCGTATGAAGACAAAACAGCGACGCTTTCAGAGACAGATACAGTATGGACGACTGTGAGACACATGCACATGCGAGAAGCTATCGATAAGCTTATGGCAGACTTTAATAAATTCATGGAAGAGAACGCCGGATTCAAGGGGTAAGAGTCCACCCTGAGATGCATACGTTTGTTGATTCAAACACCGTTTGTAGAGAGGGAGCTGCCAGTCTGAACGACATGAAAGACATGCTAGCAAGCCTGCCTCAATATCAAGAGCAACGGGAGAAGGTTTGTGTTCGTGTCATTGACAAGATTGCCTAAATTGATGATGATATAGTTTTCGTTGCATCTTAACATGGCCCAAGAATGCATGGGTATCTTTGAGAAGGATAAGTTGTCGCAGGTTGCCAATGTCGAACAGGTACTGCCTTTTTTGCTTCTTCCTCTTACTTGGCCTTAGCAATTTTGTTACAGTGCTGCGCAACTGGAATGACTGCAGAAGGCAAAACTCCCAAAACATTGGTTGAGGAGATGGTGCCACTCTTGGATGGCCGAGATATCATGTAGGACTTTATCTCTGTGGAGTTTTTATACTGACTCTCTTTTTTATGTTAGAAATCCTAACAAAGTCCGCATGGTTGCTCTCTATATCATGCATCGCGATGGCGTCCCTGACGAAGATCGTCGACGTTTATATCAACATGCTCGACTAGGTATGGCGGACCAAGATGTGATCAATTCTTTGTCACATCTCGGAATCCGGATAACCAGAGTGGGTTGCACTGGCGTACGCTCCGTGTCACAAGTTCTTATTAACGGGGTACCACATCACAGGGTCCCGCAGACAAAGACACGAAGAAGAAACTTAGACAGAAGGCATCTCAGGAGGAGGAATATGATTTATCCCGGTACAAACCACTTGTCCGCACGGTGATCGAAGTACATATCAGCTTTTTTCTTCTCTGAAGCTATTCACCAACACTACTCTAGGAACATGTGAACAACAAGCTCGATACGTCTCTTTTCCCCTACGTCAAGGACGCGCCGTCTGCCCCAAGTGCTACAGCGAGCTTGAAGAGCCCCACGACGCCAACGCACACTTCGTCACTTCGGAGCGCAAAGCCAAGTTGGCATAAAGCAGCCCGGACAAACGCGCCAGTCGATAATCGTCCGCGAATAATCGTATTCATGGCTGGCGGTATGACATACTCTGAGATTCGGGAATGCTATGCATTGGCTGGACCACTCAACAGAGATATCTATATGGGTGCGTGCCACGACCACTTGACATCTAGTTCGGAAGGGAAGGTGCCAAATGACTAGGATCGACGCATACGACCACCCCGCGGCAATTTATTGACGACCTCAAGGTTTTGGAACTCGGTGGTGTTGGGTCACGTGCGGTACCTAACGGAGTGTCCACGAACGGTGCCCATCAATCTTATCAGGAATACTATGACCAGAAATACTTTACAAACGACGCGACTCCACCACAGCGCCCGACAGTTGTTGTGCCCAAGGATTCTGGGCCGTCTGTCCGCGGCGGAAAGCTCTCCAAGCCTAGCCCGAGCTCGTCATATGCTGATAGCGCAATTTCAGGCAACAACGCGGGAGATAATGAGAAGAAGAAGAAGAAGAAGGGATTTTTCCATTTTTAATGCTTTGGTCGTTTGTGTTGTGTTTTTTTCCTCGATTGTGTGAAATATGGACGATTTCCTTGGTCAGCCCTGCTGGATGATTAGGAGTACCCAGGGAGAAGGGGAGAAAAAAACATTGGGCCTGGCCGGGAATTGAACCCGGGACCTCCTCGATTCAGGTAACCCTAACAAGGAATCATACTACTAGACCACCAGGCCGATGCGTAACAAAACTGTACTGTGTGATATGAATCTTACCAAATATGGTCAGTGACGCGTCCCCCTTACGCGTCTCATTCCTTCGTACTATCATGGACGGACAGGCTTCGACATCGTCTAGTGCGATAGATCAACGAAGGAAAGATGCGCTCAACAGCTATCGTGAGGTATGAATTATTGTATGCCTCGTTCTGAACATGTTTAAAGTCTCTCCAGAAAATGCGCACACATGACAACATCAGCCAAAGCCTGAAGAATCGTCAGCCAATGTTACTCGTGTCACGATCTCCCTTGGACTGACATGTGTTTCAACGTAGTGCGATTCTCGTTGAAGGGACTAGAGAAGGACTTCGCACAGACTGAGAATGACATCAAAGCCGTCCAGTCAGTCGGTCAAATTATCGGTGAAGTCATGAAGCAGCTGGACGACGAGAGATGTAAGAAACCACGCTCACCCGAATTGTCGTATCTCCGTCTCATCATCTTTGCTCCCAGTCATCGTCAAGGCATCTTCTGGACCTCGCTACGTTGTTTCCTACCGTCCTGCATTGTCAGCAGCGAAGCTCAAGTCGGGGACCCGTGTATCTCTGGACATGACCACCCTCACCATCATGCGAATTCTTCCGCGAGAAGTCGATCCTTTAGTTTATAAAATGAGTTTGGAAGACCCAGGAGGAGCGTCGTTTGCTGGTATCGGTGGTCTCAGCGATCAGGTCCGCGAGCTGCGTGAGGTGTGTCCCCTCTACCGTTCATCCATCTTCGCGTGCGTCTAATTGATGTGTAATGGTCAGATAATTGAACTCCCCCTCCTCAATCCTGAGCTCTTCCTCCGCGTGGGCATCCAACCTCCCAAGGGAGTCCTTCTTTATGGTCCTCCTGGGACAGGAAAAACTCTTTTGGCCCGAGCGGTAGCCGCTACCCTTCAAACTAATTTCCTTAAAGTCGTTTCGTCTGCCATTGTTGACAAGTATATTGGTGAATCAGCTCGTGTTGTTCGCGAGATGTTTGGCTATGCTAGGGATCACGAGCCTTGTGTTATTTTTATGGATGAGATAGATGCTATTGGGGGGAGAAGGTTCTCGGAAGGGACGAGCGCAGACAGAGAGATTCAAAGAACTCTGATGGAGGTGAGCGAACATTCATGTATCAGTGGCCATGGCAATGATCGATATTATTATTATCAAGTTACTAAATCAAATGGATGGATTCGATTCACTGGGACGGACTAAACTCATCATGGCGACGAATCGACCGGACACCCTAGATCCTGCTCTCTTACGACCTGGTCGTTTAGACCGAAAGATTGAAATTCCACTTCCCAATGAACAGGCGCGGGCTGAGATTCTAAAAATTCATGCTAAGCCAGTGAACAAGAGCGGGGAAATCGACTATGACGCTATAGTGAAGGTGTGTGCTTCTGTCGCACTTGTGTGATAGTGGGGTTACTGAAGTATTGGTTTTACAGCTCACAGATGCCTTTAACGGAGCTGATTTGCGGAATGTCGTCACGGAAGCAGGAGTGTTTGCTATTCGCGATGATCGGTATGTTTTGTCTTCTCGCCTGAAATGCCCACTGGCTGAGGACGTCTTCAGTGAGTATGTCGTCCAAGAGGATCTCACCAAAGCCGCACGGAAAGTCAGCGATGCCAAGAAACACGAGAGTATGTCCTTCCCTCGGTTGTTCTTTCGAAGGCACTGAAATTTTATATTTCTCTTCCTCAGCCAAATTGGAGTATTCTGCATAATACCATAATCAATCGCAAGAGTCAGTCCGTCTCCTGGAAGATTGATACTTGGTCCCTGTCTTCTGTATGGAGGTTAGAATTATTGTCAATGGGCTCATTTGCACAGCAGGCTGGATTCATGAGACACTTGAAATTCACAAGTTTCGACGGTGTCAGTCAATGTATGGTAGGCAAACACGGCAGATGATTTTCTATAACGCATAGGATGGCTTCGCCAAGTGACTGGATTTTTTTTTTCAGAATCTAATGTAAGTTCGTACCGACATACTCATGACGTGCCACACCCAGGCGGCTCGTAGTAGTCCCAGGAACCGTGAAAGGTGTGACGATGTGAACGTAACTTAGAACCGCCGTCATTCTAAATCTGTGTGGACATTCATGCTGACTGAACCTTCGACAATATGTGTGGGATGTTATCTATAATCAAAATCATAAGATATGTCCGCCGTGATGAGTGGTGAGTGCATCAATAAGATATAAGAATGTGTGTGTGTGGGGTGCTATAGGTAGGCTCTTGCGGATCTGCGGGCCATCTGTCACGTTCGAAAAGTGAGCCAGCGGTGATATCATCAACGTATGAAGGTCATTACCTCAACAACTTTCCATCCCCCGGTAATCTCGTCTGACATCTCTTCCGCTACGCGCGTAATCACAGCTGCATAAGTGCACTGTTCTACACGGTTCTCAGCGCCGACTACAATCTCTCGCGAAACCGCGTTTCGGAAGAGAAGCATTTCCTGCGTGGCGAAGGTAACGACAAAGACTGGGATGGAATTTTCAAGGATTTTCCCGTCCGATACCTAAGGCATCAGATTAGTAATGGTCAAGGAGACAAGTCGGTAGTGACTAACATCAACTTGTCGGATATCGAGGACTTTACTATCACTGATCAGTCCCTGACGGAGGTATTGTTCCATCGTTGCCCATAGCACATTGTAGGTCTGCTCGCGATATTGATGGTTTAGCAATCCAATCATTGCTAGCAACCTAGTTCACTTACGGCTTCAGAACACCATCTCCCCAACGATTCACGATCGGCAGACAAGTATGCATCCACAACTTCTGGTACGATGTACTCCCTCAGCTCTCTCTCGAACGCCTCGCGTGAAAAGGTTGGGTCGAGGGCTCTCATCATGCGTGTCACCTGGGCAACCTCGTTCTCTTCGAACCATGCGCTGACCGTTGACGTCACAGCACGTATTGGCGTGACAAGGGGAGACTCTGACACTTGATAAGCAGAATGCAGAGCAAAGATCCGTTGCATGACAGGATTGGTCCCCTTGAAACTTTCCCATGCTTCTTGTCTCGCCGTGGGTTTCACGTAGACGAGTGCCTGTCCAGCCCTACAAAAGAACGTTCAAAGCTGGCTCGAGCGTGCAAGCATAGAACTCGACTTACTCGGGGTCCTCCGAGATGACACGCCGTGCGGAAAGGCCAGCTTTCTCAAGACGCCTTTGTCGCCGCAGTCTGCGAGCTTCTTTCTCCTCGAATCCAGCATGCTTGGCAGAACCAGAGTCATCGAGTGCGTCGACCAGGGTCTCTGCTAGAGTTTTGTAGGCAGCTGTATTACGGATGGGTTCGGTGGTGTTTGCGATGGTGTTTGACAAAGAATTAGTGGCACGAGATATCTGGAAAAGGAGGGGTCGATGAAGCGGGGGGAAGGAAGAGGACGGGAGATCTGCTTACTGCACGCATGATCTCGCTCTCTTCCATTGTCTTGAGTGCTTCGGAGACGGCATCACCGACCTTGACGCCAGTATTTTTCAGTTCTTCCGCAGCCGCTCTCAAGCGAGGGTTTTCCTTGATGCTCGACGTCAGCTAGCAGAGGAGTGAGCAAGACAGGCATTCCGAAAGATGGACGTTGTAAAGGTACCCTTGCACGCTCGTAGACATCTCTAGCGCGTTTCATGGCCTCGGAATCCTGGAACTTGTCCACATCGCCCTGCAGTTGCTTGACATTATCCTGGAGTTCTCTGTTCTTGCGGAGTTCCTCACGAAGGACTTCGACGAAGGTCTGGAAGGGAGACTTTGGGAGTTCGTTGCGGGAGTGAGAGGCGTGGAAGAGGCGGGATTGAGCAGACAACGGCGATTGAGGGTGGCGGAGAAACGAACGGGCGCGCTGAGCGACGAGGAAACTTCGGACGTGACGAGGAAGCATCGAATCAAACACAACTCGAAAAATTCATTACACATCTACATTTACAGATTGACCGTCACGTGAGATATATTTATATTACTACCTCAACGAGCTTGTTGTGTAGTGGGAACACCGAACGGGATGGGTGCGTGCGGGACAGGCGCATGCGGTGTCTTAACTTTGATGCCTATCGAATTTATCAGAAAACAGCCCCTAGTTATTTCAAGGGGGCTCACCAAGTTCTTCACAAAGAAGATCTGCTCCCTTTTCACCGACCAACAGCGCAGAAGAATAGGTATTCGTGCCGAGGTTGTCCTGTGAACACATGAGCACTCCGACGTTTCCGAGTGAAGAACGACGAGCGTACGGGGCAGATACTCAAGTCAACACACTTCAAGTTCTGAGTGCCTGAACAAGATAATCAGCCTTTAAATGGTACTTATACCAATACAATTTACCAAAGACGTTGAGGCGTTCGTCGACGACGCCACCTTCTTCGCGAGGTTTCATAGCTGGAGAAAGTATCGGGTTAAGGTGTTCGACATGATCAAGAAATAGATTTACCGCAAGTTCCCAGACTGTGCCAAGTGGTCTCGACGTGGTCTTGTATTTTACTGACGTCAGCTTTGCGACAAGGAACTGCCAACAAAGGGGAACACACCGGAGATCCAGTTGTCGATAGCCTCATCGTCCTCGCTGGAGTATTTGATGTCATTGTGAACCTTGCTGGGATCATACTGTTCACCGGGCTGGTGCCATGTGCCCATGTGAATGCCGACAGTGAAACCGTCAGGTAACAATTGCTTCGCGGTCTTGATATCAATGTCCTTGGCTACCGCCGGTGAAGCGGGATGGAAGTGAGGATGGTGTGAAGTAAGCTCGCCACGGAAGGCTATAAAGTTCCCTGTCAGAAAATAGTGCAAGCCAAAGGATCGTATGCCCCACCATCCATTCGACGAGCAATCTCGCGGGTCTTCTTGTAACTCCAGCGCAAAGGAGCAAAATCGGCCTTGTCGTTCATGAAGCCGCTATCGAAGTGAGGCTCGACATATGGACTAGGAGATGCGATGTGGATCTGTTAAACAGTCGTTGAAATCACTAAAATGCATATGCCAGTAGTTTTCACTTACATTTCCGCGACTAGCAGGGTATTCCTTGAGGCAATTGTGAGTTTTCAAAATCACCCAGATAAATAGATCATACCAAATATTGGAACCTGCGTAACGCCAGTCAGCCGTCGACTTTTTGGGATCCCACACTCATACTCACATGGTCAAGTACTTCCCGGGAGGAAGCAACGAGTGGTCAGCGTAGGCTGTCGCAGCAATATGAATTGAGTTGGAATAGATGCAAAAATCAATGCAAACCTCCTGAAACTATAGATCCGAACCTGGGTAATGATGATTAGTACATGTGCATTCGGGGATCATCAGACTTACATGACGGGTTTGTCAGGCTTGTCCTTGAAATACTTGTCCCAAAGAGCATTGAACTCCGGGCCCATCTCTTTGAGCTCCTCCTCGGTAGGGCGAATCTAAACCCCAGGAATGTATAATCCCTTCATCAGATATAATATAACAACTTACCTTGAACCCAGCATCAATAGCATTGGAGGACAAACGGGCCTTCTCTGGGCTTATCTCCCACTCAGAAAAGAGCTAGAAGTAAAGTTAAGTCGACTAATAAATTCAAATGGACGTTCGCATCACCTCTTTCTGTGTCTTCTCGTCACCGCGCAAGAAGTCGTCAACAGTGGCGCTCTCATTGGATACACGGTAAACTATTGTAGTTGTCTGTCAGTAAGAACAAGAAGTTTAACAATATACAGGGGATCCTCACGCGACAATGTGGTATAGTGATCTTGGTACTCTTCGCTGTTCATCGTGAGTGTCGTCAGAACTATTCCAAAATACTTGTGCCACAGAATGCCTACCCAACTCCAGGAAGGTCGCTGACAACGTTGATGTTAAGTTGCTTCAACAAACTCGCTGAGCCAACACCAGAGCGCTCCAAGATCTATAATTATGAAGTCTCAAATCCAGAGGAACTTTGGTTCAATTGGTCTGAGCATACCTGAGGCGTTCCAAGAGTACCAGAGCTCAGAACGACATACTTGCGAGCTCGAACCTGTCGATGCGTTCAGGGTCACCTATAAGCGGTACTAAGGCTCTAGTGTCGCTCACAATCGTTTCGTGAACCTCAGCATTGTTCGCACGGTTCCTGGAGGGGACATAGGCGACCCCGACAGCTTTTGTACCCTCGAAAATAACTCGCGAGACACGAGCGTTGGTTCGCACGTAAAGGTTCGGCTGTACGTCCGTGACGCTGTGTACGTATGCTATCCTGGGGCTTTAGCGTGGCAACCTTCAGAGCAAGGACTAGTTTTACCAGTTGCAGCATCACTGCGACGACCAGTTTGCCGGTTGATGTATTTTGCCCAAATCTCAGAAGCGTGAGAAGTGGTGAGATCTATTCACATCAACGTCAGGCCCTAGAAGGTGCACAAGCGATGAACGTCAGTCACCTTGAATATCATCTAAAGGTGAATGATAAGGCTGAGAATACAACTGATTAATGTATGTCATACGTACCACTGAACGGGACGCCGATAGTGTGCGCAGCACGCAAGAAATCTTGAGCAAGGGGAGTGACTTGCCCACCGTTACTGATGGCAATCGGTCCGTTGTATCCATGAGTATCATTATTGGCCGGCTTCTGGTAGTTCTCGAGCTAAAAATAGCTGTAATTTAGACGTACGCTTCATTGGCGATTGGCTTAATAGACATACCCGCTTCATCAGTGGGAATAGATCTGAAGCGTTGGTCAACTGGTGTCCAGAACTCTAGTACCACGACTCGGAACCCACCCTTGGCGGTCCAACCAGGAGACTTGAAGTCATCTGCGTGTAAATTATTAAACTCTGTGAGTCTGCTCATATATATGATGAGCTAACCCCAGTCAGAAGCTGAAGCCTATCATTTACGTATGAGTCCACTGCAGATATGGATTTACGCAAAACTTACTCTTGTATACATCTACGAAGAGTAATTCATGCGTCAAATTGACAAACTGGCCGCTGAATTCGGAATCATACCTGGAAATTGATGCTGAAAGAGTCGCCGGTCAATGAAAATTGCAATAACCAACACCATATACTGACCTACTACCACCACCTTTAAGTGGAGGGCGCGAGGACAATAAGCGGTTTATTCATCTTGATCCAATTGACATCTTACCAAGAATGTTTGCGCACCTGCATAGACATTTAGTGCCACTGTTCAAAGTGCAGACACAGGACAACAATGCTTACGGGACAATACTCCGTCTCCCCCTGAGGTAAGGCGAAGGCTGAGAATCAACGTAGAAGGTAGCCTTGTCATTTCTGAAGGAGTCATAATCCCCAAACAGCAACAAGAAGTATGCAGTCTACATACATGCCGTCCCGCTGCATGTTCTTGACGTAGATACCAGGCCGGTATACCCAGGGGTCGTCGCGATTATTAGCTCCTCCTATCAATCAAGCAATGAGAAAGTGGATCATGTCTCGGTCAACGGTCTTACCTTCGATGAGCATCACTTTCAGGTTGGGGTCTGCATATGCTAACCGTCCTGCAACAACACAACCTGCGGGGCCACCACTGAAAATCATTTGTCAGAAAGACTGATGTGCATGGCATGGCATTCTCACCCGCAAACAATGACATCGACTTCCTGTGGGTGAACCATGGTTACTGAAACGTATTCTGGGGGTTGGAGTCTGTCTGGAGGGGCGTTTTTATACCCCACAGATGAGCAAACTAAATACGGAAAAAGTGAACAAAGAGGCACGCAACGCACGGTCCAATAACTCGGCTTCACATCTCTTAACCTGTTTCATTCGAACGATCGCAAGCCTTCCCCAACCCCGAAACGAGGCCACAAGGGAATATTTGGACAATACTGGCCCAAATCATAAACCAGATCACCACGTTATCCCCAAATCATGGAGCATATAAGCCCTCAAACTTTCTTCTTTAGAATAAATCAACGCAAAAAAAATAAAGCCAAATGCAGGATTCCGTATCGCATATACGGAGATTCCACGAAGTGTTTCAGACAGAGTGTCAGATGATTCGAAAGCTGCTATCTTTCGGAGCAACGTGTAGGATGTCACTGTGCGAAAGCGGGGAGATACCCCGCACTCGAGGTATCACGAGTCTCAAGAATTGCGAAACACCTTCACATGAACGATCAAGTTTGGGAATGGGGAAAAAAAGCGGCCTACAGTCAATAACTTCCTGATGATAACACTGGCCAACTTGGTGCCTCCAGAAGCTCCTGTTCGGTATCTGTCTACATTGAAATGCAGCAGCGTAAGCACCTTAGTGGGTCAACTCATCCGAGTCATTCGCAAGGACGAACAAGCCTAGGAGAAGACGGGGCCGATAGTCAACTCTGCAGTCCTCTTCGGAGACATTTACCCCACAGCTAAATCTGTGTAGCGTGGTGGTCTGAATCATCTGGCAGCTTCGAAAAAGATTATACGGACGCAATAGCATTCTTACCGTCACCCGCTTGGGAAAGAGTGATTCGTGCGTGTCTTCATTGTCTATTTTGGCGCTCGCACGCTGCTTGAGTGGACGCTTGTGTAGTATGTTGGTAGCGCTCAGCCATCGATTGACAAGCGTTGATTCCATTGCGGTAATCTGATTCACTTCGCCTCGCACGCCGCGGACGTCCTTCAGCACGACCGTATAGTATACGATAAGCCTTGCACCTCCATAAGAAACGTTGCACCGTGTGAGCACCAAATCCAGCGCCGTGGTAGCCTTAATGACAGCTGATAAGTGTTGGTTGGTCGTGGATTCTTCCAGCCACTAGTCTCATGAACGTGTCATCTAATTCCGCCCACCAGTCAATCCGCAGCTCCTTCCTTTCCTCCTTTTGTACTTCAAGAGCCGAGGCTTGGAAATGAACACCCCCTGAAACCCCAGAGTCCAATGGCATACAAATCCAAGTGCAGTCGGAGTCCGAGGTCGTTCCACAATTCGGCGGAACAAATTCCAACCTGCGACGAATACGGCCGATACATAACCACCGTATATTGCATTGGAACATATCGTGCAGATTGGAGTCACGGGCTATTCCGGTCTGTTTTGTAGGTAAGCAATGTCGTGTTCACAAATCTGGACAAAAACACACACCTAGCTAGTACTATCTAGAACATCTGGTCGACAGGGATAGCACTTCGCATGTTAACCATATTGAGGAGGGCTGAATTCACGGGCATCGGAACACCGTATTGCTTCCCAAGACGAACAAGGTATCCATTCAAGAAAGAAATCTCCGTCGGTCTGCCCTTTCTTATATCATATAGCGTCGAAGAGACATTTCCTCTCGTCACTTGGGCGACTCGCTTGACTTCTTGTACGAGTGCGTCTGGTTGGAGATCATGTGGCATTCGACCCAATGGAGTTTGGTTTCTCTCTGCTTCCGAAGCAAGTGAGCCAAGGAAAACTTGCGTCTCAGCTTCCAGCTGCGCCAGAAAGGCGGCAGAGGCTTCTGTGCAAACGTCCCTCAGCATCCGTTCCGACGCCTCGTCTCGAAACAAGGCGCCATTTCGGCAGCCGAGGATCGCCGTGAGCGAATTCACCACCGCGTTCACGACCAGCTTTTTGCGTATAGCGAGTTGTACGTCCGACATTCGCCTCCATCTACAGCCCAGTCCGTCCAGAGAGCCAAGAACGGCCACCGTGTCCCGTAAGCTGGAATACTGCTCGTAGGACGGTCCGTCTCGACGAGCTATGTCGTCCAAACTAAGTTCTCGCTCGTACGGCGGCTTTCCCTCCTCCGACAATGAAGCCTCAAAGTCCCGCCCGTGGCTGTCTGGAACGATACCGAACTCGATTTTGCCAACTCCTGCATGTACGACGTGGAACGGAGATTTGAGCCATGCACCATGAGTATTCGAAGCCAGGATAAAGTGTGGTCTGCTCTCGGGATTCCGAAAGAGCTTTTGCACGAGGTCTTCGTAGATGCCCATCCCATTCTGGAGTAGCACGATCGTGCTTCTAGGTGTCAGACGCGGAATCATTCGAGAGATGGCGTTCGTCGTATTCTGTGCCTTTGTGGTGACGAAGAGGGTTTCGATTGGATCAGTGTTCAGGTTCGTGGGGAGCGATGAACGGTTTTTGACCTCGTCACTGGAAGGAGTGGAAGGGACGGGTATCCCTGCGCCGGAATAGTCGCCCTGTTCGAAGACCTCCATGTCGTACCCATCGCTGGTTTGTACTATGCCCTGGTTTTCTACTGAGATGCTGCCACCATGGGATGCTGCAGTCCGTGCTTGGCTCACAGACTTGTGTATGAGCGTGATCGAATGTGCGCGTGAAAGTGCTATACGAAGATGATGTGCGAGGAGGGAGCCTATAGGCCCGATCCCCAGGACGTAGCAGCGCATGTTGACTGAGACTGACGACAAAAAGTTTCGAAGAGCGCACAGGTTCAAGTTGAAAGTTACACTGACACTGCCATTAATTACAGTATATTCTAGGAGGTCAGGGAAAACGAAACTACTGAGCTGATGGACCACTGACCAGCACCGACCTTAAGCTCGCCCCGATGAAAGAGATCACTACAGATGCAACGGTCTAACTATACATAATAATCTCGGCCAGCTACGCTCCACCGGCACGTCGAACGCATGTTGAATAGGACACTATGGTCGAGTGCCACAAGACGCCCCCATTAATTATCATCCAGGCCCAGTGACTTACTCATTGCTGCCGGTGGTGAGTCGCAACGTCATCACACGATCGTCCGACACCATCAGGATTTCATCCCGGCCGGTTGGGATGTGTCTGGGATACTGTCCATACCCCATTCCCGCAGGCGGTCCATACCCAGACATCGACGGATGCCCGTATACCGACGGGGGCGGAACATGTTGATACGGATTGGATTGATACGACTGCGAACCATGATACGAATTGTGATGGGGGTTCGTCGTCGATGTCCCTGATGTCGGGGTATCCGCAAACAGAAGGCGAATGTTGTTGCCTTGGATGACTTGAGAAATGAGGCCAGTTTCGACATGACGAATCTCCACAAACGTGGTCTCAAACGCCAAAACGTATGGATACCTCATTGCTAAGCAACGTGTCAGGAAACGAATTTCGCAAGCTATACCATCGCCTACCGAAACCCGTCGGTGATCCTTCCCAATGAACCATGAAATTTGGCCGTGATCGCCAGCCGCTCCTGTTAACGTAGAAGGCAAATTCTTTGATCACCTGGAGTAAGTACCGATAGTGACCTTCCTGGTGCTTGCTCTTACCGTCATAGCACAACAGAAATTCGTTATCAATCCGGTAGATAGCCATCGGGCGCAAGTTCTCTCGTTTCCTCACAAAGTCAAGGGATGCATCCGCCGGATCCAGCAAACTTTGTGTATCCAAACTCTCGAGGTCCACGATCTCAAAGCCTTTCGAGCAGCCCACGCAGAGTCTCGTTTTCAAGAAATGTATCGAACTCGATTCAACCGGAATGTAAAACTCCTGTTGTGCCTGTCAAGAGGTAACAATAGAAGTGAAGACGAAAGACGTACTCTGAAAAGCTTTAGCGTGTCGTTCCCTCCCTGTAAAAGCTTGCGGAACGTCGGTTTACTCCGCCCGCGTACATTTTGATCGATAGGTTCAAGCGTTTTGATCGTGCTAGAAAGCGGACTCGACTTCACAACGCAAACAAGGGTCTTTCCAAGGCAGACACCAGCTTTAAAAAATGTTGTATGCGAGGATATACGCTTTGCGCGCTTCAGACCGGCCATCGGATCCATGGGATCAAGGGCTTCCAGGGGGAACGTGATTACTTGCCGCTCTGCGAGAGAACATATGCAATCCACCAACGACGACGTAAAGAGGAACATACCTGAGAGTACGACGAGCAGCTGGTACTCCTCGAGAACATCAACCTGCGAAACATCTGGCAATGCCAGGACTTTGATGGGGTCCCTGTTCGATTCCCTCAGGTCCGATAGGTAGACACCATCATCTGTCCCAAAGGCTATCCGTCCCCCATTGGCTATATGCGCTGTCAGCTGGTCACATCTTCTCTGAGACTCTGACTCACTAAAGGGGGCAGCACAGTTCACCCTATTTGTGCCCAAGAAGAAGCCCTCACAAACAGTGGCAGTATCGAAGGCCGTGCTCCGCTCTCTCAGTAGGTCTTGTTGTTTTGTTATGTTTTCCACCCATTTGCGGTGACTCACGAAAGTGTTTGCCCACAGCGTTATTTGGTAGAACTTTCGCCCAAGGTGTACAAACGTAATACCAAATTCGCCCTTTCCATCGACCTTGATTGGGATCTGAGGTGGGTAGGGTGCACTGCGGTTCAAGGCTTTCTTGGGGACATCCTTGTTTTGCGCGGAAATGAAGAGGAATTCTAAAGGAATGGGCTACAGCCGCATGATTGAAAGATCACCAATATTAATATGGGAAAAGGAATCTTTTGGAACAATAAGAAAGATGGAAAACTTACACGGCGATAGACCTTGTATTGCTCGTGCTTGGACTTTTGCTTGACCATCAGCAACGCATGATCAAAGAGGTAGACCAACAAGTCGCCTGTATCCCCTTGAGAACCACCGCGTTTATTTAATGCACCTTTATAGACGAGCTCCCGCGAAGGGTCTTGCAATTTCAAATCCTAAACAACATAAGCACCTGAGGGCCCAGCGTTCAAAACTGAAACAACAAATGCGAACCACTTGTTCTCCCGGCCTGTATACTAATTGTTGATCGAGTTGCAGCAAGTTGAATCTGTTTTCGGTCTTTCCAGTTTCTACGTTCACCTTGGCGAGAAACTCCCTGACAATGCTGACAACTTGCGTAAGAGTCTGCTTGTCTGGATTGTCCTCGGGCGTGTGTTTAAGGACGGCCTCCAGTAGCAACGGATACCGCGCCAGACGGGTCGTGGGCTTCGTAAGGTAGCCATTCAACTCGAGTTTACGAGATTCTGGAAGTCTTTCCGTAGTCTGCGAATGCACTATCCTGAGCGACGTTATCATGCAATCACGAAATATGGCGCACCTCTACGAATGCCGCAAAAGCTGGATTGGAACTTTTTTCCTTTTCAAATTCGTACTTCCCGTACAGTTGATGGGCACCGTACGACACAAAGGGGCCGAAATGTCGCACTGTCTCGAGCAGGATATCACCAATACGCTCAACCACAGCGTACGACTTTTGACGTTTGTTGAGCGCATCACGGAGGCGGGTGTTGACGGCGATGATTTCCTGGACATTCCAAAAGACCTGCTGGATGAAATCAGTACGGCGGTCCGCAGGGATGATCTCGCTATCTTTGAGGTTGTTTATCCAGGCCTGTAAGAAAGGTGATGTAAATGACGCCAAAAAGAGTGAGACCGAAGAATGACACATACGTCCCGAAGGTATTCCATGTCCCGTACGAAGTCACGCTCCGTATAGATTACCTCGTTAATGGCCTCCTGCCGCTTTTTCTCCGTATCCGATACACTGTTCACCACTTCTTGAGGAACGGAATGGATCCAGAGGGTCCCAGGTTCCTATACACCAGCCGTATCGGTAACACATCACCGTTTACGGACACAGCACCTACCACAAGATCGCCCAAACTTTCCCGCGATATTTGTTTCTTGAGACCAGGTTGAGGTTTCATGTTAAGCCTCGCCTGTTGTTCTAACCGCCTTGGACACGCGATGCTATAGCATAGTTGGTCCCTTGTGCACGTGGGGGAATAGCAGTCGGTTAAGAGGGTGAATACGCCGGAAGGAAGGGGTAGTTCGTCGATCGACTCCGTGCCCTTCGAGACTCTGGGTTCGGGTACCGCTGTTACTGGCGAGGAATCTTTCTCATGAGAATCACTCGAACCGTGTCCGGTAGAGACCACAGACGCTCCCAACTTTCCCTGTACGGGGGACTTGCCCTCTGCATCGTCATTATCGAGGTCGACATTGGAGGTGACAAGCTCTCCGCTAACGAATGGACTCAGTTTGGTCCTAAACTGATAAAGCTCTGCCGCACTGTCTCGCAGGCGATGATCGTAAGTGACGTCGTGGAAGAATTTCTGAGCGTCCAAGGCCCGCCCTAGCAACAAGGCCAAGTTTCGATCTGTGGTCTTGATGATGTACGCAATCTTGTCCACTGCTTCTCGACCATCAAATGCTTCCTTGTATGTGAGGCCATCCTTGAGGCGGTCCGCAAGGGTGATGCGTTCCTTGAAGGCTTCCGCAACTCTGGAAATCAAGGCAGGATAGACGAAGGGGGTGCGAGTGCGAGCCGCTGGAGCTTTTGTCGAGGTTGTGGGGGAGTCCCGACCGCCTTGAAGAGGCTGAATGTTGGACGGACGAGAACGAGAGTCTACGGCGGTGCGCATCGAGATTGAGGCGGAAGATATGGAGAGGGACCTATCCTGTGTGGCACGGTCGCGACGGAACGGGGGTCCAGGGACGGTGCGGGCTGAGTCTGAGGAGCGTCGTGAGACAGCTGCTAGGGTGAGGGAATGGTCAATAAGTGTGGTTGAAGCGGGAGAAGAGTTGGTGAGGGAAGGACGGGAATCAGCCATAAGGGCGGTGTCGAGCTGGAGGTGATGAGGACGAGAAGGGCCGCTGTGATCGGACTTGACGGAGAGGGGACTAGACTGGCGATGTTGAGTTTGCTGTGCGTGATAGGCTTGAGGAATCACTAGAAAGGGGGCAAGAATTAGCGCACTGTGTAGCACGCAAGCCAGATATGGAACTGAGGAACCCACGTGTGTGTTCTGATGGGGGAGCCCATTGGGACTCGATGGAGGGGTCTTCTGTGGATTGGCCAAAGTCGATGTTGAGACTGCCGATGTCCGAGTCGATGAGGTCGAGACGGGGCACGTGGTCGGGCTGAGTGCGATATACTTGTGCCTGGTACGCCTGGGCGGGGGTGAGACCGGATCTAGTGAGGTTCTCGAGTGCGGCATCTGGGGGATCTTCTGGTCTTGGGGAGATGACGGCAGAGGGAACTGGGGCGCTGAGTACGGAGGGGGCACGGGCATGGGGAGGGGAGGGGACGAGGGCCTGTGTACGGTGGGAGATGTGGTGGTGATGATGGTAGCGGTGGGAGACAGAGAGATGATGGGGCTGCGATGGGGGCGAGTGGGGATAGGACGAGTGGGGTTGGAGGTAAGCGGTGGGTGGGCCAGACGGATGGGAAGTGCGCCTGTCCATCGTGGGCGAGTAGTAATGCGGGAACTGGTTCTGGTTCACTTGCGGGTGATAAGGCGCGCTCTGTTGGGGTTGACCATAATATGGACCCGCCGACGCCATCGCTGTCTGGTGGTGTGCCGTGGACGGACGGCCAAAGATGGACTCGTACGCCTCGTTGCGCTTGTCTGGTTGACGTGGGCCAGCTGGCCGCTCCATCGTCGCGAGGAAGGGCTGAAAAGAAAAGAGTGATCGTCGCTGTGGAGGTCGTTGGGCGGGTTGAGGTCGGAGCGATCGGGTGCAATGTGGATGGGGCGACTGAATTCACTGCCCGGTTTTGGATCGAGCGTATTTACGAGTATATGACACATCTAGTACCGACTCAACCCCAAGCACGCTCACTGAGTTCCTGCCAGATCTCGCTTGTGCCGACGGCGACCCGCTCCTTGAGGCTCTGCACACTGTCCAGGGCAGGACGCACGTCGAGTGCAAAAACGGGCTCTCCGTCTGGGGTAGGAGGGGCGGAATAGTAGTCGATCACGTACCGCACCTCCTCGCCTGTGCGTGGTCTCCGGATGATCCAGTCATGACGATCAAAGGGGGGCTCGGCGCTGCAGCACGGGTGAGCTCGAGCAGATAGCAGGTACGACGAGAAATACCTGAAGCGCGAGGGGAGCAGCCATCCGGCAAACATATGGAGGCGGGCCTTTGGGGACATCTCGCCGGGACGTCCCTTGAAGCGCGCCAGATGCGGCTCCTGGTCGCCAGGGCTGGCAGCAGGCGGTGCGTCAGTCTGGTCGCGGGGAAAGAGAGGGTTAGCCTACTGGGCGACGCGCTGCTCCCATTTAAGAACCTCGCCCCATGCACGCTCGTTGAGGAAATTGTGTATCTCGACCATCGTTTCTATGTGCTCTACCGGGGTCTCCCAGCCCTTCCGAACAAGTGCGTTATAGAACTGCTGGGGCGAAGGATACTCCCATGTCACTTTCCTCTCCGCATCGACGGGGCGAGGTATTGAGGAGAGGGTGCGCTCAGTCGGGAGCGGGGACGAGCTGTCAAGGGGTGTCTGTGGGAGGACGGGCATTTGGTTGAGCGGGTTGAGCGTCGCAGAGGAGTGATCGACCGGACATTTTGCTGATGGTGACGGTGAACGTTGAACAGGACAAGCACTCAAGGAAGACTCTGACTGGCCCATGACAGAAAAATGTAGAGCACAGCCACGGTCGAACATGTCAGAGGTGATCGATGTCGACGACTTGGACGTCTTCTGTACGGGAGTACGACACTGCGTACGACCACCACCGCTGCGCAAGAAACGCGCCCGCCACTCCCCTACAACTTCCGTGACGGACCTGCAGCGTATCACCCAGCTCGTCCGTCCACTTCTCATACAAACACACCCCTCTGACACACCACCAAGGAACTGGAGTCGCGCAAGGCACTGCGTGACCTTCACCCAGCAAAGAGGCGTGCAACAGACGCCCTGCGAATGGCCACCGATGTAGTGGACAATCACTCTCACCTCAAGCGCAAGGGACCACCAGAGGTCATCGAGATCTCGTCGGATAGCGAGCCCGAATACTCGTCTTCAAAGGTGTGTTAGCGAATCCGTCTAATGGTCCCCCGACCGTTCATCCGCATCCCCAGAAGCGAAAGGTGGAAGAACACCCCGACTTGTCTCATGTTAGTCCGGCTCACACCTCAGAATTCGAGGCCGATCCGTCCCCTACTCCGTTCCGCTCGCCCAGCCCTTCCAACTCTTTCTATTCTGATACAAGCGACGATGAATGCATTAATTTCCTGGCCTCGCTCGATATTTCAAACGAGGCAAACGTAAGCGCTCTTCCTTTCGGCTTTCCCGTCCTACCCACCATTGATTCGCCCCAGTGGGTTCCCATGCCAGACAGAAACAAAGCAGAAGATTTGACTCCAATACTCGAGTTCGATGATGAACCTCCAAAACCAATTCCCCTGCCCCCTTTCCGTCTTCCTCGAAGGAAGCCTCCCGTCGATTACCATCATGTTCCCATAAATTGGTATTCAAAGGGCCCATGGGGAATGGTGAGCACATAGCCGCTCCTCGATCGATTCCCCCTGACCTCATCCCTCGTATCTCAGCTGTCCAAGTCTGTCGGCGTTACCAAATTTCCAAAACCATTTTGGCATGCGCACAGGCAAGATCGCCCCTTCCCTCGTCGCTCTCCTAATCTCTACTACGAGAACGGGTATGCCAAATTCGAACTGACCGCAAAATATCCTCATCTAGCGTCTGGATGCAAGTGCCCCCGAGCGATCAACGTTTGCCCCTCCAGCTAATGTTAGTCTTACAGCGGTCAATAAGATCGTTCAGTCACATGGCACCGTCGTACTCGGCGCCGTGGTGGAGGGTGGTATAGAGGACGAGGACGACTCGGACGGTCAGTACCATGCAAAATTGTCCGGGCAAGTCTTGACGGCGCTTCATTAAAGATGAAGATCGCCCCCCTCCTCCTCCCGATAACAAACCAGGCTCGTTGATTGTCTATCGCGAAGGTCGAGGTAAATTCTTGTGAAATCTCTGGGAGCACATCAATTATTGAGTTTTCTGGCCTAGTGCATGTGGCACCGGCGCATTGTCGCCCACGCAATACGTCTCGCGGTAAGTAGTCTTTCACAAGCAATTTCATTTGATTTCCCAGACGTTATTAGGATTGGTGATGAAGTACTATACCGTCCATGATGTCGTGTTCAATCCACACAAGTGAGTGTCATATCATACAACCTGCATATGAGGTGGCTTACACCATGGCATAGCCCGATGCAGTTTCTGTCTTCTGGTCACGATCTCGTCGTCCAAGCTTGGGAGATACGTGACAGTGATGACGACGAACGCGAGTCTCTAACTTCGACGCGCCAAAGTCAGTCCTACTATTGTTGACGATACTTTCCTCTCATTTTCGCATCTCTCTCGTGATACAGTCGCGCTTGACTCCAGACCACTGGACTTGGTATATAATGCTGATGGTTCAGCGCTCGCGATCAGCTGTTTTGACGGGTATGTAACGTCCCATTCGCGAGCTCTCCATATACAAACTCATGCTCTATAGGACCGTTCGGGTGTATTGTCATGACCTTTTCGAGGACATGATGGACGTGACTTTCCCACCTAAGAAATTCATCACAGCACCTAGAGGATCTGGCCATGCCACTGGTTCCACCCTCTGGGGGAACGGTCCCTCGCAACACTTGTTGTTCACGTCATCGGAACCTCTTGAACGAGAGAGTTGCAGCGGCTTTCACCATGCTTTCGATGTTCACAAAGGGGTTCAAGCGGTTCGGTTTGATGCTACTGAAGCCGGGGATGCTGCTGCCCTGAGTCCAGATGGAACGACACTAGCTTTATTCACCCACGGCGCGGATGACAATGCTCATCCTATCCGCCTCTACGACGTTCGCCGGAATGTCGAACAAGCGTATGAGATGGAGGAGCTTGAGAAGTTTCATGTGCGACAAGCCACTGGCAACACTCGGGGCGAATTAGAAGAAGTGAACCAAGCTGCTTTTTCGCCTGACGGACGATTGCTTGCTGTCGCACGAAGTGACAACGCACTACACGTCTACGACGTGCGTGCTCTATCACGCGGACCACTCTGCCAGTTTGAACATCATGATTCAGATAATGCGAGTGGCGTAGCATTTGGCGTCGTCACAGCCAGTTGGATACAAGGTAGAAACAGGATTGGGATCGTGAGTGGGGGGAATGACGGTGGGTCCTTTGATTTGTGATTTGGTCAAAACATCTGAGTCTCTGACTCCCCGGCAAGGCTGCGTGCGGCTGTGGGAGCCAGCACTTGGAGGGAATGATGTCCAAGGTTCGGTCATTGGAAGGACTGACTACGACGTTGGGCACTTCTCTATTGGGGATCGGCAGAACGGGGAGTTCCCGCTCGTCATGTAGGTATCAGCTGCTTGGACGATGGTGTATGTCTGATTCTTTTACAGCGGTGACGCTGGGGGTGCAATGCACACGTACGATTTCACAAATCCAGGTGGGATTCCCCTCTAGACAGGGGTTGTTGTTTCAGCGACATGTTTGCTCCGAGTATTCCCGCAAATCAGTATTTTATTTCAGACATAACATATGTGTAGCAATGGTTGCCGCCGTAGTGAGGCGAGGTCGCTCGGTACTTGTAGCTTGGGTACTAGAAAGAGATCTAACGATGTTGGTAGTACTGTGGCACTGGCAAGTTCGTGCCGCCAACTGTGCAATGCACGTACTCGACGAAGTTTTATTTGTCCAAAACAATATTATGACGAGATCCGTTCAAGGTCGCGACCCACTTCCAAGCCAGACACTTGGTACAATAATTCGTGCAACACATGAGCGAGCAGGACGAAAAGAGGTCCGTGCGCTGTCATCGCGGTACGGGTCGGACTTTGAAGGCACAGGGCGGTCCAACAAAACCAACATCGCGTCAAGATGAACCAACCACCCCCGTTTTCTTTTTTTCCTTTTCGTCCCGACAATCCCCATTCTAAATATCTGACCGATGTCTGACACTGAAGGAGCAACTAAGAAAAGTGGTTATCGTCTCGAATACGCGAGCTCTGCTCGTGCCAAATGTAAAGGTGTGTTTACGGACGCTTAACCTACTTGGCTGCCACGATCGCGCCTACTCAATGGCTCAATATTTTTTAATGCACCCTCCTCTTCCTCTTCATCACCATCGTACTAGGTGCCAAGCCCTGTGCAGGTAAGCATTGTACCACAAACTCCAGTGTCTGCTCGAGACACAAGGCTTTTTCTAGGCACCCCAATACCCAAAGGGGCTCTGCGGCTCGGTTCCATCGTTGACTTCAGGGGTAACACCAGCTTGTGCGTATTATTTTATTTTATTTAATTCCTGACTCCTTCTGCCCATAATTCGTTCTGACCTCGAGTTCATTCTTCTTTTTTCGGCCGGGTATTTCCGTTAGTGCATGGCGTCACTGGGGGTGCACTACGCCCAAGATCATAAGTAACATGCAAACCAAGTTCAACGATCCTGAGGAGCTCGACGGGTTCGAGGACCTCAATGAGGAGGATCAGGAGCGCGTGCGACGTGCATGGACAGAAGGTCATATCGCCGACGAAGACATTCCTCCGACTGCACGTAAGCCCGCCGACGCCGCAGAGGAGGAGGAAAAGCCCAAGAAGAAGCGTGCGCCCGCCAAGAAGAAGACCGAAGCCGAAGGGGACGCAGAAGAAAAGCCAAAGAAGAAGCGTGCGACCAAACCGAAGAAGATTGAGGAAGAATTCGAAGACGAGGATGAGGCTGAGGAGAGTGTCCCTGTTAAGAAGCCCCGTTCAAAGGTTCGTACTGTGTTCATGTCTGGATGTTGTCTTTGATTTGTTTCAGAAACGCGAGGCGGAGGAAAACGGCGAGAAACCGAAACCGAGCCGACGGCAACCCGCTGCGAAGAAGGCTCCTCCAAAGAAAAAAGCTGCCAAGGTCAGTACTTCATGGACTTGGAGACATTAATCATTCCGATTGTGTATCCTTAGGCCGAGTCGGAACTTTCTGGGGAGGATTTTGCAGATGAACTGGCCGGCGTAGAAGACGAAGACGATGAAGATGGGGAGGACGAGTCTGTCGGTAAAAAGAGGAAGGTTTGTGCGCATTTAAATGTCCATGTCCATGCTCTAATCTGTCGAAGCGTCCCGCATCAACGAGGCAGGCTCCTGCTGCTAAAAAGCCAAAGAGTGCAGCTCGAGCGAAGAAAACCAAGGTTGTGATTGAAGAAGATTATGACGATGAATAGATGTCTGTTGGGAATCCCTCATTCGCGATAATGCTGTTCTCTACGTTTCTCACCTTTTCCGCGCGTCCATTTCGGTGTACTTGCACATCTTTGAGCGTAGGCCTCGTTCCATATGGCTTTATTATAGTCTCTCTTCCATCTTCAGTGTCTCGAAATCAATGAGTAAATCAATAGTGCAATTGTTGTTTCCAAGTGTTTTCCATTTCCATGGCCATGTAGAACCAAACAAAATAATGTCTAGCTTTGAGGCATCATTGCATCGTGGCGGTCGCTTCGTGATTAACTGCGAGTTCCGAACGCACAACGTGGTCAAAGTTTCGAATTACCCCTGTCTTTGCCACGATGACCTGACACGTTAGATGAAGAGCTCGCAAATAGTTCATACAGCTCCTCGGCCGCCTTAGTTATTTCCTCTGAAAATTCGGCGTTGGGCATCTCAGCACGAGAGGTGATCGTGAATTGTAGGTAATCTAAATAAGTAAGCATCCATCACAAAGCTGAAAACAATGGGAGTGGACGCACTGTCGAACCCGGTCATATAAGCAACCCCAAACCCATCGGGGACGACTTCGCCCCACCCATACGCTCCAAAGTGCTTGCTGAAGATTGCGCTAGTAGACAGGTTCCAACGTGAGGAGCGAGTAAAGAGTGGATCTAAGAATAACTCTGGTGCGTTCATGGTGGACGGTTTGACAAGGCGAAGACCTGACGGACGAGACGCGATCAATCGGCGTTCTGAAGAGGGATTAAAGAACGAACCCAGCATGTGTCTGTCCACGCCCTCGCCTACCGAGGCTTCTTGGGCGAGTCGCGTGTGTTTCTTGACAGCGTTTCTCAACAGTTGCACTTTCTCGTCCTTTGTTGCTACGTACGTCGATTATCAACCGCGCAAGACATGGCCAGAATCACAAAATCATAAACCCAACTCACCAGACTGTCCCAGCATTGCCCGTACAAACGCGACACTTTCATCACTCACGACACGAATGGTCTCCGTGCGTCCTTTGTAGAACATCCTAGTCGTCGCGGCCTCGTACGTACCCACAGGCCACGATGCCACTCGCCCATTTGGGCCAAATCGTTCTGAAAGCCGCGCATATGCAACCTGCACAATCATCTGAGCCCATCCATCGGGACCCACGCCGAATGATTTGATCGCAGCTCGGCCGTACTTGGTCCTGATGAAAGAAAGGGATTGTGAGGAAGCAAGATCATACAGGTATTGTTGGGACTTTGATATCGCTTCATGGATTTCAGGGATGGACGTCAGATCAAAGTCAAGAGGCTCCAGGGTTGTGGCAGTGGAGACTGAGGGCGACAACTGGAAGTCCGACCTAGGATCCGCTAGAAACTCCAGCACCTCATCACACAGGCGAACGGTGGGAGTTCCATCCATGACACTATGTTCTCCCATCAGGCCTGCAACACTGTTGTCAAACACTACGAATTGGAGGGGTTTATCGACGTAGCGCGAGGAAAGGCCACGTGCAACATCGGTTGAGTTTGTGGGTGACTGTACAACAAATCATTTGGGGAGAGGTAGGGCAAATGATATACACTCACTGCAAGTGTACCATGCCACAAGGCCCTCGAAACAGGTACATCGCTCTCTGGGTGTGGTGTGGAGTCATCCAAAGATACCAGAAAAGCCGATGAATGGATCTCGCGCAAGACGGCCGCATTCTGAGGGACGGTGGATAGGTGTGCGTAATCCTAGACCAGTGTTAACTCAAAAACACTTCTAGTGAGAAACAAGTGGAGCATGCACCTTGGACCAAACATCTCTATTGTTAGCAGTCAAGACACCGATTGCAGGGTACTCGTCTGTGCTATGGTCATATATATATTGGAATTGACTGTGGTGCAGATGAGTGCTTCCATGGGACTCTGTGAGATGAATCGCACCTGAGTAAATCACCCATTCCGACCACCTCGCCGTCGACTTGGGCTCTTATCTTCCAGAAGCGATTCTTGCGCACGACGATGACGTGCCCAAGATCGTCGTGTGAATTTGGATTAGTGGCATAAGAAATGCTCCAATCGGCGCCCCCGGTGCCTGGGACACGGCAACAGTCGAACATCCAGCTAGTTGGGTAAAGCATAAGTAAAGTGGGAAGGGGACGAAGGGAAACAAACCGATAAGTGTCCATGCAATGTTGGGTGTCTTTGATTGCGTCCGGGGCTAGCTGACCTGAACGAAGCTTCTGCCTGAACAACATGGCGCCGCGAGTAATGCCAGCAGCACGGGCGGCGGGTGTTTGAGGAAGATGCACTGGCTGGGAATCGAAACCATCTATGGACAAAGGGAAGCGATTAGGCGGAGAGGGTAGAGAGCGTTCCTACAGTAGTATGATACATTGACGACAACCTAAAGGACGAAGGGTGAGGGAGGGGAAGAACGGAGAGAACCAAGAACTGACTGAGTCCCGATAAGCAAGGTAGCCCAAGTCGTCCCACCACTCCTCCAACCAATGGTCTCTCTCGTTCTTGCGTTGGAGGAGCAACTGCTGGAGAACGGGACCAGGGCCGCCTGGGAGGGCAAAGTCATCGATCTTCTGGCACACGGATGCGAACTCTTGGGTGGAGCGAGCGAGCGGACGAAGGGAATCTTTGAGACGTTGGAGAGTGACGGGAAGGGAAGGTACAGGGAGGGATGGAAGAGTGTTGGGCTGGTTGGCAAAGTTTGGTACGGGCGGAGCGAGCGCCTTCCAATTATGAGGACGATGCGACATGAATCGACGAGCAACCAACGAAAGACCGGCGCGCGACATCATCATCGTCTCAATCACATGCGAACTAGACCTTTATAACGATCGACTCGGACATGTGATCGACAATATTCTATTATATAAGAAAATAGAATAACAGGCTGATAATACTCGACATCTTCTTGATCAGGTTTTCGAAGTACTTCCGGACTGGACCCATGATGATCAATGTTATTTAGGTTGGTGCGCTATTCAAGTCGCTGTTGTAGAATAGAATCATTCGCTCCGTACTCACGGGACAGTAACAGTTTTCGAATTCACGAGTGTCATTCCGGCCACCAGACTTTTGAAGAACCAGTTCGTCCTCTGTCAGTATACACTCTTCCCGAAGATAAGTATCTGACTAAGTTAGTTTATTCGGAAAAATTAAACTGGATTCATTGAATGTGATGCTATGAACGTGACATGTGACACAGTGTGACGACCTGACTTCGCTCCGGAACTGCCACAGCATCTTAATTGCGTCTACTTATGATAAGCCTGCGAGCATAGTCATCAAGATACTGCCAATACGCCATTTTCCTGGCAGGGCGTGTGACTCGGAATCAAAGGTTTCAAGGAGTTGTCTGAGGAATCTGGCTTCAAGTGCTAATGGCCACCAAACACCTGCCCCATCTCATTTCGGCTATCGGAGCTCTCTAATGATATGCACTCGTCGTCCTGTAGTATGGATGCATTCAAGTTCATCGCACGCGCTGTCTCAGAATCCCACAAAATAGACTGTGCCTTTGCCTCACTCATTTTTTATGATCATATTATTTGCATCGGCGAGGAGGTGCGTCTGGCGAAATCCATGTCGTCTTGCATTCCGAGCTTTGTTCCATCAGGTCCAATACTTCTGGACTGGATCGTGGTCGCTCTCGAGGACCCTTTACCTATCTGTGAGCATTCCTCATTCCAATTTTTTGCTTCTTTGACCAAGCCTCGAATCAGATCAGGTATCTGGCCTTCGTATATGCATTGTGAGTGACCTTCGGTGTGTACACTGTGTTCATTTGATGATCGGTCGTTTAGGTTTTTGATTGCTAGTAAGCCATCTACGGTGACCATACTATCATCACATTGACCTTGCCAACAACTTTTTCCAAGCCCGAAATGGACTGCTACAGGGGTATGTGATCTAAGCCGAACTGGTGATGTTTAATGTGAGTTGTCACACCGACTTGTCATGGGTATTACACTCCGTAAGGGTTCTTATGGTCCCACCAGCGGTTATTACATTTCGAATTTGGTCTCTGTTTTCCCGCAATTGCTTTGTCAGAGTCTTTTCTCTCGCCCTCCGTCGCAACTCTTGTGTTGCTTATAATTTTGTGGAAAACGATCCGGTTCAGCGTTCTTCATCCACGCTCGTGTTCATCGCACATGATCGCGTTGGTCTACGTGCCTTCGCTTGTGATTCATACCATCCTTTTTGCACTCATGGTCTATCGGTTCTTCGCAAGTTCCATAAAGATGCAAACCGATTCGTTCTTCTGGCGCTTTCTAAAAGAGTGCGTCCCAAATAATTTCGGGTGTCGTGTCTTGAACATGTGGTATCTCTCTTTCAGGGGCATGTTTATGTATGGATGCGCGTCAGGTAAATTCGTTTTCTCGTTTTCAAGCGACTGCTAAGGTGAATTCCAAGCGTCCATAGTGCTTGTGGTAGTGAGCTTGATGATGGTAGAACCATCACAGATGAACGTGAGTCCGAGCATTCATGTTACCCCAAGAACTAAAGCGTGATGGTGCCACCAAAGTTGCGTGTGTCAGCAGAACCAGGAAGGTAATTCTGTGTATTACATCATGGTTTCTAGCCTCATTGACCCATGGTTTTCAGTCCTGTTGTGGCTTTGATCGTCATATCCGTGTGCCGCGCTATGCTCAACATACGTTCTTTGGCTGCAACTTCTCATGTCGATCCAGAGTGGATGCTTAATCGCGCAGAACTCAGCCGTGTGCATTGGAGACGAGGGAGTGTAGCTGGGGAAATCATTGTGGAGGCTGGCGGGTCCACCCCGCTTGCCGTCAAGTATCCTTGATCTGTGGAATGTATGTCCAAATCTGGTCTTGCGATCAGTGTAACAATTTTCGCTCCCTAATATTACTATAGCACTGCGCGCTTTGCCACTACTATTTCTGTTCGACCAACTAGAGACTATCCTTTCATCACCCAAGCCATAAGGCTACCTTTGTCGCCTTCAACACCCCCGATCATTGCCGTTTTACCTGGAGTTTGTCGAGAGTTGCGTCTTGCACTGAATCGGGAATCGCTAATAGAACACAATATTGTCACATCGCTTCGAATTCCGATCTCTCAAAAAATGTGTAGCTGTCTACCATGCACAGTCTTCTAATGGAGAATCGGTCTTTGAGGTGCTGTAGTGCGTAGCCTTGAGCTGACTATCCTCCCAATACCCAACTAGCTCCAAAGCTCTATTAGTCCTTGCGTGACGTTTGCAAGTCAACATTAAGTATCTTTTCGGGTGGAACTGGCCTTGCAGGGAGTCAGAATCAGCGGGACCATCGTCGTCTCCAGAACAGTCGTGAGGAGAGAGAGAGTTGAGTTTGATGTGATGTACTAGCAATGATGTTTCTGCATATGGGTCGTATGAGTCCAACGAAGTGAGCGGACATCCAAAGAGCTGAATGTCCTCCTCTGAGTCAGAAAAGCGTGAGGAAGAGAAACGGCGCTGAAGGCAAGCGCGGCCCTGGTGCTGTCGATAATGGTGAGCGAACGGAACATCAGAGCATGCGGACCCAAACACAGCAATTAGGACGCCTGGTATCCAGATGAAATTAACAGTTGAGGGACTAAAACAACCTCTGTATAGTACACAGCACATTCCTGACATGATGGGTATGAGTCGATTCCATGTAATTTGTAGGGCAAATGGCAACGCAAAAAGCATCACACATCAAGTTCTGTTGAAGTCACCTTCAATGTTCTACTCCATTCGACGACTTTGGGATGCGCTTGTACCTGGCAGAGCAAATGACTATAGAGCATTGAGACAGACAGGTGCACAATCCAACATACCTTCCTCGCATCAAAGTTAAGAACTTGCAGCCCATCTAAGCAAGTTGCGCGCGAGAGAGCTACATACGCTTGACCTGGAAACAGTGGATATGGAAAATAGGGTCATCCAACGGAGTACGCCTACCTTTCTCAAAAACCCTGCCTAGGTCGACTTTGACCCGCTCTAAAGTTTGTCCCTGAGACTTATGTATGCTCATAGCCCATGCGAGAATGAGGGGAAGCTGATAAGCAGTCAGGAAACACAATTAAATAGCACTTAAAAGGTTATATTCTTACCTGTGTTCTCGAGACCTGTACTTCGCCACTGGGAAGCTCAACCTTCCAGCTCTCAGGGGCGACCAGAACCTCTCGTTTTGTTTTGTTTGGCAAGAGGAATTCCACAAGAGGAAGCAGCATATCATTCGTCAAGGGTCTTTTCTCCGTCTTGGCTCGACCGTTTCCGTTTCCGTCGACGTTGTCGTAGTCTGTTTGATACAGCGAAGGGTTCACAAACCGTAACACTTTGCCCATACTTCCATTTACGAGTGAATCATCCAGGTTCTTGATGAGCATAACTTGAGCATTGACACGTAGCGCGAGCCTCTTAGGGGCCATAAAATTAGAGAGCATCTTGTCTCTTTGGGTAATATCAGTGATTGTTCCAGCATCACTGGCGAGAAATTCCTTCTGTTCTGTGGCGAGGACCGACATTCGTCCTTGATTCGATCTGTCGACGTCCTCTCTGCGTGGAAACCTACAATTGTTGAGCGACTGAACTGGACAATGAAAACCACACACGAACAATTCTGTTGGTCCAAGTCCGTCGTCGTACTCAATTTCACGAGAGAGAGATTTGAACTTCATGATAGAACACTGCGTCAATTGACCAAACCTCATTTCACTGAGCATATCGACGAATTCTGGGAAACTGAGTGTGTAGCAAATTCGTCACCAATAAATACTGACCTTGATCCTTTTGCCGAAAGACCTTCGTGAGGTTGAATGTATGTTTGATCGTTTGGTTCCACATTTCTGCCTCAAAAGCAAACTTCACTTTCGCCGCTCCTTTTGTCACAGGGGGAAGCTGAAAGAAATCCCCCGTGACAATGACCTGTTCATTCTTAGGTAAGACCAGCCAAGAGAGAAAAAAGGAACAAACTTGGATTCCTCCAAAGGGTTCATTGGATTTACGGAGGTTAGTGCCGATTCGAGCCAACTTGTCAAATAAGTCCCCGTCCACCATGGAAACTGGAAGTTCTTTACATATCAAAGTGCTTCCATGTGGCTAGAGAGTTACCTTCATCAATAATGAGCACTTTGGTGCGGGACCATCGCGTAGAAGCCTTTTTGTTCTTTCGGATTTTCGAAACAAGTTGATCGACAGTGCCTTCTCCAATACCAATTCCTGTAAACGAATGGATAGTCACGCCTCCAATATTGCATGCGGCAATGCCTGTTGTGTGCCACTCAGCCTTGAGAGTAACTGATTAAAGCAATTGCATTCGGACGAACCTGTAGAGGCAGTGATCGCGACTGCATCAGGAGACTTGGAATGCATTTTCTGAAGGGCGCTGATGATTGCCCGCAAAAGAACCGACTTCCCGGTGCCTGTGGGGCTAAATATATGCATGCGCGGAAACCAAGTTATTCATTACATACCAGCACTTCCCGTGTAAAATACACTCTTTCTAAGTTCAACAAGTCGAAGAATTTGTTGCTGTTCCTGGCTAAGAGAAACACTAGCTGTCTGGACTGACGGGCCGGCAGCTTTCGTTGCAGAATCCCCGGTGGACGTAGTTTTAATTGTTGATCCAGTAGCAGAGGCCGTGCGGGCGGTAGACCTAAAGTTGGACGAACTGGTGCATATATCTTGTTCCCAACTGGAAGGCAATGTTCGTTTCTTTGCAATCGGTTGTTGAATAGGTGAAGGGGGTCTTTTGCTCCTGCTAGCTATATGCAACGAGCTGAGGTTGGAAAGATGTTGCAAGGATGTGGAAGGAAGGGTAGATTGTTTTCGTTCATCCAGACCGGCTTGAATGTCCTTGAGGCGTTGCGCGCGGGCATCAAGAAACTCTTGAGAGGCGTCTGAATCGGTCTTCGAGCTAGTAGACCAGTCTCGCGTGACTTTTCTAAGCCCTGAAAGAGATGTCTTCGAAGTAGCCATGAAAGACGTACAACCAAAGATGTGAGCATCGGCTGATGGCGCATCAGCACAACGCGGTCATGTGACGCTTCTCTCGCCCTCGACTTGAACTAAATCATCATCTATTACAATATTTGTAGGACGGAACAAAAACCATGCTAGATTCCTTCGAATACAAAATCTGCACTTCTCAACTGCCCGTCTCCGATCGTCTATCTTGGCATTTCACCAGAACCGGTCCAGAGTGGAAATGTAATCTCACTGTCCGGGCAGAAATAAGCCGTTGAAGTTCAAAACGGGCAAAGACTGGAGTTTTTATACTCGCAGGACCAAACAGACACAAATATCTCCCCCTGATCACCGTGACTTTGCGCCACAGTCGCGTCTTGTTCATCAACTAATGTCCAACCTTAAGACGGTCATTGACCGTCTAAAGAGCGAAAAAGTCAAGGAGCGCCAGGAAGGCATTGCCTTGCTCCGTTCCACTTTCTCTCGTGAGGATGCGGTATACAGTATCGAGGACGGTCGGGGCTGGCTTGTCCTCTACCAAGCCTTGTTCACTACGGTTAAGATTGAGAAAGTCGACGTCGTCAAGAAAAGCGCAATGTCTGGAACGACCGGAGCAGCCGCTCAACGGAGGCTCACGGAAGCCGCTGCCGCAGTTCGTTGGCTAGTCGAGCGCAGCGTCCACTGTCTCAGCAAAAAGCCACTGACGCCTCTTCTCGATCATCTCACTCAAATGCTCGTCCATCGTGGCCAACTGTTCACTCCTGTAGCCTTGGACTACATTAAAACAATCAAAGTCCTGCTAGCGTGGACTCCTCACATGGACCACATCAACGTTGATACCTGGCTCAAGCTCGTGGAAATCAGCTTTAATATTATCCTGGATGATCCCATAGAACATGACCTCATACAAACCGAGGACCAATCATCCAACTCCATCCCCGCTGACGACTCTATGTACCAAAGTGACTCGCCATCAGAGGATGGTTGCCTTCCGTCCACTAGTCGAGTCACTCTGGCGCAGAAAAGGTTGCGAAGGGAGGATAGGGCCACACCTGCGCCTGGACGAGCCACAAGCCACACCCCTAATAACCGTGCATCTCATCATTCTGTGTCGCTTGAGCAGATTGAATGTGCGTCTCTCTTAGCCCTCTTGTTCCGTCATTCTTCTTCACCATTCCTGGTCGAGGTGGAGAGACTGGATTCGAGCGACTCAGACAACTCCCCCCAAGATTATATGCCTATCCTCCCGTCCCTCTTTCGATGTATGAAACGCTTCCTCGAGCGTTATCCCACAGATACCTCCCTACACCACGATTACCTTTTAGCACTCCAACCGTTCCTGTGTCAGGTTGCCCTTAACTGCAGAAAGGAAGTTGATGACCTCGCCCGTTGTACCTGGGATATTTTGGTAGGATTATGGGGCACCAAGAACAAACGGATCAAGGAATGTTTGGTGGGCATTCTCAAGACGCTCTTCCCCTTCCTGACGGCAACTCGCGACGCACAAAATTATTGCTGGGCAGATGGCGTACAGAAGCTTTGGAACCTTATCGCCGGTGAAGCGGACAGTCGATGGGGCATCGAACCCCTCTCAATCGATTCACTCAGGCTGCAAGTCACCATCGACGAAGTCAACAAACGAGGGATATTTGTTGCTCAGACTTTCCGAGCCGGATGGAACTTCGACGCAAGCCAGGCACTGGCTTGGGCGTTGCTAGAGTTGCAGGTTGACTGTGCCGAAAAGGTAATGGATCTGGTCTCCGCTTCGGGATACGCAACTAAATGTTACACAGTTGTTTGAACATTTCGAATCTGTACATTCAGGCTCTCCAGGGGCAAGCACGCCTAAAGGGAAGCGAGCAAAGCGGGAAGACCCTGTATCAGGCCTTCTTTCTTCCTTGCAAACTACCCCCATAACGAGCGTGAGGGTTTATTACCTACAAATCCTACTTTTTTTTATTGATCGACACTGGCACCGACTCCATGACTCCCTTCAAAATCATCTGATCGCTACCGTGCTACACTTTGTTTCGGTAGATGAAGTACCCATCCAGTCATGGGCATTCCTCTGCCTGGCAGCCATAGCCCACTGTGATGGTACACGACCATCTTCGATATCTCCTTCCGATGGCACTTTCACAGCAAATTCCCCTTCGCGAGGACCCGCTACCTGGGATCCCATATGGACACATGCCATGCGTCGCGCAAACGTCCCAGTAGTGTGTCGTGCAGCCTGTCATGCCGCACAGACTCTTGTGGGTTATTCAAAGCATCTTCTTACTCCTCAGCGTGTCCTGGTGGAAATAGAATCGTTTGCAAAGGATTTGGATCTCCAAGGGCCGAGTTTTCCTTATGACGCAGTTTGCATGTTCCTCTCTCAGTGCTTGAGGGTGGCTAGTCAAGACGTGAGACTCTATCGCATGCAACTAGAGGAAAAGGTATTGAGCTGGCTTCTTGACAATTGGCGCGTTGGTGCCTCAGCGAAGGATGTCGGCGGTCGATCTCGTATGCCCCCACATACCATCAACGATCTCCTGGGTCTTTTGGAGAGTGTGTGCGGATGCTCACGTCGTAGTGACCCAGTCTGTCGCATGGTGCTTCCGGATTGCGACATCGTCAATGTCATGGACGAGCATCATAAAACAAACATCATTCGAGATTACGTACTACACGCGAGGCTTCCAGTGCTCGGCCGGCGTGGAAGTTCATTGGCAGATGGAGGCATCACCCAAGAGACATCGTTGCCGACGACGGGGACAGATCAAGAACTCGTGCCTCCCAGAGGACGCGAGAGGAGAATTTCGGCATTCTTGATCAAGGCTATGGAATCGTTAGTCGCTGAATGGGAGATGGAGAAAGAGAACGCAACGCACCCCACTGCAGAGAAAGTTCGGCAGTCCTTCGACGCAGCAATCACTGCTCTTTTGTTCGAGTCCCTCTTGTGTCTGAACGGAGCACAGAGCAATAGGCGAGTCATCCAGTCGGCTGGAAAGATTATCGTTGCTCTTTCCCCCCTCGTAACGGACACCAAGTGGACACCAGAGGAGAGACTGTTGATTTTAAAAGCCCTGGAACCCCTAGTCCTTGTTACAGATCAGACTGATACCAATGATGGGTGGACAGCGCTGGTTAATCCTGGCGTCGAGTCTGGAATCAAATCCCATGTACTCCACAACCTACGGGCAGATATCTCGAATCACGTCAACTCCGACGGCCAGCGTCGGAATCTACTGCAACTTCTCTGGGAAAATGCAGACGTACGTTCTTCCTTCTTCTTTCAACTAATACTAACAGTGTTTCGCTTCAGGTTCAAAATGCCTTTGACACCATCGCAAAGAAACTGAGGCAATTGCTTAGTTCCCTGACAGACCAATCCATCGACAAGCAACATTCTGACACGATGGAACATGACGAATTTGGTCCTATGAGGAGTACCGCGCCTCAAGAATGCACGTCACATACGGCTCTAGCAACATGTAACTTGGTTGAAATATGCATTGTCTTCCTCGCAACGGTTCCAGGTTTGCAATGTCCGACTGGGCAGATGCCACGCGACAAGGAGCTCATCAAATTAGTGGTCGAGTGCCCTGGAGAGAAGCTTCTGTTGCTTGGTCCCCCGCTCCTGACTGTCGTGCGTAGGAGACTGCTCACTCTCAGTCTCGATGTCCTCGATGCCTTGCTCATCAAATGTGCTGATCTCCTCGGGGCATACTCTCACGCTCGTAACGACCAATTCCATTTCCTGGTCGCTGACCTGCTAAAGTCAACTTTGTACATCTGGATGAATAAAGAAGCTGTTACGTGCGCTATTGGTGAGCGCGTGCAAACTCTTTGTGGGTGGATATCGAATATGGTGGAGGCGCCAGACACCAAGAAGATGACTTGTTGGAAGATACGGGACTTGGTTGCTCGCTTTTTCGCAGGTTATCTCGCTGAAGACCCATCGCAAACATTTTGGCCTGCTGACTATCATGATGCCGAAATCAAGCGTCCCATGAGCAGCTTGTTAACACTCAACCTTGACAAAGATATTCGCGTTCGATTCCGTGTCGCTGTCCTTACTGCAAATTTGTTTGCTATTGATCATGGTGAACTCATCCAAGAGTACGAGAATCTAGAAGGTTTTTATCAGCTGGTCCGCCAATCCTTACCCAGAGACCTTGCGCAGTATGGCCTTTTTCTATTTCACCTCATAAACCTAACCAGCTTTATTAGGTATGAGTACATGCTCACCAGGATGCTGTGTCTGGGGAACATCATGATCGCCAGCTCAAACGTGAGACGAGGACCTTATTGGCACCTTCTAGAAGCAGCCTTTCACAACACTTTTTATTCTCGCCATATCCAAGTGGTGTTGTACGGCGTCTCCGAGCGTCTTGGATTGTCCAACCTTCGAGAACTTTTTGAAGCTTATGCCTCTCAAATTGCAATATCGATCCGATTGAATTCTTTCGACATTTTACGGTTGCCATCGACTATACTTGGCTATGCGACTAGAAAGGAATGTGCGGAGGCGGCATTTCCGTCATTCACACCTGCCAACTTGATGGAAGTAGCAGAGAGCCAAGAAGTTGCTGCATACGGTGTGAAACTATTCACGAGCCACTGCTTGGCTATTTCAAAGCCCAAAGTGGAAGGTTTGCGGACCTGCATTGGAGATCTCATTGGGTTGCAGCTCGTTTCACTCGCCGACTCAACGCATGTCAGTGATTCGACTCTCGCGACTCACCTTGAAGAACTCTTTCAACTTAAGGGCATCGAGCTTCAACCACTCGGAGGCTTCGCGCAATGTGTACGGCAAAACTCAGCAGGCATTGTGGCCTCAGTGATTCGCTGTCTTGGAGATCAGGATTTTTCAGACGACGGTGCGATCGCTGAAGGCTTGCGCGCCCATGGTCTACGAGAAGCCGCTCACATTTTCATGTTACTAAACAAATATCGTCGTCTCAATGACTTCCGATTCCATCCCCCGAACTTACCTCGTTACGCCACCAGCACCATCTTGCGGTCTTTACACTGGTGCGCTTCGGTCATCGCTCCGCAACATGTCACCGCTGTCTTGTACCACGTTCTTCATCAAGTTTTCGCAGAGTTGCACTCCACACCATTCGTAAATGAACAATTTCGATTGCTGAACGGCATCAGTCTTTTGGTCGCTATTATGAGCGAAAACTTCAAAGATCCTACTCTGCTCCACGCCTTTACCGAGAAAGCATGTTCGCTGCTGGCACAAATGGATTTTACTCGAGCCGCACAGTCGTATCTGGAGTGGGGCTTCTCTATCTATCAAACAGAGACCCAGCTTGATCAGCGTTTCCCCGATATCTTGATCCGTGTCTGTTCTCTGTTGGATGGTAATGATGCTACCTCAAGCGCCTTCACTGTGCGCAAACAGGATCAAGAACTCTCATTGTGGATCGACCAACAAGCACTCGCGCTTTGTGGGAACTCGCGGATCAAAGAACAAGTTCTCAAAGCACTTCCCGCATGGTCTCATCAACCCTCACCAGCCCTCCTCTCTTTCGTCGAAGATATCACCGCCCACAGTTTGTCTGAGACCCTAAGCGACCATGGTATAGCTGCAAATAAGTTCCGGTTGGTTCAAAGATTGCTTGGGTTGGCTGAGAGACATGCATATAGCACATCACAATTCGCTGTGACAGATTTTTGGCGTCTCAAGGACTACATTCCCCCGACGGCCAATCTACATCGAGATGATATTGATGCGTTCGCTTCCCTTCTCGTAGCAAACACTGGCGATATCTATGGGTTCGGCAGCGAGCATCCCTTTCCTCGGACCTTGCGCGCCAGGCACCGAGCACAGGCGAATCACTCGCCCCATCATTCCATCATCGACACGTTGCTTTCTATGCTTAATGGAAATGTTCCTTCCGAAGTCTATCTGGTCTATCTTACTCTTAGATCGCTTATTTCTGCCTCGTCTGAAGGGACTCTATCTTTCGACCTTTGGTCCGCGGAGTGTCTGACCCCACTAGAATTTTTCCAACTCTTTCCGGTCACGCCATCGGTTCGGCCTGCACGTAGTATCGCTGAGATCAATTCCATTCCCCATCCGCCCACCAATTTCGGTGAATGGATTTGCTCCCTTTCAACACTCCTGAGCGACATACTCAATTCTTCTGACAATTTCTATGCTCAACTTACTCCCCTTATCTCGAATAACGTCCAATTTGCAGAAGAAATCCTTCCTGTCCTCGTTCACACCTTGCTTTCAAGGGAACTCTCGCAAGGCGAATCTTCGAATGTGTCCTCAAGGAAGTGTCTTTCAGACTATTTCACCTCTATACTTGCTGCTGAGAGCCCCAGTCAGTCCTGCATGCGTGCCGTAGTGGACGTCATTCTTCACCTCCGTAGCTTCCGCCCCGTTGGCTCCGATGACTGGCTGGCACATGACAGATGGTTAGATGTTGACTTCCGCCTTTTAGCGAAGAGCGCAGTTGGCTGCGGATCATATACCACTGCGCTACTGTTTCTGGAGCTTGCATTCGAGTATGAGCAGCTGAAGAGGGAATCCCCTGATGGTATCGAACATTTGCTATTCGAGATATATGGGCATATCGACGAGCCTGACGGGTTCTATGGTATTAAGACTACCGACCTCCACCACTTCCTGATTAAACGTTTCCATCACGAACACCAATGGGAGAAGGCATTCCGGTTCCACGGCGCAGCGATCGAGGCCGGTAGTCGCGACTCGATTGATGCAGATGGTCTCCTCCAGTCTTTCCACGCGTTCGGTTTCAATAGCCTCGCCATTGATACTCTTCAAGGGTCGCAGAGGGGATTCGAGTCGGATCAAACTTCATCAACCATGTCTTATCAACTGGGATGGCGCACGGAGACCTGGGATTTGCCCGATACTGGAGGTGTTCAGGACTCCAACCTCTCGCTTTACCGTGCACTCCGTGCTATTTACCGTGAAAGGGATCCGCGGGTGATCGACGCCACTATCGAGTGGGCCCTTCGTGATGCCATGGAACGCTTGCGCACGCTAGGTAATGAGGACATCACCGAAATCCGAGAGACGGCACGGAACATCATGTCTCTGAACCAACTCACACACTGGGGGCAGGAACCCATTCGAGGCCTTCTCAGCTGCAAATCTCCAGAGATCCGGTCTGTGTTGCAACTTGTCGACATTGATCCTGATTTTGAGTGAGTATTCAACATCGATTGCTCAACCAACTGCTCATAGTCAATATCAGATTCAGCGGCCTTGAACGAATCCTGGCCACAAGAATATCCCTGATTCGCTCTTCTAGGCGAAAGGAAGAACGCGAACAAATTGGGGTCATGACTACCCCATTCCATGATAGTCTGCTGGAACTCGAAAAACGTTGCCTCGTCCGCGTGTCGGTCGCGGCACGAAAATCGAACAAACTTCAGGTGGCGCTAAATTCCATTGTGAAGGCTCGACGCCTTCATGGCGCCTCTACCCATGAAGTATCAGAAGAGTTTGCACACGTCCTTTGGCTTCAAAACGAGCAGAAGCTGGCAGTCCAATTCTTGAAGGACCTTTTACGTCCACAAGGCCAAGTTACTTCAAATAACCCTGAGCTCGTTATCGAACACGCACTCTCTATGGCGCAATTGGTATATTCTTTATATATCCTACCACGTCATCGTTCTCAGGATTATCCCAGGGATCTTGGATTTCAGAGGCATGTTTGGAAAAACCAATGGACATCAAAAACAAGTATTTTGATATAGCGACGAGGCTTGCTGCGGAGGTGGAAAAACAAGCCGACACTCGCGGAAACGCATGCGCCAGCATCTTCCATAAATGTGCACTCTTTGCTGAACACCAATACCATGCGATTATCAAGTCACCGGATGCCGTGCGGTGGAAGACGTACATGGACCGCAAGAGGCAGGAGATTAAGCAGAGAGATAGTGAACTCAATCGAATTCGTTCGGGCTCAAATGAGCATCGTACGCTTGCTGAAGACCAAAGGAAGGCCAGGGACCTGCTGGCAGAGGACGAGGATGCCTACAAACAGCACAACGGGGCACTGCTCACATTCCTCGAGCTCTCCATCGATATGTACTCGCGGTGTCTTGCGGCCTCCGACATCTTTGATGACAACGTGCCCATCCGCTTTTGCTCCCTCTGGTTTGCAGATTTCGAGGATGGGAGACTGCAGACTGCTTTCAAGAACGCGGTCGCCCGGATTCCCTCCAGGAAATTTGTTTTCCTTTCTCATCAACTTTCCGCTCGTATCTCTAGGTCTTCACCAGGAGATTTGCCGACCAGCCAGCAAATACTTCAAGGACTGGTGGTCCGTATGTGCCAAGAACACCCCTTCCATAGTCTATACCAAGTTTATTGTATAAGACCGGAGAGGTCTTGGCAGGCGTCATCGAGCAGGCGATTGTCCAGTCGCCACGAGTCAACGCTGTCACAAGCCCAAATCGAGCGCTCCAGCGGGGCATCGGACATCTTCGATCGACTGCTAAGCGATCCTCGACATTCCACTTGCGTTGAAGCAGTAGAACAAGTATGCGACGCCGCGATTGAGTGGGCCAAATACCCCATCAAGGACAACCGCGTGATCAAGAAAGTCAAGGGTGTGTTGTACATACCGGAAAATGTGACGATTCGACGGCTTCGCGACGTTCGTGTCCCGGTCCTCACGTCCCATCCAACGATCGATCTTACGTTGAAGTACGACCGCTGTGTCTGGATCAGCCACTATGATACCACTTTTACGCTCCCAGGAGGAATCACTCTCCCGAAGACTACGATGTGTTACGGTTCCAATGGTGAAAAGTATAAGCAATTGGTGAGCGCGAGCACATTCGTCGCAAGGAGGCTGATCCTTGACATTTGTTATTGAAGTTCAAAGGCGGAGATGACCTCCGGCAAGACGCTGTCATGGAGCAAGTCTTTGACTTGGTCAATGTCGTTCTTGGATGTGACAGGGAAACCAAAAAGCGGGATCTCAAGGTTCGCGGATATACGGTTCTGCCTCTTGCAGCCCAAGCCGGCGTCTTGGAGTTTGTCGAGAACACGGTTCCCCTCAATACATGGCTAGGAGTGGCTCACCCAAGGCGAGTGAAACGGCCTGACTGCGCGTTTGCCCGGCTGACGCATTCACTCAAGGTATCGCCCCAACGACCCCAAACACACCGACATTCAAAATCTACTAAAACAAACGCGGGAGCGTCACCAAGGAAGGGCGGATGCGATGGTCAAGCAGTTCAAAGACATCTACGAGAAGACGGCCCCGGTCATGAGGCACTTTTTCACCGAGAAGCACAAGTCCCCCATTGCCTGGTTCGCGATGCGACTGCACTACACGCGGAGCGTCGCTACGACGTCAATTGTGGGCCATGTGTTGGGTCTGGGTGACAGACACGTTTCCAACATTCTCATGGACAATGGGACGGGCGAGGTCGTACACATTGATCTGGGGATCGCCTTTGACCAAGTGAGCCATTTCCTGTCAAACCGCGTCGCTAACCCCGATCTGACGTCTCGCGTTACCAGGGGAAGTTGTTACGGATTCCCGAACGCGTTCCGTTCCGGATGACACGCGATATGGTGGACGGAATGGGCTCCTCAGGGACGCAGGGGGTGTTCCAGCGGTGTGCGGAAGAGACCCTACGCGTCCTCCGTGAGCGATCGGACGTCATCATGACAGTGCTCGAAGTGTTCAAGCATGATCCCCTCCATTCCTGGTTCGCTCCCCCTTTGCTCTGCTTTTGTGTATGCTTGACCCCGTGAGAACAGGACGGCGAGCGAACTGAAGATCAGAAAGATCCAAGAGAGCACCAGCGACCAGCCCGTGGCCGTCGGCGGGCGCATCTCCGAGGACCGTGATACGCGATTCGGCGAAGGTGCCCATGACGACGACCCTGCGGCAGTGGCGAGCACGCCAGTCAACGAAGCCGCAGACCGCGCGCTCAACTCGGTCGCGCGCAAGCTGGACAAATCGCTCAGTGTCGAGTACACGGTTAACGAGCTCATCGCCGAGGCAACCGACATCGTCAACCTGGCGACGATCTATCACGGTACGTCCTGAAACGGTGGGACGGCTCGTCCCAGACGTTGGCTAATAACGTTTTTTCCGCAGGTTGGAGCCCCGATTATTAGATTAGACTTTTTATACTCGCCGCGGAACTTTTTTTTCTGTACCTGTACATAGTCAATTCCGGATCTGTACTGTCAAAACATCCGTGCTGCCTTTTTTTTCTTATGAAAAAAAAATACATCCATGTCGATTGCACGGCTCACTAGTCTATCGGAGTCACATGGAGAAAGCTGGAGCCTGAGTAATGACCAGCAAACGTCAGAAAGAGAAGGGTATTACAAAATCGAGGATATAAGAATCAGGGATATGGCATGGGAGGGACGCTACAACTCCAGACAATTTCAGGTATGTAGGCATTTCGAGTTTAAACCGAATGAAACAGATGCAACGTATCAGAGTGTGTGAAAGTAGATGCAAAAAAAAAGGAAAGGAAAAAAGGGACGAGCGGAAAAGTGCAACGTCACATAGTAAACATTGTTCATACTGCAGGACGTCGATGCGGTCGCAACCCACCATGACAACACTCCATTACTTGGATTTTGCAATTTCACGCGCAGCCTTGATAAGGGGAGACAACGTGCGAAGTGGCTCACATTGTTTGAAAAACGGGTGCTTCACCGAGATGAACAATGCGAGAGAAAGAGACAAGGGGAACGAACTTACATCGAGCAATTGTGATGCCGTGGGCCGCTTGTCGGCGTCGACCTCCAACGTCTTTGCGAGGTAATCGCTAAACACTGCAGACAATGCCTCAGGGTTGGCGATGGTGGGCGTGCCGTTGGTGGCAATTAGGTACAAGGCTTTCAGCGGGTTTTGGTTCAGGTACGGGGGTTCACCCTCGATCATCTCTGAAGCGCGACTGGGTAAGAACGGACAATGAACGCCGCTGGCAACCGGACTTACCTATGGCCATAATGCCGAGACTCCATATGTCAACCTTTGGGCCGTACTCTTTGCGAGTGACGACTTCTGGTGCCATCCAGTACGGGGTACCGACCATGGTGGTACGTTTTGAATTATTGTCCGATATTTGTGCACAAAACCCAAAGTCGGCTGGACGAGGTTAGCGACGAGGGTGGGAATACGATGGGAGGACGCACTGAGTTTGATGTCACCGTTCAGACTGAGCAAGACATTGTCGCTCTTGATATCTCGATGGATGACGCCGTGCCTGTGCAAATGCTCGAGACCCTGGGCGGTTTCCCTCGAAACGGCGGCTATTTGTCCTTCTGTCATGAGGTTGGCGGTGACGACGTCGGTGAGGGAGCCACCCTCCATGTACTCCATGACTACCCAAAGGTCGTTCTTGTGCAAGAAGGAATCGATGTAATTGACGATGTTGGGGTGCCTCGAGGCGCGCATGACGAGGATTTCGTTGATGATGAGGTCTTTCTTGGGCTGCTTGTCAAGATCCATTTGTTTGATGGCGACGGAGAGGTTAGTGCCGACTTGGTAGGCGGTATATACGCCGCCGGAAGCGCTGCGATGACCGCATGATTAAGATAATGGCGGAGACGAAAAGCGAAGCGGCTCACCCCTGGCCAATCTTTACGAGATTGCGGTAGAGCTTTGTCGGGTCGGCATCTGTACATATTTGTTGCAAGCGTCGGATGATGTCGTCGGAGCCCTCTTTGTCCTTGTCCCTCTTCTCCCTGCGTCGGGGAGTGACGACGCCTGCGGTCTTGGCGAGGCTGGCTACTGCTGGGGTGGGCTGTTGTGATTGCTGCAATGCCCTGGGGTCCTTTTCCCTCGTTGGCTGTGGGCCTTTAAGTGTGGAGTCAGATCGAGATGATTGGGATGAATGTTTAGGCGACTGTGGCGCACCGGACTGGGAAGGCGGCTGAGCAGCACCGACGCTGGGGGGACGCCTGGTGCGCGTGGTGGTGTTTGCGCGGCCGAGGTCCTGGGGCTTGGTTGAACGGACGGGGGTGCGCTGAGAGGTGGAGCGATCGAGGGAGGGCAATGCGGTGGTGGGTGGGGCGGGGGCGGGACGGAAAGAAGCGGTGGAGGGGACGGAAGGAGAGGGTATGACGGGGGAAGGAAGGGCTTTCTTGGGTGGAGGAGGAGCAGGACGCTGGATGAATAAATGAGGAGGAGGTGGAAGAAAGGAAAGAGGTGCGCACGGAAGTTTGGAGGACGGCGTCGGGAAGGGTCTTTGGGGGGCCAATGTAAGATGTTGTCTCTACGGCGCCCATCTTGTCCCAGACGTCGCCGTGGCCCTCCTGGTAGAACTTGACGATGTCCATGACGGCCTGGGGGTTCTTTTCCTGCTCTGATCTGGAGATGCCGCTCTCCTGGAGCAGCTGCTGCCATTCTTTGGGGAGACCGGTGAACTCGCCGGTGGAGGAGTTGAAACCGACGTGGGTGAGATGGACGGGATCGTAGGGGGTGCTGATCTCTGGGCGCTTTGAGGTGTTGAGGAAGTCGGACATGAAGCCGAGCATGCCCTTCTTTGACTTGGCTGCGAGTGTGGCGCTGCGGGACCTCGTTCCGGATGCGATGGGGGGGAGGGTGGCGGGGAGGGGGTCGGAGTTGAAGAGGGAGGGGAGAGAGTCGGCGGGACCGGCGGGGGGGACCGGGTCGGGGACGACGGGGAGGGGGACGGTGAGGACGGGGACGGAGAGACGCCTGGCAGCGAGTGTCGAGTTGGAGGGGAAGATGTCGTTGAGAGTTGCGGTGTTGGCGCGGGAGGGGCGGGGAGGAGGAGAGGCGGACATGTTCTGAGACTGTGCAGCGAAAGGGTCGAGGTCGAGTCGAGTCGAGTTGGAGAGAGAGCGCTTGCGAGGACGGGGTTTCTGTAGATTCTTTGACCTGAACGAAGAAGGGGGAGGGGGATGTTTGCTTCTCTGAGGAGATCTGAATATTCCTGGATTGACTCTCTAGAAGGACGATGGTACTCGATCGTGATTTTTGACTGTCGATGGTGAAATGGCCTCTGATTGATGGCCATTGCTGAGAGAAACAAGGAAAGTTGCCCTTGACGACGACCAAATGCGTCCCTTTCGCATCCTCAGATCACCGTCAATGTCATCATCATCAAAGCGACAAAGATTCGAGCACGACGGTGATCACAGGCCCTCAAAACTGCCTCGTCCTCCTCGACTCCCAAAACGCACCGCTGCCTTGCTCCTCGGCTTTTGCGGGTCCGGGTACAGTGGCATGCAAATGTGTGTTGCACCCTCTCGCACTTCCCCGCCCTCTCACATCCCTCGAGTCAGCCAGACGTCTCCACAATCGAGCGCGTCCTCTTCGACGCCCTCGTCCGCGCAGGTGCAGTCTCAACAGACAATGCCGACGATCCCACAAAAGTTCTTCTTCTCCTCTCCTTCTCTCCAGTCACTCTCACCTCTTGACAGGTCAATCTCGGACGCGCAGCCCGAACCGACGCGGGAGTCCACGCTGCCGGCAACCTCGTGTCCATGAAATTGATCCTCAACATTCCCGGTGTCAGGGACTGGGTGTCTCGCGTCAACGAGGAACTCCCACCGGAGATTCGTGTCTGGGGAAAAGTGAGCCCCCTCCCTCCTCGGAATTCTCGCTCACCCGCCCCCAATCAAGGCCCGCGTTCAGGGCGGCTTCAACGCCCGATTGTTCGTCCCTCGTCCCATCCCATCCCATCCCATCCCTATCCCATCACCTCATATTCTTCCACAGATCCTGCGACAGTCGCAAGTATACCTACTTCTTCCCATCCTATCTCTTAATCCCACCTAATCCCAACTCTGCCTTTCTCCGTGCACATCCATCTCCCAATCATCCATTTTGGGATCTCCCTATTTCCTCTACCCCCGAAGAAGACCTCGTTCGCAAACGTCAATGGAGACTCGGTCCTATCGACATCGACGCCTTGCGCACAGCAGCCAAACGGTTCCAGGGCACCCACAACTTCCACAACTTCACCGTCGGCCGCGATTTCACAGACCGTAGTAACCAGCGTCACATGATAAAAATTCAAGTGAGTATCTGCCCCCCTTTCTTTTCTCCTCTCATCCCCCAAAGATCGCCGACCCTGCAGTCTATGGTGACACCGAATGGGTCAGCGTGCTCTTTCACGGACAAAGCTTCATGCTACACCAGGTAATGTCTAACAGTCTAATACACCAACCTGTCTGTTCAACATAACCCTCAGATCGTAAGTCCGGCCCTGACGATCATCGCCGTCCCTTTCTAATCAGCCGAAGCGTAAAATGATGTCTGCCCTCGTCCTATCCTGCCGAACTGGAACTCCTGCCGAAATAATAGACGAGGTATCTCTCTTCATGACGCGTATTCGTCCAACTGAAAGAATTCCAAGCTATACGGCCCCCGAATGGTCTTCGTCCCAAAGATGCCTGCCTTGGGCTTGCTTCTCGAGTATCCCATCTTTGATTCCTACAACAGAAAGGTGACGACGGCCAACGAGCGCGGAAAGTACGACCCATCCCACGTCGACTACCGTCCCCCGATCGACTTTGAGCAATACCAAGAGTCGATCGACGCGTTCAAGCAAAAGTTTATCTACCAAGACATGCGTGCAACCGAAGATCGGTACGGAATGTGCGCACTTCCTTTTCTCACCACCGCGAAACCACGCTTTATCTCGGTCGGTTCAGATTCGACGCCTGGATTCGTTACGTAGACAATTACGAGGGGAGCGATCTGTTGTACTTGAATACGCAGGGTATCATCCCTCCAGCTGCAGTCATCAAAAAGGATGCCAAGAGGAGACCGAAGCCATTCAAGGAAAGCAAGCGCTTCGACGTCACCAACATCAAAGACGCTCCACCACCGGAAGAGGAGAGCGATTCAGAGGAGGAGGAGAACATGAGCAGGCCTGCACTAGAAGACACGGAGGGATGAGACGCTAGTAGACTATGTGAATACCACTACTATGTATCACGACTGGAACTTGCGCATCGTCTGAATTTCGTCGAGCAGAATCTGCAACCGATCGTCGTCGATCTTGACAAGACTGTCGACGGGGTGTGATTGGAGCGATCATCCCCCTCGAGGCAATCCATGACACACACCTCGGTATGACGCTCTTGGACTCTTCTGCCGTCGCCGGACACAAGTTGGCGATCTGGGCTGTCTCGAACTGGGTCAGCGCCGGTTCACGGCGTAACGTCCTGCACATCCCAAATGCGTCGGTGACGCTGTAAAGCAAGAAGGAAGTAAACACACTCGCGCACGGCGCTGGCCGAGTCCGTCGTGCTAAACTTGGCAAACGTCTTGACGTACTCGAGCGTCTTGTTGTAGACGCTGTCCATCGTACAACGTTAAGATCCCCATCAGAAAAGAATGAGATAGGAACGCACGCTGTGTCGGGTGCATCCTTGTCTCGGTTTTCGAGCAAATACTTGACTTCGGAGATCAGTAGGCAACCCGCGTTGTTAAACTCTGCAAGATTGAACGACTGGTCAGTCACGGTGTTGACACCACGCACCAGATCCGAGTTTCAGCGCTGAGGCATCCTCTTCTTCTGCATGGGTCCTATGCCGCAAGCGCGTCGTCATGATCAAGAAGTTGTTTGGCAAGAGCTTTTGAAACAAACAAACACTTGTCTCAACAAATTGTTATATTATATGTTTACAGACATTTTATGTATGTATGTGTATATATCTAGTCGTAATGAACAAGGTTCGATCCACGAAATTAAGCTGCATTGAAACTCTGCTCATACGACCGTCACTGTGGATACTGTTTTACATGAAAAACACGGCGTTTTAACGTCCGGCAACCGTCGCAGACCAATCAAGATCTCACCAAATGTCTATTATGTGGCCAATGCCACCGGCGCAGCACCATTGGCAGCGCTCGCAGGACCGTCGTTGTCCTTGTCCTCGACCGACAGCAACGCAACTCTGTCGACCAAAATCGCGTTGGCGACAACCTCGCCACGCAATCGCTCCTTGTCCTTCTCGACCCTGTCCTGTGACATCGAGTTGCGATTCGGTACCATACCATTAGGCTTCCAAACACCTCTGGACCCCGGATTTTCATGAATCCCTCTCGCACCATCCTCACCCTCATCTGGCTTGCCGGTCGTGGCACCAACAAGAAGACCAGAATGATTCACAAGCGCATTGCCCATCGCGTTCCCTCCCGGTATGAGTATGGAACGAGTAGATGACGAATTGTTCCATACTCCCGCGACCGGTATACGTTTTTCCGCAGCAACATTCACCGTGAGAGGTGGGAAGTCTGTCGATTGAAGTGGCGGCGGAACTTGCTGCGCCCGTTGTCCATTACTGCGGGCAGGGGACATGTTTCGAGAACTTGTAGGATGGTCATGATACCGATGAGTAGAATGCAATGTAGGCTGCGGTTTAAGACCAACAGCCCAATCAGGTCTTGCGGGAAGTGGGTGCTGAGATGATGCAGATGTATACGTCCTCCGTGAAGACGACGAGGTGGATGATGACTATACAAAAGCTAGTCAGTGATGGGACGGAACCATGAGGGACGACTCACGGCTGGAGATGACGCCTCGTCACTGGCTGGTGTTCTTGCACCAACGTTTTTATTCGAGTTTCCAGGATGTCTCCTTACCGTTGAGCTTAGACGCGGCCCCACAATCTCGCCACCTCCGCCGGGTCTGCTAACGTTGCCGTTTACTCCAAACCCACCCATGCCTATACCAGGACCATAACTCCACGCGCTCCGAGCAGGTGGAGCGCCTCTAGGCTTTGGTCCCATTGGAGGAGACTGCTGACCAATGACCCCGTTGTACGGTCGGTTCCCGCCGTACGGGTCGTGTGCAGTATTGTATTCAGGGGGGTAATGTACTGAATTTTGAGCCGGGGAGGGAGAGGGTTGCATGGCGTGCAACGGAGGAGAGGTGTAATAAGGCATCGGATAGGGTCCATAAGGAGGAGCGGGCGGCGTGTAACCCGAATATTGGGAAGCAGGGGGGGCGATAGGAGGGCTGGGGGCAGGGATCTGTCTGTGCGGGGTAGGGGGGTGAGTAGGTGGTGGCGAATGCCAGGGATAAGGTACGTAAACGCCCTGATGCTGGGGTTGTTGCTGAGATGAGTAAACGTCTGCCTGATTAGATGGACTACCAGAATCTGCATTCTGAATGGAGGATTGAGGGTGAGGGTAAGGGTATGCGTAGTAATGATAGGATGGGATGTAATTCGGCGCAGGGGGAGTTGGTTGTGGGTAAGCGTAAATGTATGGGTTACCATAGCCAGGAGCCTGTACTGGAGCTTGTGAAAGATCGTAAGGCACAAAGGCCGGCGAGGGCTCATACAGCGTGGGGTATTTGAAAGATGATGGAGAGGGAGCCCTCGAGTCGCGAGAACTGTTTGAACCATTGAAGCTTGGCCCAGTAGAGCGGAGACTCCTCGATGACGAACCATTGGAGCGGCGGCCATCCTTTTTGTCACGCACGACAGGGCCAGACCACTCGCTTTCGGTGGTGGGAGAGCTTACCGAATCGTCTATATCGCCCGCGCTGCTGGTTTCGCCTGCGCTCGTGACGGAACCGGATGTGAGACTGAGGGTGGAAGAGCTTGCACTGATGTCCTTTTCCTTCTTCTCGTCAAAACCCATGAATATGCGAGACCGAGCCTCGTTATAAGCCGCCTCTCGTTCGGCGATGGTCTTGTACTTCTTGCTGCTCCCAGTGGCATTGCTCCGCCCACCAAGGCTCCCAGTTTCGGACGGTTCTGGATCGGAGAGCTCGGGGTCCTCACCAGCCACGGAGCCAGCTTGCGAATGGGGTTTGGGACGCTGACGGTCCGTGGGTGTTCGGCGCATGATTTTAAAAGTGGGCTGTGTGGGTGATTGGGCAGGGACGAGGTCGGCGATGCGACGAGGAGGTCTAGAGACATGCGTGTGAGTGGTCCCGAGAAGCGCTTGATGGGGGTATGCAGACTCACATTCTGCTCTCCGAAGTAAGTCCTACCAGGATGAGTTTGGTGATGGGGTCGGTTTCTGGGGCCAGCTTATAGTAAGAGGAGCATCTGTGCACGAGAAGCCTTTGATAAGAAGTGTTTGGCATGAGATCAACGCAGGGCCTAATGGATTGAGGTTGTCAATTGCGCGCAAGGGGGTGCCACGACCGCGAGAGAGAGGAGAACGAACCTGCGATCGTTGATTAATGTTTCCATCTGCTCGCCGAGCTTCAGGACGTATATCCTATCTTTACTTTTGAGGGCCTCGACGATTTGGGGATCGACGTCGGGGAGAGCGGCGGGGTTTGCGGTGGGGGAGTCAGAGTCTTGGAGGGGTTCTGAATCTGGTGGAGGGGGAGAGTGGAGGAGGGAGGGGCCGAGGGGGGAGGAGGAGGAGGAGGAGGAGAGAGAAAGGAGGGAAGAGTGGAGATCTGGATTTGTGATGGCGGGACGGGAGAGGAGGGAGATGGGCGGGGAGGGCGACATGGTGGAAGTGTTGGCGAGAGAAAGGGCGTACAGGCTGTGAATATTTAGACTAGTAATGATGATGCATGTAGTAGGTCTAGGGGGACAACACCTCTCGTCCTGGTCGAGCGAGCGGGCACTGGTCTACGTGGGAACATCCTTTTCTTTGACACGGCAGTGCACTACCGTAAACATATATATAATACATATACATCAGTGCGACAGGGCAGACGATGCGTAAGTAACCTGGTAGATGTTAAACCCAAGGCTATACCACACCCGTCAGTCACCACCTATATTCTGATCACACACTACGCACCAGAACACAAAGATACAGCATCCATAGATCGCCAGCGCCAACGAGCTCCTTCTCAGCGTCCGGCTCACGCTTGGGTCATCCTTGGAAAGCTGTGCAGAACCGTCGCATCACTCCCAACAAGAACATGAGAATGGCTCTCACCCTCCAGAAGAAGAACCCTGGAAGAATAAATGATATCGTCGTCGACCCCGTAGATCCAACGAATGAGAGTACTTCCCATATCGGCGAATCAGTGTGAAGACTTTCTAAAACATTCTCACTCGACTCACCCAGCTGTAAATCATCCACATGGTAAGCAATGAGAAAGCTCAACAAGACGATCCCTCCAGTGAGGAGCGCATGCTTCAACGGCGACATCTCTCCGCTCGCGTGATCGTCTGCCTCCACCTCTTCCACCTCTTCTTCCTCTTCTCTCGTCGATCGCTTAACCACCGCTCCTCTGTGGAAAATCTTGTCTAAGCAGTTGCGACAAGGCAACACCTGCAGTGGATAGGAGAACGCAATAAGGATCACTATAGCAAGTTGCCCAACTGCGATAAACAGCGACGTGGAAGGGTACATCGCGATGATGTTTGCACCGACCTATCAGACCCATTAGCAAAGCCGGTGGCAAAGTCGCATCACCAACACCAACTTTAGATCCAAAGGTCAGGTAGCCAAATACTGCAATGATTTCATACACGACCACAGCGCCTCCGATGGATGTCCCGATGACCATGTTAACGCGCTGTTGCGAGTTGTTCCGCAGCTCATTGTAAATCGTGAATATCTGACTTCATCGTCAATACTCAGGTTGTCACGAGACCAATGACTGTATCTTACGTTGTGTGCGCACGTAAATGCAAACACTTGCACAGGGAACGTGCTCACAAAGTTGGGTGAGAAACGGATCAAATAAACTTCTCCCGCCGGTGTAGCACCTTCTAGTGGTCTGAAGTAACATGTGACGACGATGATGACCAAGTATACTATGAATGTATTCTTTGAGGAACCACCTCGAGCAGGAATGCGGTAACTCACCGACGGAGAACATTGCAATGTAACTTGTATGTCTAAGGTGGTCTAGCTTGCGAAAGAACGCAAGGGGTACCAGTACCACCATGACGAGTGTAAGCCAGTTGTGACTAGACAATGCCCATTCAGGGGGAATCGTATCCGGTGAAGTCAAATCATGGTATATCGATTCAACAACATTAGGTATCAGTGACTTGATGATAATAAGATAACTAGAAATATTTTGTTAGTTGTGGCAGCTACATTCCAACTGAATACTAACCTGATGCAAACACCAAAACACTTGATGGCAATGGCAGCATCGAAGAAAACAGCGGCATGAGGGAATGTGAGCTGAGAGACAGCAAAGAACGAACTTCGTCGATGCGGCGTCGAACGTGCACAACGAGTGAGTAGATAAAGACCAAAGGTACCAACTGCACCGGAAAATGCGCATGTAATTATTCCTGGAATGACACCCGCGGAAGCCATGGCCTAGAGGGACGATCTGCTACGTCAGTATGTATCCCAGAGTGCACAGAGAATGCCAATCCTGACCAGAGGAAATGTGAGCATGCCTAGGATCGTTCAGGTTCTGGCCACGCGACTAAATATGCGGGAAATGACGCACCGCTCCCAATGATCGTATTCACCAGGTTGCTAACAGAACTGACAATGGTCGCAGTACCTTCATCTGGCCTCGAGAGGGCTTCCGTCCCGAGCAAAGTAGAGCTCTCATTGTCTTCTGCTCCGTGATGGTGCCCCGCGAGGGCCTCTGAGGTCTCTACGGCTCCATAGGGTGGCATCCTGTCGTATGACTTTGACTTGAAGGAAAGGAAAACGCTGGTAATGTACGCCAGAAATAACAACTGGCTGGTGGGAGTGTCGGTCTGAGGAAGAACGCCGCCACCTGATAAACCGCTTGTTTGCCGCCACGAAATCCAGGACACTCATAAATAATTTCTATAGAGAAACAATCGCCCATGGCTAGTACTTAACTGTAACACAAAGCAAACAACAGAACAGAACGAGTGCAAGAACGAGTGCAGACGGTGCAAACTTGACGACATCACGAATTAACTCCATTAAGAGCCAAAGCAAAACAGCAGGAAGAGATAAGAAAGGAAAATACGCGTGCCACCTAGCTCAATATCGAATCCTGCTCTGGCTGCTACCTAATCTGCCTGCCTGTCTTTCCCGCTGGCGGGCATGCATTCTTTGTTGTCTCAAATCGGCCATCATCTGTTTTGCAATAGGCGATAGCTCTGATGACGAGGCCGGAGAAGCTAGGTCATACAGGTGGTGTGAAAGCGGTCGAACTGGCGTGATGAGTTGGGGGAGTCGAGACTGTGTATCATTCTCCTTGCTATGAAACGCAAGGCCTGCTGGAACCTCAATCTCTGTCGACCTAGGTCTTAGCAGAACCCCAGGTTGCAAAGCAGGTGGATGGCGACGTTCAGAATGGGTGGTAGACTCGTGCCTCGACCCCGCGGAGATACTTGAGGAACCTGATGCAGATCTCAACTTGGGTATCTGAGAAAGCATCTCACGAGGTCGGGCTTCGACACCAGTGGTGTATTTGATATCCGCATTCGACGTCTTATCTGGGACGGGTATTGTACAGGGATGCTCCATTGCGAGACGAGAGTCGTCAAGAGCGTACGAAACTGGTGATGGCCCCGCTCTCAGACGCGATGGTATCATGGACGGCGATCGAGGCCCACGAGGGCCTCCGCTGCTCTGTCCAGTATGCTGGGAAGCAACAATTTCAGAGAACGTTGCCACCTCGCCTCCAGGCTGTGGCGACAAAAATACCGCAGCGAGCGGGGACCTGCTTGTATCAGAGGAAAGAGAACAGCGTCGTTGAGTGGCAGGGGAAGTGGGCTGGGGGATATAGGTACCGCCAGGACGTGAGGGAGAACAGTAAAATTGGTTGTTATCACCATCAAATGATTCGACCGAAAAGCGTCGATAGTTGGAAGCAGTCATCTTGAGCTGAGGAAGTCTCGAAGCTGGACTCTGGTGAGCCTTCTTATCTCCAAGGAAACTAAATATCTGGGAGGCTCGCTGAGGTGTTGTGAAGTTCCCTTGCGACGGATTGGATGTTTGAGGTTGCGCGAGGTCAACAGATGCGCTGAGCTCGACTTCGAGTGAAGAAAAAGTCAACTGATGGGCGGCTGATGCATCACATTCAATGGGGAGCGCAGCTCCGTCATCGATGGAATGAACAAGAGAGAAATGAGTGTCGGCGGGGGTTGGGGGACCAAGGGAAGACTGCGAGGAATTACAGTCAATCTCACTAAGCATCTCATCAGCACCCCTAAAATAACAGAATACATTGAATGTTCACCCAAGATACCTTTCAGCCCAGGATACATCACCCTCCGTGCTTGTGTTTCTCACATCTAGTGAGGACGGTTGTCCAAGTAACTGCCGCAAAGTCGATCCAGTTCGACGTCTTTGAACCCCCTCCTTCTGAGGAGAAGGGGAGTTTGAAAAGAGCGCAGAGTTGAGGTGGCCTTCATCATCGTAGTGTCTCAAGAGACTCGCTACCGAAGGGTCCTGACGGAGCAACAGGAGACGGCTATTGTCTCGCGGTGTGATGGGTACGCTCTTGGAGCGCTGGCGGGCCGAATCCACGAGGGGCCGTTTTGGGGTGAAGGTCGAATCCATTGGAGGGTATGCATTCGGAAACTCAGTGCGACTGTGGACTGTCCGGCCGTGGATGGTCACGGAATAGGTGCTACGAGCGGAGACACTAGCTACGCTCGTAGACGATGACTTTGGAGGAGGAATAACCGTGGCTGTGGGGTACGCTAATGAGCGGAGGTGAGAATCAGACGAATAAAGAATAGCTAGATCGGTTGACTTACGGAGAGGAGCTTGTGATTCTGTTGGAAATCGACCGGATGAGGAGCGCAAAAGGCGGTTGACTGCTGCCTCTACATCGTCGACCTGGGATGGTTTGAGGTATTCGTCGTGGGTAGGAGGGGTGTGAGGATCCACCGCCGACCGCTTCTTTGATTTTCTACTAGCGATCGAGAAGAATTTTTTGAACAAACCCATGTATAAGTCGTGTCGTGTCGAATCGTAAGTCCTAGACTGGACGTTAATGGGCGTAAGGATCGTTGAGAAGAAAGGAGAAGCTGATCGCGAACGAACATTCAACTACTACCAAACAAACAACGCGCTGGGTCACGTGGTGACTATTCTTTCAATGGCCCTCTCACTGGAAGTCTTGGGGAGCACAGTCCGGGATTTTTGCATGCTGGAGCGTAATCTTCTAGCGCACCTCAAGCTGGTCTTGTTGCTGATGCTGCTATTATCGTCCTGTTTACTCGGAACACGACTCCAAAGCCCCTCAGGCGGGGAAGAGACTCTTGGAAAAGCCAGCTTGCCCGTTGCAATCCTACAGCTTCTTGCGGCTTTTGCCACCATCGGCGCCGCCATTTGGGAGTACCACAGCGGAGTCAAGGACCTGCTGAGAGTGAGGGCCTTTTTTGCTGTTTCAAGGTGAAACACTTTGTCTTCATCATTGGGAGCGGCGCGGCCTCATGTCACCTGCAGAGTGCACTTCCCTATCATGGTTGGGGTGACAGCCTTGATCGTCGCAACTTGTGTTGTCTACGTTGTGTACGAGTAGCATTACAAGGTCACGTGGTATAGACCCGTATGAAACCGACAGTCCGATCATTGCGAGAAAGTACCCACCCAGCCTCTCAATCGCCCCACGATCCTTCTTTCTTTCTCTCGCTCATCATGAAAATTAGCAAGAAGATCGAACAGTCCACGAAAGAGGGCAAGATATGGTGGTCTTTTGAGTACTTCCCTCCCCGGACCGCTCAGGTTGGCTTTCTCTTGCCATCTCTCATAACACATCCTTCATTTATTTATATCAGGGCCTCCAAAACTTGCTTGATCGCATAGAGCGCATGCGGGCGCTGGGCCCCGAATTCATTGACATCACCTGGTTGGTCTCCTTTTTCGTCCATTTCGCGGGCGCTCTGACTTCGCCACAGGAACGCCGGTGGTCGGACGTCTGATCTCACATCCGAGATGGTGAAGACCTGCCAGGGCATCCTTGGCATGGAGACTTGCATGCATTTGACATGCACTAACATGCCACGGGAAAAGGTCGACATCGCCCTCCGCGTACGTCATGCTCAACAAGCCACTGTTTCCGTTTCCGTACCTCAGTGCATCGATCTAGGAAGCAAAGCAACATGGTTGTCGTAACGTCCTTGCCCTACGCGGTGATCCTCCTGCAGGCAAAGACGAATGGGAAGCTGTCGAAGGTGGTTTCGTCCACGGAATCGACCTCGTTAAACACATCCATAAGGATTATGGCGACTACTTTGATATTGCAGTGGCTGGCTTTCCGCAGAATCAGCTTCTCCCACCAGAGGAGCGCGATCTCGAGATGAAATATCTCAAGGACAAGGTTGAGCAGGGCGTCGATTTCATCTTCACACAGATGTTCTATGACGTTGATATCTTCATCGCCTGGGCCAAGGCTGTCAGAGCAGCTGGAATATCAATTCCAATCGTTCCCGGCATCGCTCCCATCCAGACTTGGAATGGTTTCTTGAAGGCAACAGCCCTTGCCAAGATCCAAATTCCACAATCCTTCATGGATGCTCTGGAACCTTATCAGAGCAATGATGAGAAGGTCAGGGAGGTAGGTACAAAGTTGGTTGCAGAGATGTGCCGCAAAATCCTTGCCGCGGATCTTGGTATCAAAGGCCTTCATTTCTACACCATGAACTTGGAAAAGGGCACCAAGATGCTGCTCCAGGAACTCAACTTAGTTCCACGGATCGAGACCATCAAACCGCTCCCATGGAGACAGGTACAATCATAGGTCCTACACCGCACTCGATTCTAATGCTTACTCATAGTCGCTCACACCAAATCGTCGACAAGAGAATATCCGTCCTATATTCTGGGCCAACCGAACCAAGTCTTACTTGTCGCGAACTGAGAACTGGGACGAATTTCCTAACGGACGGTTTGGTGATGCTCGGAGTCCTGCATACGGTGAACTGGATGGGTATGGCATTTCGCTGAAGCAAACGGTGCGTGGGTCGTACAAGCCCCTTTTAGTGCACTGCTGAGATACTTCTCACCATACAGAAGGAAGAAGCCTTGAAACTTTGGGGCGAGCCCACATCCTTTGCCGACGTTGCCGACCTCTTCGCTCGCTTTTGTGAGAAACAGCTTACTGCACTTCCTTGGTCAGATCAACCGGCTTCTTCAGAAACTGCCGTTATCGCTCCAGACCTATCAAGGATAAACCGGCTCGGCTTCTTGACCATCAACTCCCAACCTGCTGTCAACGGGGCAAGGAGCGATGATCCCAAGTTTGGATGGGGCCCGAGCAACGGTTATGTTTACCAAAAGGTCAGCAAAACGTCGTGTTGCATCGCAGGCCTGCCTGCTGACATCGATGGATTAAGGCGTACCTGGAATTCTTCGTAAACGGCGACTTGTTAGAGTTACTCATAACTCATATCGAGCGCGACCCGAACATCACGTACTACGTCATCAACAAGCAGGGCGACCTACGGACGAACACTCACTCGGATGGACCTAATGCCGTCACGTGGGGCGTCTTCCCCAACAAAGAGATCGTTCAACCCACCATCGTCGAGGCTATCAGTTTCATGGCGTGGAAGGTGGGAACTCGACTCGATTCATGATTCATTTGAATTGACGTGAGATCCACAGGACGAGGCCTACGAGCTGGGCTTTAAGTGGGCCCACGTGTACGATGCTGGTTCACCGTCGCGCAGACTCGTCCTGGATATCATGAACGACTCTCACCTCGTCAACGTGGTTCATAACGACTTTAAGGCCCCAGACGCGATATTTGCACCCTTCTTTAAGGCTGGGGAGCAGTACGCAGCTTCGCAGCCACAACAGAATGGCGCAGCAACGGCGAACGGCCTCGTAAACTAATAACTGGGCTCCCTGATTTTCCTTGCTTTTCCTCGGCCGTTTCCCTTGCATTCAGCGAACCTTGCCTTCATTTTTTGGAATGATGCAACTCATGACACTTATTTACATTACGGGTTCAACCCCCGTAGTACATGATCATCACTGCGCACATCTCACGATATCCTCCTCCCCTCTTGTATTCTTTGCATCAACTGCTAGAACTCTTGTATCAACTCTCACTCACCGTTGCATCAACTGCATACATTCCACAAACATCGTTTCTGATATAATTTCCCCCTGAGACGTAACAAGTTTTATGCACATCTAACTTATAGCCGTACTACGAGGTTACATAAGTCACGCACACTCCGCCTGGGGGTGTCGTCGTTGCAAAGACTACAATTACTCGTTACAAATGAACTAACAAAAAAATCAGAGCAGGTCAGAAAAGAAAAAGTCCGTATTGGAGGGAGGAGGGCCAGCCACCAATCCGCTGGGTATATCGACCTTTTCGCCCGTGAGGTCTGCAGTAGAGTAGTGTCAAGTTCGAGATAAACAACGCAAGGGGACGGATGCGTACCAAGAAGTTTGATTTTCAGACCAATCTCCGTGAGTGCTTTGATATAGCCGGCAGTTTCGTCGGAAGTGACGTGTCCACTGTCTCGCCGGAGCATGTTCAAGCCGTCGGTCCAATCTGCCCACGTCGACTGATCAGTGGCAATTTGATCCGCTAACGAGCCTTCGTTTGCGGTCAGCAGTGAAAAAGAAAGTGGTGATGGAGTGAGGGAAGTAGGCAGATCGACGTGGTTGTGCAGACCGCTAGAAGGGGGGGTACAGGCACCAGTCGAAATCTGGCTGATGGCAGCGATTTCGATACGATCTGGTAGGTCTTCCAATCCACTTCGAACTTCAAACTTGGCAGGACTGTCGACGTAATGTAGACACTTGTAACCGCTGTCCTAGAAGCCTATGTGAGTGCGGGACGAGTAGTCAAGACCGAGACGTTTCCTACCAGTCGAATAAACCTCCAAGGCGCACTGGGCCGTTTGACGGACACTGGTTGTACTGGCTGGACCCCATTAATAAACCAGGCACCTTGCAACAGGCACTGTATCCGTTGTTGGCGAACGAATTCTGCAGACTCCCTCATAAGTTTCTCCTTCAAATTTCTGTTTGATATTAGCACAGTTCCCCAAGTGTGCAGGGGACGCACGTACCGGACCGGCACCTTGCTCAGTAAGTCATCCTCAGCCTCGAGCTCTTGCATTTGATGATCTCGGACTGCTCGGTACTCGCATTCTAAAAAGTCTTGTTCAAGGATATGCCAAGGTTTCCCATTCTCCCGTTGTAGCGCTACTTTGATCCTTTCCGATGCCGATATCATGTCAATGGATGCATCAAATGAGAAATTAATAAACCTACTGGCTGCGAGTCAGTGCAACAATCCGACCAAAATCATCACTGGCAGATCCACTTTCGCTCCACATCCGCAAAAAAAAGTGCATGGCTAGCGTATGCACTTTGTAGAAATTAAGAAAGAAGGGCTGAAAAGTGGTCGGTGTTGAATCTAGAGGATCTATTAGAGGTTTGTAACCATGAAGCAAAAAATATGGATGTACATGCTGGTGCAAAGATAGCCCAATGTTCGGAAAGAAGCTCGACGATCTCATTGGATGCCGTGGATATTGCACAACGGCGCTCCTTGGGTCGACTTAGTTGCTCAAGAACAACCTGGTTTCGATATCAGCGAAAATTATGTCAGTCCACTCGGGGACAATAATACCTTGGAAAAAAATTCTGGGTCGTTCTGGACAAAGTTGAAGAGACATTCAAGGCCGAGAAGTCCAACTTCTTGGAATTCTTCAATAATACTCTCGGTGGAGAATCCAAGCTTGGTCCATTTGACTACTTGGCCGTCTGGGTCGACCTCTTCATGAAGTTTGCTGCTGTCCCAAATGTACTGTAATAGAGAGGCGTGCGTTGGCTCTGCCTGGGGCTCTACCAATGTGGTCTTCTTGCGGTACGTCACTCGGGTTATGTTTGCTTGAAAGTCCAAAATAGAGGATGTCAAATCGTCAAAGACATGAGACGACATGAGACGCTGGGAGCACCTTTGAGCGAGTGAGTTGCTGTAAGGGCAAATTTGACCTACGATGACAGCCTTTCGGACATTGAGATGTTCGAGTTCGGAAATAAACTCGTCCCATCTAGCGTCATCCACGTGAGACAAGAGAGAGTTTATGAGCATCAAACTGGACGAATGATGAATGGATGAATACGGTGTAAGACGCAAGGAGGGTACGTGCCTGTTTAATGCCATTGCCGTGTCAGCGCTTGCTAAGCGATTGATGACGGTATCCAAAGAGCCTCTGCCTTTTTGCATTTGCTCGAAGACACACTGAAATCCAAACCTATAGACCGAGTCTGGAGGTGGCTGGGGAGGGCCCCTGCTGGAACTAGCCATGAGAGGACCGGGTGCGTTCATGGGGTTAGCTTCCACAAGCTTCTTTAGGATTGATGTCGCAGGACGGCAGACATTGATAAGAGAAGTAGGTGAGGCGAGTACCTGGACGATTTTGAAAATGAACTCGTCGTTGAGGGTTGACCAACCGTAATCAAGGTCCATGAGATTTTGGACGGCTGTAAGCGCATACTTGTTTGAAGATCGGGATGAGGACCACGAGGTGGAAAGAAGGAGCGGATGCGTACTGCAAGGGTGTTACCATGTTCGGTGTAGATGACATCGACGAGGGCTTGGAGGCCGTCGCGATTGAGAAACTCTTGGGCAAACATTTCCTCCTAGACGGGGGGTTGGTCGGATGGTGAATGGAGGGAATGAGAGACAGACTTTGATCAGTTTTTGCAAGGAGAAGAGGGAGAGTTTGAGGATCTTTTCATCACGAAAAGTGAGTTTCTGAATCATGTCTTCTGCCTCGATGTGAGGGGCGCTGACTAGCCTGGGATGGAGGGGGTTGGTTGGGCAACGGAACACGGAGAAGGGGGAAAGCGGGACCTCAGATGGACCTTGTTTTTAATCTTTTTTCTGAGATTGTCATTTGTAACGAGTTCGTCGGTGTCGCGGTCTCTCAACGCGAAGTCAGTGGATGGTCCGGCGACCTTGAGATTGACGCAAAGCTGGCGGACGACGTCCTCGACGGTGAGTGTGGGGTCGATGCGAGCGCGAACAGTGACACCGTCTTTGGTGGTGACATTGTTGGTAGGTACGAGTCCTGAGGACTTTGGAGGTGTCCCGTTAGTAGCAGAGGGGGCGAGTGTGTTGCCACGGTTGTTGGGGGACATGGCCCACACGGTGCGGGAACGAAGTTGGCGGCTGACTTCTTCCGCTTAGTTAACCATGACGCATACATCCACTTACATGGCCCGTCGTCGTATCTTGCGGCAGGTAGATCTAAACGCTCTGGAGCGACGTTTGCCCTCGTTCCAGCACAGTTGAACGGACAGCACGTGTTCACTCACGTCGTCTTCAACCACCAGGACTACGGCTGTATGGAGAGCCCCCCGCTTGGCCTTCCGGAGGATGTCCAAGACATCGTCCAGCAGCTGGACGACCTGGCTACCTGGGTCAGAGCTGCTTCCCGTATTCAATCGATCGATCGGTTTCTCCACGAAGAAAAGAACCCTGCCAGCAACGGGCGTGCCGCTGACGTTGTATGCACTCCGTTTTGTCGTTTGTTCCTCTCTTGAATTCTGTGAATCATCCAGGAGTCGTGTGGCTCCATCTCCCATTGCCCGCAAGGAGAGGGATTCATATATGCGCCCGATGTATGCCCGTTCTTTTACGCATTCACCGCTGCTCATACCCTTCGTACAGTGCAATACTCCGGAGTTCCTCGTCGGTAGCTCTAACTCTCCTGTCGCATGTCCGGTCTCTGGCTATTCCAGCATCCCATCCCGCCATATTCCTCATTCTCCGGACATAATACATGATATCCCTTACCATCGGCGTTTCATCGAGCGTCGTTCTGCTCCCCTGCTTACCTCACCACCTTTCCCCCCTCCCTTTGGCAAGACCTCCTTCAGGACATTGTTCCAGCGCTCGAGATCCAATACTACCACTGTGTCTGCTTTCTCCGCTCCCTCGAGTCATGTCCCCGTTGAGAACGTGTTTCATCATGGAAAGAGGATGCGTTTGCCATGGCTAAAAGTTTGAATGTATCTGTACCGCCCTAAGAGTGCCCCACGAATGTTTCTGTATGTCACCCATGTATCCCGATCGTCTTCGTATTTTTTTTTTGACTTGAACTTGGATCATAGCCGAATTTCACCCCAAAGTGCTCAGACCGTCAACCCCTGTCAGCAGGCCCAGTTGCCCTCAAGTCCGTCAGCCACGATTGTTCCACCCACCCTTGTTAGCCTCCCCTTGTTCTGACTTTCGTTTTTGTTCGGGAGCTTTGCTGCCAACTGTCATGCCTTTTCGCCATTTGGTACCCTGTATACGCGTCCATCTATCGAATGGTTCTTCCCATACCTTGTCTGCGTCAGGCACCCACGACATACGAGACATCTTGAGCCAGGTCAAGATGCTGCCTAATTTACTCGCCCAAGACGCTGCGTTCGATGATGTTTTATATTTGGAAGATGGTCAGTTGAAGGATGTCCCTCCCTTCCCCCCGGAACGCCAGCCGCCTCTCTTTATCCTGTGCCCTCATCGGAACCGACTTCTCTTTCGCTTGCGCTCAGAAGCTCCAGAATTGGGTAACTTCTCCTGTGACGAAGAAGACTCCGGCCCTCTTCCAACTGCTCCGACATTACCTCGCATGAAGTTGATAATGAAGGAACAGCTGTACGTGCAGAAGTGGATCGTGAGGGGTACGTCTTGATCTATCCGAACATGCGCTTACTAGGATCGCAGAACACGTTAACGTCAGATAATCCCCCCAATCATATTCCGTGGGCATATGAGGAGCCCGCTTCGGAAAGGGGTTGGATTGCGGAAGGTCGCATATTCCCAGCTGCAAAGGCCAAAATCGCTTCGGGACACTCGCTCGTCACTGATATACACGGGTCCTCGGGTGACCAGGCGTCACGTTTTAGAGACTTGTTCGCATCCTCGGATACATCTGCTGCCTCGATTGTGACAATGAGCTCCCACACATCGACCCCTCATGTTCCTGTCAAGTCCATGGACGTCGGCTCGGGCATCCTCCGCGGAGACTCAAAGTCTTCGCAGGCCTCGCATCGTACCGTAAGGGCTCCACAAGCGTCTTTCCCATTAGAGTTGCTTCCTCCTGAACCTCCGGCTGGGAGTGCAAAAGTCAAACCTAGCGCCCCCATGGCAGCTCACCGCGGAAAGTTGTTGAGTAGTCTGAAGCTGGAAGGGAGTGTTATCGAACATCTGGAATACCCAGACATTCCGACGGCCTTTCTAGGTTCCCCAGACGATCTGTCGTCTCGATTCGATACGTCCTCGGTCCCAGACTTTACGGACCACGAAAGTATGATTCTTGACCTCAGGTCAAAATGTGCTGCGCTTGGAAACAGTAATTCAACTTGCACCCAGGAACCGCTGTATCCGCAACCTGAGACGATCCAAACTTCGCTTAGTGATGACGAATGGGCATTTGCTCAGGGACTTGCTACCTTTGCTGACGACTTTCCGGGAGTGACCGTCTGTCGATATCCGGGCTCTTCGACACCTGCGAATCGTCCTGGTTCCACTGCTCGCTTCGAGTTCGTACTTGGTCTTCAACCAGCCGAAAGATCTTATCTTCCTCCAATGGTTCCGTTACCACTTCGACCCTCTCTCGTCAGTCCCTTGGGGGGCCCACACGTAAAGGGTATACTCAAGAAGGTAAAATTCGTACGCTTCGAGGATACTGTCGACCGGGAACTCGAGAGTCGTGGTTCCCACTATCACTATGCTGTTCCCCTTGCTCGAGCTTCCCCGAATCGCTCTTCTCCACCGCCTCCAACCATTCTGTCTCGGCGGCCATGCACCCCCATACCGACCACAGCCAAACGATCCAGAGGTCCGGTCGCTGCCAAGGAGGCGCCTGTGCTCGAGAGGGAAAAGAAGCCCGCTCCTAGATCCCGACTGCCTCCCAGGCGGACCAAGGTGGGTGGAAAGCTTGGGCCCATACACCCCGCACCGGAGTCCTCTAAGCCGACTTTGGCAACGGCCTCTGTCGAGCGTCCCTGTCGAACCGCGCATCTCAAGGAAAACACCTACCCTCTTTCGGTCATTCGGGCTCAGGCGAAACAGAGGGAGCTGTCTATCGCTGAGGTGGATGTATGGAGAGGGTTCGAGGGTTCTACGAAGAATCGACTGTCAGTTCCGCTGAGGAACATCTTCCGGTTTAGATAAGTTGTTGGTTATCCTTCCAAATTCGTAGCTTGCAGGTGACTACTGTTGTTTTGGACTAGGAGAATGTCGGCCTGGTGGTCTAGTAGTATGATTCCTTGTTAGGGTTACTGAATCGAGGAGGTCCCGGGTTCAATTCCCGGCCAGGCCCATTGTTTTTTTTCGTGTTTTTTTTCGTCTGTTGGCACAAATTGCGTAGCATCTACTCCGAGCGTCACGAACGACGATCTTGAAAACCCATGCCAGGTGCTTGGCAACTTGATAGCTACAATTCTGCTATTCATACAAATCAACCAATATCTATTTTTGAGCCTCCCAATAACGTCTCAGTGACTGTCAGTTCAGGGCAGCATACCCAGCCTTTTCCACGCTGTCAAGGTAGGTTGCCCATCGTCCATTGTGCCACGTCGCAACATCTTTCCAAATGGCATCGGTGACTTTGATCCAAGTGAGCCAGCCGGCAAGTACACCGTCTGCGTATGAGGCCGTGCTCCCAAGCACAAACTTGCCCTCGCTCTTCGCCAACCATTGATCAACATTGGCGAACCCCTCCTTCCCCTTGGCCACATCGGCATCCCGCTGGCCCGCCGGCGAAAATTCTTCTATTTTCTTGCCAAACGACGCCTCCCTGGTCCTCCTGAAGTATTCCCTGCTAGAAGGGTTCAGGATGTGACAACTGACGGCGAGTTGCAACATCAGCACCCCGCCGAGCGCACCGACGATGCCGCTCTCAAAGGCTGCGACGAGGGGCTTGGTGCCAGCGGGGAAGAGGGTCGGTCCGTTCGGGTAAGTGGCATCGAGGTATTCGGCGATGAGGAACGAGTCGGAAACAACCTTGCCCGTGTTGGGGTCATTGATGATGGGGAGAGTGTAGGATGGCGAGCCATCGGCCTTAGTTCCCGTGGCAGGCGCATTGATCTTCTTAGCCAAGGCCTCGATATCCGGGTATTCGACCCACTCGGTTTTGTACGGAACGCCCTTGATGTTCAGTGCGTATCTTGAAAGGTATGCACTCAGAAAACGGACAATATAAGAGACGGAGCTTCTCACCTCGTCTTCAATGTGTTGGGCGACCAAGCATTGTTTGCGAGCGTACTGGGGATATCGTAGAAGATGATCGGAGAGGCCATTGTGCAATGCGGTATATCTGGGAGTGGAGTGGGGGACGGCTTTTATACACTGCAGTGATTATACATCTCTCTGCCTTCCTGTCTTTTTTTAACATCGTCCTGGGTTGGTTTGTCAGACATGCAAGGGAAAAGGGCACTCTCGAGGGAATTCCGAGGGGATATCTGGCCACGTTCAGTGTCTAATTGGTAAGCTTGGAGCAGACGCCGGTCTCCGGTCTAGTCTGGTGACTAGACTGGCTATAAGGCTGTGAGACGAACAGCGTTCTACCGACAGACTCCTCGAGGCCCTCACGATTCTGATATTTTCGTTGCGCCAATTTTCCGCTACGAATTACTAACTGGGGGTTGTGGAGATTTGAAGTGACCGTACATATATTAGATCTAATATGACAAGCCAAATACAGATATGCGATACTACGAATCGACTCAACTTAGTTGGTTCTTATCCGGCGATTTCCGCCGAGCTCAGAATTTCAAAAAGACCGTTTAAAGATACCCGAGCCGATCAAAACCCGCTCAGTGTTACGTTGCAAAACACAGTAAGTTTTATGTTGTTTGTTGTCAGCTAGTACGAATGATTGGTGACTGTTTTAGTACGTTGACCTTCACAAGTACAGTGATTCCCGGTCATCATGACCTTGCCATCCAATATCTCAGTTCACAGTAGCATAACCGGCCTTTTCCACATTCTCAAGGTAGGTTGCCCATCGCCCATTATGCCACTTCGCGATGTCTTTCCACATGGAATCGGTGGCCTTGAACCAGGTGAGCTGGCCAGCAAGTATACAATCTGCATATGAGACCGTGTTGCCGAGCACGAACTTTCCCCCGCTCTTCGCCAACCATTGGTCCATCTGAGCGAACCCCTCCTTTCCCTTGGCCACATCGGCATCCCGCTGGCTTACTGGCGAAAATTCTTCTATCTTCTTGCCAAACATAACCTCCCTGGTCCTCCTGAAATACTCCTTACTGGAAGAGTTCAGGATGGAATAACTAGCGGCGATTTGCAACATAAAGGCCCCGCTAAGGGCATTAGCGATACCGCTCTCAAAGGCTGCCATGAGGGGCTTGGTGGCAGCGGGGAAGAGAGTCGGTCGGTCGGGGTAGGTCGCGTCGAGATATTCGGCGATGAGGAACGAGTCAGAGATGACCTTGCCGGTGTTGGGGTCACTGATGATGGGGAGGGTGTATACTGGCGTGCCATCGGGGTTGGTTCTCGTGGGAGGCGCACCAACCTTCTTAGCCAATGCTTCAATGTCTGGGAGTTCGACCCACTCGGTTTTGTACGGAATGCCCTTGATGTTCAGTGAGTACCTTGAAAGCTGCGTTCAGACGGGAAATATTCGTGATGAGACGAGCCCCAGCCTTTACCTTGTTTTCCATGTATTGGGTGAGCATGCATTGATCTCGAGCGCACTGGGGATATCATAGAAGACGATTGGGGAGGCCATCGTGCGATGGAAGATGTCTGGATCAGAAACTGAGGCCCGGCTTTTAAATACCGGGATGATTATGCACCTCCCTGCCGCCTCCCAATCATATCTATGCCTCTTTTGTCAGCACCATTTTTCGCTGGTTGTCAGGGCGATTTCCGTGCTCGAGTTCAGGCAGTACTACGTATTTAATTTAATTTGTTCATTGCCATTTCGTCATTTTAAAGTAATCATCTTTGGTTGCTGACTTGATAGGTATGCATACGCCTTCGTACAAATCGACCGGCATCTAATTTATACACTTTTCCATATGTCCTCTCAGTTTACAGCTTCACGGTAGCATAACCGGCCTTCTCCACATTCTCAAGGTAGGTTGCCCACCGCCCATTGTGCCATGTCGCGATGTCTTTCCACATAACATCGATGGCCTTGAACCACATAAGCCAACCAGCAAGTACACAATCTGCATACGAGATCGTGTTGCCGAGCACGAACTTGCCCTCGCTCTTCTCCAGCCATTGGTCCATCTTACCGAACCCCTCCTTTGCCTTGGCCACATTGGCATCCAGCTTGCTCGCCGGTGAGAGCTCTTCGATCTTCTTGCCAAGCCTACCCTCCCAGTTCCTCCTGAAATGTTCCTTGCTCTGAGGATTCAAGATGGAAAAGGTGGCGGCGATTTGCAACATAAGGACCCCACTAAGAGCATTACTAACGATACTGCTCTCAAAGGCTGCCACGAGAGGCTTGGTGCCACCGGGGAAGAGAGTCGGTCGGTCGGGGTTGGTGGCATCAAGATATTCGGCGATAAGGAATGAATCGGAGATAGCCCTGCCGGTGTTGGGGTCATTGATCATTGGGATTGTGTACTGGCATGCCTTCGGGGTTGGTACTCGTGGGAAGGGCACCGATCCTTTTGGCCAAAGTCTTAATGTCCGGGAATTCGACCCACTCGGTCTTATACGGAACGCCCTTGATGTTCAGTGCGTACCTTGGAAGTTGCGATTAGACGGAAAATATTACTGAAGAGGCGGGCCTCACCTCGTCTTCCATGTGTTGGGGGACCATACATTGCTCTCAAGCGCACTGGGGATATCGTAGAAAATGATTGGAGAGGCCATTGTGGAATGGAAGATGTCTCGACCGCGGCTTTTAAAGATTGGGATGATTATACATGCGTTTCTCATCCCTGTGTTTGTCGGACGGGTCAAACTGTCGTCAGTGCACGCTGGCGGCACTAGTAGCGGGTACATTATTAATGTTGTATCGTATTCGTGTTTCGGTCTGACACTCTCGTTATTCGTTCCTAAACCGGTTTGAGTATTAACCTCGAGTGTCCGGCATACCGACGCAGCTCATTCCTGTCGAACTATAACGGAGGTGAGATCCTACAGGCCCTCGTTTGCTATGTATTTACTTATTTCGTTTTTGGACTTTTCTTATAGACTTCATTACCACATTTGTCAGTGCCCCCGTGCCCTTGTTTCAACCCCGTTTTGTCAGATTAACGTTAGATCTTATCCGGCGATTTCCGTGCACTGTCACGGTGTCACCACACGAGCAGCTTTACGTTTCGTTTGCAGGTCCCCGATCATTGCGCATCACATGGAACCGTACTGCATACAAGCAGCATGATCATTGATCAATATTAGTTGCATCGCCTTTCATTCATACCATGATGAGTCATCACTGCCACACAGCCATGGAGACACAGTAGTGCTTATTTACGTGTATACATGTACAACGTCGCGATGGTATGGCAAAGAATCGAACAATAAACGTAAAGGGTCAGGAAAACGCCATGGCGTGGGCTGTCCTTGAGTAAGTGGGGCCAAAGTGTGGCATGGTACTATACCAACGATCGCGACTCATCGCCAAGTTGAACACAGAACGCGTCGGTCCAACTTGCACCAGGGTGTCTGACAAATATATATTGCCTTTCGGTGCTCACATCGATATCCATAGAATTTGAGGCACGTCGCATGAGACGGCAACGTGGCATTTCAAACACTGGAAACAAAGGTATACCTGAATTCGAAGTTACTCGAATTGTACGAGCGTGGTGGGGATCTTCCCAGGATTCCTAGTTATTATGACAAACTGCAATGATATGAAAGATACACCTACTTACTCCATTATAAACTATTCTTATACTCTCCCGGGAAACAAAGGAAGATATTTGCTACAACACCATCTACGCACGAGGCCCCCCATATGTGCGGCCTCTGCCAGCAAAACCAATACGAAAAACTGTTGGTCGAGATATCCCCCATGAATCGGGGGCGCTAACATGTGGACTTGAAGAATCTCCGGAAGGAGACGGGAATCCTCCTGGCATCGGGACTACATCCTCGTCGTTTGAGTCATTCGGCTTTGATAAGCATAGAAATTAAAATTAAAATTCTGAAGGAAACTGCATTGGCCGAAGAGACGCTCATACCTCTAAATCAATTACCAATGCCCCCATATGCCATCCCGCAGAAGTCGCTGCAAAGCAGAACCTCTTTCTGTTTCGCTTATCCCCATGGTCAAATCTGACTTCAGTTGGTTCCGTCACCCTGGGGGGCGTCCCACCTCCCCGCTGCAGAGCCAGTTGTCGATGTTGTTCGGTCGGGTAGCCACCCGGTAGCCCGGGTTCTATTGTCGTTGGATCACCAAGGCCAAGAGCTCCCCGGGAATAATCTCCCCAAGTTAAGAGTTTTCCTGTGGATGTCAAGGCGCCAAAATTGTAGTCACCCAGGACAACAGATATGACATTTATATTTTGCAGAGCAGGGATGACGCGGGGTTCGGTATTCACATCAGTTTCATGCGAACCCATGAGCACGACGGATGAGGGGCCGGTGGAGTAGGCTACAAAGGTTTCGAATTGTGCAGTGATCTACTACTTGTTAGCCCAGTGGATCACCGCAATTGGTCTTCTATGACTTACGTGGGTTATGCGGATGTGTTGCTGTGACAACAAGGTCGAAGAAGCAGTGGTAACGTGGTGCTTAATTTTCTCCGACTCTGAAAAATGAGGTAGCTAAGCAACGTTAATCAGCATAGAAGATGAGAAGAAGGGCAATTAACGCAACACACATATGTCCATCCTTCCAGTCTGGTCGTGTCGGGGGTCTGAGCCAATATCTTGACAACATGGCCGTGGTTCGTCAAGCCAATGAGATGATAATCCAAGGCGGCGATCTTCACGAGATAGACATCCACATCTTCAGAGCTAGTTCCATCCAACGCAGGCAATCGAGGTAATTCTGGGAGCCTGTAAGGGTCTTTCCGCAGCTCCCAGTGAGCACACGGAATTATCCCCTTGTCAATGACACGTGCATATAACCCTTCCCCATCCATGGTATCATTTTGGACATCGATCTGTTGCTTCATGTCACCGCCCAGCGGCCACCAAACAAGAACGTCTCCGCCCTTGGTGAGAACCGAAGAAATGCTCCATCCAGACTCTACTTGCACTGGGGTTGATTCTGGAGTGGTGCAATCCAGGAGCGGCGTCACCAGTCTGAAAGGGCGGCCAAAGCTTAGGAAATTCCAAACGTTTAACTTGTCATCAAGGCCGGTAGCGTGCAGCCTCCCACAACTATCAAAAGACTAAGAACAATATGAGCCATTGGTAGGCAAGTACTTGCCTAATAGTACGCATCTCAACAGGCAAACTAAGTTTCATCGGCGTGGATGCGGGTTTCCCTGATGTAGAAAAACCATCACTCTGGAATCCATGGTTGTGTGGATTCAGTGTGCCTTGAAAGGCGTGATCAGCAGAAGCAGAAGCAGAAGCCAAGTTGAAGTCCTACCCCATGCATAGAGATTTCCATTCGAGTCGATAGCAAAGAAGCACCTATGAAAACAACCATATATTAATTATCTTCCGCCGAGGGATGCCAGTTGACCCACATTCCGGCCGCGGCAATATGCACCATGCGAATGCTGCTCTCAAACCAAAGTTCAACGGGAAAGGATACGTCCCGTATACGAGATTGCGGCAACTGAGTCCTTCCCAGCCTCCCATTCCCAGTTTCCCTGGTTTGGTGATGAAGAGAGGTCAACACGAGGCATGGATGTTAGTGAGTAAGATCTTACCCCCACACATAGGTACGTGGACGGCTCAAGCCTTGGTAGATGAATTTCCAGCCACTAGAGCGCGCCGTGGTTTCATCGGAGAAGTTGAAATCCGCTTGAAGCTTTCTCTTCCAAAACGTGTCGTCATTGCAGAGGGAGGAGAAGAAGCGATTGGTAGATCCTAGATGGAGAAGATCCCGAGTGGACAGGCACGGCAGTAAGTTGTCTAGTAACACTTCTACAGGGATATCTTCCAGTCTGTACATCATGGGCTTATTGGTGGTTGACCAGAAGGAGTGTACGCTGCGGACCCCATATCAGATTGGCAGCATAGCCACACCAAGCATCTTCAGGTTGTGATAAATCACACCAGTCGGCGTTGCGGTTGAACATGCACTTTTGAGAGCGTCTGCGAGGTGAGCACGTACAATGTTAGATATCTTGTGGTTTGATCTCCTCTCCTTGTGCGCAAGTGATGCAACTTTTCCAGGAGAATAATTTCGCTTCATTCGACTATACCTGCATTCCGCGCTGGAAATTCGCTTCGCTTCTCTTTACCTACAAACTCGATCCGCTACCCTGGTAAGTTACTTATCACGCCATACAGTACAGTCATCCCCCGCCACTTTATACACACCCGCCACTTTGAACAAATGCTTCCACAAAGCGAAAACTGATATTGATCCACATAAAAATTTGACAACTATGAAGGTACTGATTATTATCATGTACTGTAGCTCTTGATACACACTTCGTGTACAATGACACGATGATTAGAGTTTTCTAGTGAAAATTGTAATAAAGTGACAATTAAGACCAAGAAGAATGTGCTTAATCAGTAAAAAATATACACAGTACATGTAGACAACCTTTTTCTAAATGGTTAAAATTTTCAATGCTCAGATCAAAGGGCTGTTATGTTGCCAATGTGATGCCGGTCGAGCTAGTCAATGTGGCTGCTATGAGCAAAATGATGGCACCTAGCTTGGCAACATCGTCATGCAGCTATTTACCATTGCCGCAATCAAGTCCTGTCCGTGTTGTAACCTCGTTACCCTGCCAGTTTCAGGAAACAACTGCAAATCAAACACCTATGCAACCATTTCCACATCATACCGCGCTGCAGGAAACAGCGAATTCCCTTGGATCAAGTTCGGCATCATTTCTTGTTGACGAAACTCCACTCACATCATCACACCATCTTCCCGAATACACGCCTATCGTTATATCGCCAATGCGTAAGCGTCGCTATGAACTACTCAGTGACCCAGAAGAACCTCATGGCAAAATGGAGCAGGCTTACCAAGCTGCGCTCAAGCAGTCCTATGACCAGATCGGAGCATACAAGAAAGCCTTGATTGGCACACAGGCGACTGTTGTACTGCAAGGAATGTTTGTCAATCGTTTATCTGGACAACTTCAAGCGCAAGAGAATACAAAAAAGAAGCAAAAAAGGGGGTAAAATAAATGGTGATGGACAGCCGAAACTACTCACCAGTGAAGATTTCCGATTGCTTGTTGACAAGCGTGTCGAAGCTGGTGAGAGAGACCAAGCCAAGCGTGAGAGCCGGCAGAAGCAACGGGAAGCTCAAAACAAGCTTATGGCAACCTGGAAGGAAGCTGTGAAGCACGTAAACAAAGAAATAAGGAGCGACGAGAGGCATACCAGGAGGAGATGCAACTTTGGGTGGAAGAGAAAGAGTCTGCAAAGCTAGAGAAGCGGCGAGTAAGCTGGGCCAAGCCAAAGCAAGGAAGACAACTACCGAAGCCTTGGATTCAAAGCGAAAACAGTGGCAGCGCAAACGAAGCGTACGCTGGGAAGGAAGATGAGAATGATGAGGGTGAGCACTCAGACGACAATGGGAGCGATGATGAATGATAAACGATGCCGAGATCCTACGATAAACCATTTTTGGTCTGTTCAAAGTGATGGGTCTGTTGCGATAAGGCTCCCTTTCCGCTCCTTGAATTTACCCTACATTGCTCAATATTTTCAATTTCCATGTCTCTATATTTCAAAGTAACCTTATTGTACTATACATCGCACACTTCCGATCTAAAATAAATGTTATGTTGCGTTGTCGGCGTGACCTACAATTTAGCTGTATAAAGTGGTGGGGGATGACTGTACATTTCCTCGGTGGTTCTCTGACGTACAATAAATTTGACGTAATCACCCCGCCAACTTACGTTAAGCGAAGCCAGCGCGCTGGCTCCAACAGAATATACGACAAATCGGCAAATCGGATGAAGCCCCGGGCGCCTAACAATATGTCGTGCGCCACCGAACATCGCCTGACATTCCAGATAGATTGCCCCCGAGTTCGTCATACATTTCTTTGCTCACATTTTCTTGGCCGTGCTTCTGATCGTCACACGAACAGATCCTACTAGCAGTGTAGATGTACATAACTTTGTATGACAGTCGATTTTTCGGAACAAATACGCGTCGCCTCTGAGAAAAGGACCAAAGTTTTTTTCTCATACTGAAGGTCTCAGCTACAAAAGCTAAAGTTATTTGTGACGACCTCGAGGGCCTTAAGATTATCTTGTGACACCTATTCTTGTTGAGTGGACGCCGGCACACGTGTACGGTGCGTGAACCTCATGCCAGTATTCATGGTTCAGCTTGTCACTCCCAAAAATAGAAAGTAAAATATACTTCGTGTATACCTAATCTGGTTATGTATATTTCCCACGGTAACAAATTCCGGAGCAAGGAAGCCGAGAAGCTGCTTTTATTGTTGACGCTAACGTTATTTCGATTCCTGTTTAGGATAATCCAATGGAACTCGGCAAGTCCCCTCCGAAACGCCACAAAGCACAGCACAGCTCGAGAACACCGTTGGGTACTAGTTTGCATGGCTTGCCACGTCTCAAAAAGAGCGAGTGATTCAGTCTGATTGTAGAGTGTGCTATCTACTCTACTCGACCCAAACGTGATGCGCACCGTAAGAAATGTGACAATCCCTGCAGATTTTGGAAGTGTAAAATTACAAAAAGGTTTCAAATGTGTGGCAGAACTGGTCATTTGTGTCGTAAACCCCGTTGAACTTACCAGCTGCGACCACCCGGCGAGTCGGTAAAAGAGCAGTTTGTTAGTCAGTATTCTTCTCGGTAATTCAAGATATGGAACTTTGTCACTATCATGATTCCGCTCGCTTTCAATCGCACAATAATTGTGCTTCCCAAATTTATCCTATTTGCGGTACTGCCAGTGGAGAGTAGTATGCAGAAGTCATGATGAGGCCGAGGGCGGATCGACATCTTTCAAGAGATTTAAATCGGTGGAGACAAATGTCAGCGCAAGATTATTGGATCTGACTTACAGACACAGATGGCCCTGGATAAACACCGACTGGTCGCGAGAGGGTGAGATGGCGCAGGAGTTTCGATTTGTGACCGTGCAATCGTAACCGTATGCATCACGTACTAAGTGACTTGAAGTTCCAGTCGGCTCTGACATTCTCCAATACGACTGCTACTTCGAGTTAGTCCTCGGGCTACATAGTATCTGTGCCCCCCGACACTACCTTTGAGCGTTGCGCCTGAGAAATCGAATCGGTAATACGAAGTCATCTCACTAAGCAGATATGCCTGCCATCGATTCAAGTCATGTGGAAGCGGACAGGTTCACTTCCCTACGAGTAAATAAATTAAGGTTCAGGTCAGTATTCGGACCTCCAGCACTCACATTAGGACCGCATTGACAAGGGCGGTGCCCGTGTGATTTTGTGAGTTGCGCCGTTGACACATTGGTACACGCCTTTCGCGAAAGATCTGTAAACGGCTGGGGTATGCCTGTAACTGCTGCGCATCGGACATTAACTCTGCAGTAAAAACAACGAAAGAGGCATTTTGTTGATTGACACCACGTACTAATCAGCATTGAGGTGACTCTCGGAGCGTTGAGTTCCTGGCGTCTACAAATGGGTTATGGAGCTCTCTTCGAAGAATGGTCACATTCAATGCGCATTCACATATATACCCTATGTAATGTGTTTCCACCCAATGAACACAGTTGATTAGCAGAAATGCGACTCGAAGTTAATATCTGGGATGAACACAGCGGTAATAAAATATATCCATGTAAAAAAGCGAAGCTACCTATTGTGCCTGTAGTGTAGCGAGGGTTGCAACGAGATCAGGTGTTCAGCTAGGCCGGAGCTGTGTTCGTGTACATCAATTCAGGCCAGCGAGAAGGAAATCAAGGTCATTTCAAGCAGACGGCAGACAGTGCATGGTGGCGTAAGGTGCGATGGGGGATTCGTGGGTACAGGTCAAGAGCGGGGGAAATGCGTACATGTCCGACCAATAACACGTTTTGGTATGAACAATCTGGGTCATGAATAGAACTCAGGTAGGCGCGGCTAACGCTGTCGTGTTCTGTCGCCGTGACTCCCAGAACTTCCGTAACCTGTTCTTGTACGGCTGTCACTGCGATAGGCGTCGTAAGAATCGTAAGCATTGAAGCTTGGGGCATTGCTCGTCGAGGATGATTGGTAGCCTGGTAGCGGTGTCAAGAGCGTGCTGTTTGCTGGAAGGCGACTCATAGTAATGTTGGATGTACTAGCACTGTGTGTATGATGAGGGTGTGGATACACTACTTCGCTGTGCTGGGGAGTCGAGGAGGAAAATGAATCATATCGTTGTGATCTGCGTGAGTAAACGTCTCGTGAATATGCGAGGGAGTCGTGAAGATCGTCAGGAGAACCGATGGAGTGGGATGATCCCTCGGGTTGATGTGCGTATTGGAAGGAGGGCCGGACACTGCGTGACTGATACTCCACATCCGATATAGAATGGCGGGAGGTTGAATGTTGTGAGGGGCCCGGGAGTTGGTGATATCCCTGTCGCACTTCCTCGAGTGCCCTAGTTTCCACCTCTTCCTTCTTCGCTTTACGCCACTGTTTGCGAAGCTCCTTGAATTCTAAACGCAAGTTTTTGTCAGTATGAGGCAGACGCATGGCATGTAAAGATTCCAGGCAAGGCCGGGATCGAGCTTACCATTGGGACTGCGCTTCGAACCATGCTTCTGCATCGTGATATGCGCATTAAGGTGGTTTAGGGTACCGTATGCTTTAGCACAGTCTGGCCAAGAGCACTGGTACAAGCGTTCTATCTCGTCAAAACGGCGACGCGGCCGCTTTTTCACTGTATTTCCAGGTAAAGAGACAAAGGAATATTGTTTGCTATTGGAAGGGGAACTTGAGCCGCCGGATGTGTGGGCTTGCTGGTGCATGTCGGAGGATGCGGATGTGGCGGTGTCTGGAGGAGAAGGGCCATAGTCTTCGTGAATAGAGGGAAACGTCATGCCAGACATACCCATGAGAGGTGGGCTCCCTCCGCCAGAAAACGTGGGGTTCAAGGGAGATAGTGGTTCTGGTAGTTCGATGGAATCATAAGGGTGTGGTGGGAGCGAATGATCTTGCTTCCAGGGGGATCCAGGAGGAGGGTGAGCGTCCGACGAGTGACGGAGAGGGGAAGACGAAGGGGCTGCGTATGATCGCGAAGGCGCATACGAGTAGTGGGGCTGATGTTGGTGATATCGCGCGGCCGAGAGATCGGCTGTACTGGTTGAGTGACCGCTTGCCGTGCTACCATACGTGGGTTCGGACATGCGGCGCTGGTCTAAGACGGGAAGCTGATTATGGGAGTATTTATCGCTACCCCGTATATAGTGTTGGGCCGAGTTGGCGATTGGGTAACGGTCCATATTCGGATAATGGGAAGTTGCCGAGGAGGTAAAATGATCCAGATTATGCTGTGCGCTATAAGGGGGAGAGAATAGTGGAGTGAGGTGAATCTGGTGGGGAGATGGAGAAGGGGAGACGTGAACTGGGGGATCTGTATGGAAGATGGGATGTGGAGTGGCAAGGGAGGCAGAGGGAATGCGAGAATGGAGGTGGGGTCGGGGGGCAGAAAGATGGGGTGGCTGGTGAGACTGGTTCGGGACTGAAATAGAATTCTCCTTCGGTGAAGTTAATGGTGAATGATTACGGGGACCTGAACGAGGAACACGATCATCGAGGAGAGTGTGTATGGAAGAATAACTCGGACCCGATTGAGCCGGGGGGGAGGTACGCTTGGCCAGGATGGAGGAACGAGAAGGGTTGAAGGGACGAGGGAGATCGATGGGGCTGTGATCGAGCGCGCGAGGACGAGCAAGCGCCAGAAGTGGAGGAGGCTGAAGGAGGACTTGAGTTTGCATGATGAGGCTTAAAGTAAAGATACAGGTTGGCGGTGGATCGAGAGCCGACCTTGAAAATAACGGATAACGGCTATTGCTCGAACTTCAAAGTTGGTCGAACGGAGGATGACGAAGCTACTGACGTGATTGGTTCGATTCGAGGGAGGTCCGAGCCTGTCAATGTTTATTTACGGCTAAGAAGGGGGGAAATTGTGCGTACGTTACACTTATGCGGCAAAGCACGCGGTCCAACGAGATCTCGGTGCTGTCCGCGGTCATGCTCATCGACCGACACTGCCAGTCGCACTAGTGGAGAACAACGCTCATCGTCGCGTGTTCCTCGCCCGCCGGAGCGACGTGTTGGCATAGAATCTATGCTATCATCTACAATGTGTGGCGGCGGCCCGATAATGCCCCGGGGCGCAGCCGCTGTGTGGATTACTGACCAACTGAAGCCAGAGATCCCAGATCTCAAAAAGAAAACAAACAATGAATAGGGCGTGACGCGTGACAGAACGACACTTCCTTTCTTGGCATATACTCTACGCACTGAAAAGAAATCTGCAGATCTAGAATAACGTGCACTTCTTATTTGAAATTAATACCCGGCTGTTGGGCCGAGATCCCCATTTCAAGCAAACTTTCTGGCTGGCGAAGTTCACCGGCACCCGCAGACATTGGCAGACCACAATATCACACAGCTTTGATCAAAAAGCCTATGCCAAGTGTTCCTCCATCTCAGCGGCTAACCCAGCGCGGGCCATGTGCATCCTCTTCTCTCGGACCCGCAGTCTCTGATTTAATATTTCCTTCCTTTGTTGGACACACTCTCGCGTAGCTCCGGCCTCTTTCTCACCAGCGATCGCCTCACTTTCGCTTCCGTTCTGTTTTTCACATTTTGCTTCCCAATCATTCTCCAAATGTTCCCGAGTCAAATTGTAGTCTACTGGAAGTATAGTAATATGCTCTACCGACCTTTCCCGGCTTTTGTCAAACACCCGGGCCCAGAATCACCTCCTTGTTCGAGTGTCATGAATTCATTCAATTTCAACGTGGCGGTGATTTCCAGTGCTCCTGTGGCGGTGTTTGCCCATGCTGGCAATCAAGGGTCTTCCTAGTGGCAGCGACATCCGAGTCGGTACGCCCCACTTCGTGTCTTGCTCGTTTGCCGGATCGAAACCGAGTCGCATTTGTGGGTCACCGGCTTGAATGCGCCTGCCTGAGAGACTCAGACTGACACTGCTTTGTGACTTTGGCTGATAAGCTCGTTCCTTGGTCATTTCTACCCCAATGGGCAGTTGTAACGTTTCTTTCTTTCTTTCTTTCTTCACATCTTATCTTATCTTTCCTTTCGTCGTCACTAAATATCACGCACGCCTATTACACGCCGTAAGTAGTATATATAATCTACCGTCCTGTACTCGTATCTCTCAGTTTGGAATCATCATTTATCCTTCGAATAACGACTCTCTTCGAGTCGCCTTGTCGGATCCTCCTTGACTGATTCTGAGCTTCGTAACAGCAGTTCAGAAAGCTGGAAACGTCCGAATCTTTATTTAGTGCATCATGACCCCGCCCCGATAATCGGCACCGAAATCACCGTCACCGCCAGTTGACTGCCAGACCCAATCAACAGTAGTCGGCGTTCACCCAGATCGCCAGGGGCATGCAGCAAAATAGTACCCGGTGTCACGGCCAACCCCAGGGAGCAACTGTTCTCTTCCTTGTCCGAATCCCTCCTGGTGCATTCTTAGCATCCTGTTAAGGATCCTTGATCTTATCAAGATATCCCCTTGTAGTAGCTGGTACAATAACGGTTAGTACAGCGAGCTCTATCATTAATATTTGATCGGTGACGCAGTTATGGACGCCATCCCACGATGTTCATGGAGCCAAAGTTGGCTTGGGATTCCACTGGCCCATGGTCGGTAGGTACTACTAGGCACCAATTGGCCGCCACAAGGAATGTGATACGTAATCCTCTCAAACGCGGACGGGGAGGTCCGGAACGAAGTTGGTTTATGACTACAACATTCGGTTCCAAGTTCTAATTAGTCAAGAAGCTCCTAGGTGATGTAACCTGAAGATGGTAAGTTGACACGAAATAAAAAGAAAGTTCAGTCGTAATTCTTATTGTTGTACACCAACTGGGCCGCAGTTTTACGAACACATGGTGAGGGAATGCTTCGGTGCTCCATATGGTGCTATCTCTTCAAGCTTCCTGAAAAGGAAAACCTGCGCGGGGGCGAAAATAACGGACATTTCGACGTGCGATATCGATACTTACATTCCAAGTTGAGCACCTGAATCGGAAGCCGTCTCGTGGACAGATTTGCTGGAGTTCTTCAAATCTCCCATTTTAATCTGAATAAGTTGAGCGGAAAGCGTTGAGATAATAAACCAGAATTTGGCTGTGATACTAGGTTCTGGCCGAGGCCACGTTTGCATAAGCCTTGGACACATCTACGCGAGACTTGTCACCCTTCAAGTTGCCTTCCCGAATACTTTACTTTATGCCGTGACGTTGCACGAACGAAAGATAGTCAAAACCCTAATACCATCGCACAACACATAATACATTATTGGACTCATCCCAACTGGTCTGTATGAGGGGATTTCTGCCCAGATAACGTATGGATGCCTCTATGTATTAAATACATACTTTTTGCGGCATCCCGAGGGGGTTATCCGTTATGAGAAGGTTTCAATATGGTTTATTAGAGCCGGCATCCACAGTTGGCGTGATTCCCCTGATCAGTAAACGGCATTTTGTAGGGTTATGATGGCAAGGGGGGTAATCTGACATGCAGCCACGACGTAAAGTCGGGTCGCTTTGCACTGGAATCGGTACTGGAGTTTCCCACGCCAGACAACCTACAGTACCTTCCAAATGCGGCCTGATCAAGAATGGGCTGTTGTGGCAAAGCGTGAGGCCGCATCACCGTCGGACTCGACTACCATGTCGAGAGCGGCGCCAGAGCCATCTCGCTTGCTCACGAGGAGCATGACGTCCAACGCTGTGCGTCGTTCTGCTCGCCTAAAAAACGATCCCGAAAAGCAGCGGTCATCGATACAGTTGTCATGTCAGTGAGCCCATACTGCTCGTGCTGCATCCTGAACCCTATGAAATGATAGCACTGCTTCCTGGCCCGACCGAAACGAACGTGCGAAATGGGAAACGCAAGCGGCCGACAACGCAGGCCCAGGGAGACCCCCAGAACTCCAAGGAACGCAGGATGTGTGGGCAAATCGAAGTTCAGCTGGCAAGACGGCCGCGGCATGTACGATCGCGTGAGAGCACAGTACCTGCGGTGTCATCCACTCAGAACGCCAAGGCCGCGGCATGTAATCTGGAATCCTCGAGGGTGAGAGAGCTCGAAGAACAGTTGGATATGGCCCTTCATGCCAAGCGAGAACTGGCTGACGAACTCGAGGAGCACAGAGTCAAGGCTTCCAAAACGACCTTGAAATATCTTGAAGAATATTTCACTTGTTCCTTGTGAGTTCCAACCCCTCGAAATCACCGGTTTTGTGACTGATTATCTCTGTGCGTGGGCACAGGTGCTTCGAAATCATGTATGTTTACACCTTTCCGCTGCTCTCACGGTGTTTGAGCTCAGGTGCACTGATCAGGGCCTGCCCATATGCGTTGACTCCACCCAATTGCGGCCACACGTTTTGCGCCACCTGTATTTTAAAGTGGTTTTTCTCCCGTCTGCACAAAGGATGCGGGGGTTGGCACGAAGCCGTCGACTGTCCGTTATGTAGAAGTACTCTGCCGCATACACCAGATCGGACGCCACGATCCCATTCCTGTTTTCCGTTCACACCAAATCGAATTGCCGACATCGCCATTCGGGACTTGATCAACACTATCTCCCACGAGATGGCTCACGCGGAAACCTTGGCTGCTAATTCATTGTCCGATTGGGGCGAAAATGGCTATACTAAACAAGAATGGTCTCGGAGGGAGAGGTATGTCATACGCTAAGCTTCAGAAGCTCTATTTTGTCAAGAAGCTGATTATTTTTTGTTTTATATTTTTTTTCCCGTGCCTGCAGGACAGGGAGAATTGAAATGTCATCGATCGCTGCCCAATGGAATACACTGAAGCCTACAGATTTCGTTAATATCAAGACGCGTCTGGAGGTCTGACTTATTCGGTCCCCGAGTTTAGCACCAAAGTATAAACTATGCCATTTGTGCTGCTTGTTTGTTATAAATGTTGCGAACCGAGTAGAAGCCTACACGTCGACTCTTCGCCGGCGTGGGTCACATCATCAGCCAATACTGATATGTACTGATCTTGTTTGTTGTCGTAATGTACCAAATGTACGCACAGCCTACCATGCTACAGCACTAGGTCTATACTACTAGAGGTAGAAGCAACGCTCTTTCAATCCTCTCATTCCCAGGATGTCCTGTATCATGGACTCTCAGTTGCAGGGTAAACATACTAAAAGAATGAGACACACCCAATCGGCCTGAGTAAGCCACAGATCGCCAACGGAATCCATTTTACCTAGGACGGCAGCACCTTTCCATGCAAGCACCTTGGGATCCACATCTTTAGGTGGGGGTATAATCTGTACTTTAGCCATGTTGGGAACCAACGGAGTGGCTATAGCTTGAAGCCTTTACCACGGCCATGACGATCAGACCACATCGCCTCAATTCACAGCGGAAAAAAATTTACCTGCTTTCGAGAGCATGCGCCATGCCAGGCGTGTGTGCCCCCCCACCAACGACTAGGACGGCCTGAAGATATTTGCGTATTTTCTCGTCGCCACCACACGCACGCGCACTGTTGAAAATAGCTACATCCAAGGGAAGCTTACTTGCCTCCGAACAGATATCAATGGGTAGACCACCAAGGAAATTGCCCGTAGAGGAACCAGGCTGGGGAACTGCCTGAGGTGCAGGGTGCGTTTGAGGGTTGGGTTGAGGCGTTTTATCTTCCCGCTCTACCTCGACGACCATCGCTGCATCACCGTCGGCTGGCTCCCCTGCCGTTGGCGGGGGCGTTGGGTCCGCGGTGGAAGGCAACGAGTCTTCTTGCTGTTCAACTTTCGTGCCATTCTCGACAGGGTTGGCAGGACTTCCTGTATCTCCGGTCAATAATTTGAAACTCAGAGAAGATAACGAGTTACTGACCTCCCTGCGAGGGAGCAGCGGAAAGGTTCTTTGCCCCAGGCCCATCTGCAGAGGAAGGAGAGGGGAGTAAATGTTGAGTAGAGATGATCATTGCCTGGGTCTGATTTACGGTGAAGGATATCACATAGAAATCGTGTGTTATGACTTACAACATGATCGGCTTGGTTCTCGACAATCTCTTCTGTGACATCGGTGCTCGATATTGGTCGGAGACCGACGCGCTTTCGGTCAAACTCAATTACACGGGGCTCAAATATGCACTAGGGAATAGGGGTTAGCATGCGACAACGCATAGTCACGCATACAGACCATAGGGGCGAGTATAATCTCATCGTAGGCCCGCAGACCATAGTTCTCTGTCGGGTGACCGTACCTTCGTACCACAAAATCGTATAAATTCAAGGCCACGTCGCTCTGCCGTAAGGCTTTTATCGAGTGTCCGATAAAATCAATTAATGAGCATACCTCCGCTAATGTGCATAAACGGGCCTTGAGATCTTCCATTACTAACCAATCATGCCAGCAGGCCAGATTGATTTCTCGGTAGGGAAAATTTATTCTTTCGAGCAAAACATACAGGAACTCCGTTATGTCGTTTCCGGCAATGTTTAGTGACATCCTTGAGTACGGTTAGAAGTAACCACTGGGGATGAAGGTGCACAATACCTGGAGTCAGGAATAACCAGACCCTCATCAACACATGCCACACTAGTTTTGACAGCTCCAATGTCAACGACACATGCGTTACTTATCCCAGCCCCATATGTTGCTGCGAGCGATTCCTTGAGTGGACCCAAGTCAGCTCTCGGAAACAGGTAGGTGAAAGGAATCTCGACAGACCTGTTGTACACAAATTTGCTTGAATCCTAAAGACACCAAGAGAGCGTTGACGAGTTCGCGGACGTAAACCCGATCGTAGAAATCCGGAATGACCAATACAACGGAGTAATTCTGTGAGTGTCAAAGAACATCAAGTAATGTTCAGGTTCCGGCGACCACCATCCACCGACCTTGATGTCACTGCGCTCGATGTCTAGTTTCTCCTCGAGGACATTGATGATTATGGTTTCAATATCATCCAGTATCATCTGTACAGAAGGGTAATCCCTGTTGTTGAATTTTTGACCATGAATTGGCCATCGAATGATGTAGTTCAATGCGTGAGGGTCCGATATCCGCAAGGCCTAGATCCAGAGAAATGTCACTGCAACCATGGCGGTAGTTTATATTTTTTTAAAAGGTACCTTATCCCCAACCAAATAATCATCAGATGAGGGCCCGTGAATCCAATCAACCTGCGAGATATCATTATACTCGGGAATGATTTCTGGTTTGAATTGTGCATTAAAAGTAGAGGCGATACTAGTTGCGTTCGGCGTAACACGAAGCTTGTAGAACCGCATCCTTTCTCGGAGAGAAACCGTGATTGAAGTTAGTTTAACTTCGAACTAGTGGAGTTGAGCGTTTGAAACGATACAGGATACTTGCACTTACAGGGTCATCAGATGGTGGTGCAACTGCGTATTCATCTGTATCGGAGGCTGCAGATGGTATGGTACGTCTTTTACGCGGACGGGCGATATTCTCTATGTGCTCGGGCTCTGGAACGGGTCCCCTGTGCTTTCTAGCAATGACGTTCGGGACGGCAATAGGTGTGACGTCGGAAGCCTTGCCGATTCGGAGGTATCTCGAGCCCGGATGGATAACCACGACTTGCGAACCGCGTCTGTGCTGGTTGCTCAGAGTTTATCACGGAATACTAGTGAAGTGGGATCGCAAATAAGTGCTTACCTTTGGTCTGTGGGCGTCGGCGTATCATCTTCCGCTGCCATTTTCTGTTTCCGGGAAGCATTTCTAGCCCAGATAGTTTGTGATTCTGACTTGAGATACGTCGTACCCATGTGCTTGGGATTGGGCCTGAGCATCTCTGTCAGTTCTGTCTTGCAGAAAACACGTCCAACGTACGCTAGAGGTACATGCATCGAGGTGTAGCGCATCCCAAAGTCATCTTTCTTCGGGTTTGGAATCCCTCGAGGCATGATGATCTACTAGTATAACGGTGTGTAGTTGTGGCAGGAAGCAATGACCGTCCAACCTAATTATAGTACTCTGTTTTTCGACTCTTGCAGCACAACTACTAGATTCAATTGAACGTCGGTCAATCAGGAAACGACCCTCGAGCACGCCGCTTCGGTCGTAGTCGGACAGATTTATCCTTACCATCCACACCGACAATAATCCTCCTCATGAAATATAGGAAAGTCTCTCCGCTCTTATGGGTCGCGTCACTCCAATGAAAACCTGAAGCGGCACGCGAACAAAGCAAATATTCCTTGGACATACGCTCTACTAATCTGGCGGTCCTTGTACCTTCATTTGCACGTTCATCGTCAGCAGCTTTGTCGATTCCCGATCAATTAGAACCACGGCTAAAGAATACCCTGCAAAAGGTTATGGGTACTGTGAACAATAAAGGGAGCTCCATGGGAGAAAACAGCAAGGGAAACGCGGTTGAAAGCGAGCTGACGATGTAAGGTGTGTTTCCACGAAGTCCGCTGTGTACTATATTTTGACTGGACAACATAGTGATGGAGACCTTGTAATATATGACCAGTAGGAGTGGGTCAATGACAGATTACTTTACATTACCTGGAAGGCTGCCATATTCAAAATCTCCGCATGAATGAGCTCCCTTGTGCTTTATTGCCGTTATCTTACAGGGGTGGTACCCTAGACTGTGGAGGCCACGAGAGCACATTCGTTCAGGTCAAGAGACATCTGCCACGGTTCACGAGGTGGCTCGCACGACTGCACCATGTTGGACTTGCTGGTGCCAACAGACCCCATCCTGCTTGTGATTGTTAAAGACCATTTACTCCCCTTCCTCGAGACTCCGCTCCTGGTTTTGGATCGTTCGAGAAAATTGCCCTACCCTTACTGTTCTAATTGATCAACAACGCTAGGCTTTCCTCTGTAGTATCATCGCGGATGTTGATGGTACAAAGCAAAAACGCTCTGGCACGGAGGAGCTCCCAATCATCCCAGCACTTGAGCTGAGACAACCTGGACTTGATGCCATCTAAGAGACCAGAGGGGTCATTTTACTGTGCGCGTACTTCTTCTCATGAATGGCTTTTTCTTCTTCCATTCAGTGTTTGGCAAGAGCTCGCGAACAGTAGGACAAAGTCCCCCCCCCTCAAAACCTGAACTCCAACATTTCGAACCTCTCCTTCATGCAATAGCGGGCCAATACAAACTTGTTTATGTTCGAAACGAAACGAAAAACCATTTGTTCCCCTGAAACGCCAGCGGAGGTTACGTCCTGACGGACGGGGTTCTGATAATTGAATGTCGTGGTGTCGCCTGCACTTGGGACATCGAACGCAGATGCTGAACACATGCAGTTGATTAACTACATACGAAAACGACGATGTATGAGAGCTCACAGGACCGCCGGGAGCAGCAATATTAATATTTACGGTCACTTCGGCTACCTTGTTAGGCTCCAAAACGTACGGAGGACTACAAATAGACCGCATTTGTCCGACACTGGCCAGTACATTTGTACTATAGTTATCTTTCCATCTCGATGAACCCTCTGGCAGATAAATCTAGCAGTTGCATAAATATCGTCATAGACACAGATATGTATGTTGCAGGGTTAGAGTATAACGGATAGCGAAGTATGCAAGGATACATGGGGTAATGAGAAGAAAGGGTAACCTGTTTACCAAAACGCACACCTAGGACAAAAGAAGTTAACTGGATGTCCACAGGCTGACGGCAAAAGCGAAGAACTTACCATCCGGAGAAGCACTGACAGAGATTCTCCAACGACGTGGCTTGGAGGATGAGTTTATCCACTTGGGCCGGAACGGTGAGTACAACATCATGGTTGAAGTCTCTACCTGCAAATCCACATCGATTCAACATTGGACACTGGGACTCCGCCGCCAACACGTACCTGTAAGTTTATGTTGCACGCGGTTGTATACAAGTAAGGCTCGCTCATTTCTGACTTCTTGCCTTGCACCTGGCTCTCCGATTGCGTCTAGTTCTAATCAGTAAAGACCAAGGAAATACTCTAGGCGGACCAAGTACCATTAAAAATGTCGTTTTCATCGGCACGGAGTTTCCGAGTTGGAGCTTGGGGATATGCCGCAACCTTTGCAAGTTCAGCAGCCCTTCCTGGGTCGGTGTCGACATCTGAAGGAACCAACTATAAGATGCTGCGGAGCCGTGACAGTTCAACTCATATTACCTTCCTGCCTCCTGGTGTCAACATCGGCCTGCATCAGTCGCCAATTGATGAGCGGGTCGTAGACAAAGGCCTCTAGTACTGCCATCAGCGATTCCTTATTTGCGCGAAGTACAGACATGGTGATCTCGCAGGTATGTCGGAAGCTACCCTCGATTCCACTGATCTAAGGGCCAACGTCAAATCATTCACAGAAAATGTATAAAGCATACCTCCATAGCATGTGTGAGCATCCTTGTGAGACGGAAAGGAATCTTTTCAGGGAATTTTTCTCGGTGCATGGCAACCTCGAAACAATCCCCGAAGTCAATGTGAACAACCTTTCCTGTGCTCCTCTCCAGGAGGAGATTGGAGGGATGACGGTCTCCTAACCCTAGAATGTGACCAACCATACTATTGACAGCAAGAGATCGCGTGTACGTCGCACGGCGTTCCAACCAATGCTCGGAATTGAGGCTCTTCAACCATAACACTCGGTATAGATCTTGTCCTGTGGTGTTTTCAAGAGCATATTCGAACACCTCGACTTTTTGAAGGAGCGTTAGATTTTCGTAATCAGGTGCCATCTGGAGGCGTCTTGGTCAACTGGCCAAGTCTTATCATCATTATGAAGTTTCATACCTGGAGCATCAGTCGGTACTCAATATTGAGGAGGACCTTCCGAGAATCACGATAGTCGCGAACTAGCACATGGAGAGTATCACTGTCTTTAACCCATCCCATCAGACCCGCGTTGGGTGCCAACGGTATTACAGCGTATCGTTGGATGTGCAAGCGCCTCTTGAAGCTGTTGGTGTCCACTGAAAGGAGGGTGTTAACAAGGCTGAAGAGTTGCATGACACGCTCGTCTTGACGCAAATCCTCGTGACCTGAATTCACCGGGTGAGTGTGCGGCGGCTAGTGGCTGACAGACACCTCACCTTTCAGACCGTAGAGGTAATCCTTGCCGTCGTCGCCCTTGAGTGACAAGCGCCTTGGACGTTGTTTCGAGGCAATGACTGTCAACTTGGTCGCGAAGCTTGCAATCTTGATCACGGGCTTGCCACTCTGATAGGTACCTGTCGAAGAATGCTTGTTAAATACATCATACATGAATATCGAGGTCAGCATACCAGGCATAGCAAGTTCTAGGTCTCGTGCCTTCAGCAACTGAGGAGACACATATTGCAAGTCCAGTGTAGTGAGCTGGGGCAATTGTTTCTCCACTTTCCTGAACACCTATTTTCAGACAAGTGTCAGTGTCATTACAAAGTCGCTGTAGACAGTCATACTCCGTAATAGATATCCCAAGCTTTATTCAGCTCTGACATTTCTCCGTACGCACGATAACGACGGCAGGCTTCGCGAGCTTCGTGCAAATCTCTGCCAAATGCTTGAGCGAACGAAGTTTCGCGGGCAGTAGTTGGGCCCTACAAGGAAATTAACGGTCTCCCCAGAGGACAGTCCAGGCCACACTCACCGCTTCCAACAACTCGTGTAGGGGTTCTAGCGTAGCAATCATGCCCTCCGGATTCTTATCATTGAAGAACAACCTCGATGCTTCTTCGAGACCTTCGTGCCACATCTCATGCCACAATATGGCCACACGAATGAGCTCGTGGCTGACAACAAGAGCCTACCATTTGCGATGAAGAACTGTTCACTCTCGAAAAAAGAAAAATACATGCCTGTTCAACAATGATGGGTGAATGCTCCCTCATCCTATCCATAATATTAAGGGCAGCATTCTTTCGTGAAGCACTGGACGATTTTGAGGCCACAGTGAGCGGATATATCAGCGCTTGAGGGTGATGTTTGCCAACTTCAGTCAACAAGTTGTTGATATTGCGTCTGACGTTGTCGCTTGGCGTTTGAATACGTGCAATAATCTGGGTATGTGCAGATTAACGGGAATTCCAAACAGACTAAATCATACTAACTTGTGGTATGACCTCCAACCATGTGTCGACTTCAACGACAGAAAATCCACTTGCCATTGCCTGGCTAACATCGTCGTGATCACCGAACTTGAACCACAGTGTCAAGAGCCGTAAGGTGTCTTGTAGAGCGTTCTCGTTGCGCAAAGCTATTGAGCGGAAGAACCCTGCAGAATAGTAGATGAACGACGCGCTCTCTCCAATGACAATCTCACAAACCTTGGACTGCCTGCACAATGTGAGCGGCCAGACCACTGCCTGGCACGTCAGTGGCCGTGCTTTCCTTCTGACTCTCTAGGTGTCCGATGACTTCGAAGTTCGCGAGAGCCCATGTGTGCCACGCTTTGTACCAGTTAGGGTCATAGTGTGTTGCAAGAAGATATGAATGGAGAATATCCTTGACATTTCGCTTTATAGGGAATCAGCTATTGATACCAATCGTACACAAGATACTCACTGCATCCCAATCCTCTTTGAGTTCGATTTGCCATTGTCCTTGTTTGAAGTAACATCGTGCGAGCAGGCGTGACAGTTCGTCAAGCTTGTGTTTGCTGAGGCCCGGCCGCTGGGAGAGCTCCTTACTCTCCATTTGTAGATCTCTCGCCAGGCTTGCAGAAAACTGGCGAAGGAAACTCAGACTTTCTTCACGGGAGCCATTCGCCCACATGTACTTCAGTTGAGCGTAGACAACATTCGGAGGCGCCTTCAGATGCTGTTGGTCATCCCGCAGATGCTGCAACTGATATTCCAATAATCACAACGGGTCCATTATGCCCCAAACTGCAACTCACCCTCTCCGGTGACAGTAATGAATTGATCGTCTTCTCCGCCAACGCCATGCGATCCGATTTTCGACACAAATTGGCAAATTTAATCCACATGACAGGATCATCTTCGGGATTCAAAACAAGTGCCCTGACCTGCAAGACACGTTGCCAGGTCTCGACGTCGGGTTGGCAACCTTGTAGTCTGATAGGAAATAAGCCATGATTGAGGGAAGAGCCTAAAGTTCCGCACCGCTTCATCCATGTCTTCCGCATTGCTTGTTGTCGTTCCGGTTGGTCAGCGTATTGCTTGTACATTATTATCTCCTCCAGCTCAGACAGCATCTGCGCGCGAACAAGAGTGCTGGGTAACGTCAGACCAAATGTCAAAAGGAAAGGGAAATAAGGCTTCACTTGTACGAGCGGCCATAACCTTCGCCAACGAAAGACGTCAATTCTGGCTCCAGTAGGTCTCGAGCCTTTCCTATCTCCTTGAGCGCCTTGGAGAATTGGTTTTGATGGACGGACAAAATGGCTTTGTAGAATGCTCGATCTGGTGAGTCACCCCTCATCGTCGTGATATAGTCGTCCATAGAATCCCACTCGTGTAACGACCAAGCAGCCGCGGCAGCCATGGGGGCAATTTCCCTGCGGTCTTCATGATTAGCATTTGACCAATTTTCTTCCACTTGTGCCGCGAGTTGATCCCACTCGCCGAGTGCATGCAGGCACTTCATGCGTCCAAATTGAATGTCGGGCGCGTCAGGATCCTCTTCCGCCTTCTTTTCGTAAGCAGCCAATGCTTCTTGCCATCTGCCGAGCCTTTCGTACCATTCCTCGTGTTTACTAACGTCGTATTGTTCTCGTGCAATGACCAGTGTGCCCCAGGCTGCGTCGTGTTGCTGAAGCTTAGTATTGATACCAATCAATGCCTCGATGATATTCGGCGATGTCTCGGTGAAAAATTCCAGCTCCTTGTAATGCAGAGCTTTCGCGTAGGCATGGAACCTCATCGCGTACTCGCCGAGGGTACGATGTTCTATAGGGAGTGGTTTCTCTTCGTGTTCCATGAATTCCGCGAGGCTGAGCAATCGGTGAATCAGCTCGGACGGTGCGGTGGGAGAGGTGATTGCAGCTTCGATAGAGCGAACAAGTGCTTCCTAACGAAATTGTGAGAATCCTGGAACAAAATCACACCCCAAGGATTCATACCTGATACTGATCGTATAGCTCGGTCCAGCAAGAAATAAATGCGGCATTGAAAAGCTCCTTCGCAAGTGGTGGATGGAATTCGACCAAACTCATACAAGCTCTGAGAGCATGGGAAGGAGATTCCTTCATGAACTCTACGGAGAGGCGATGCATCCAATCTGACCAATCGTCTCGTGTAGCAACAGAGGACACGTCCCAAGCTTGTTTTAGGTGTTGTTGATTGACGGTCAACTTGGCTGGTTCAGCCGGGGCTGAGATTTCGGCTACTCGGGAGTTTTCCAATAGATCGTGGATGCCAGATTCTTGGGGCAAACGTTCGCCATTCAAGAGTTTGTTAATGAGATTTTCATACCGTGGATGATGTATGCGGTTGCGGAACAAACACTAACAGTATTTTAGAGTCCATTACAATTAGAATAGCCAAGGAAACATACCTTGTTAATCATCGGGACAAATATGGCAAAATCCGAGCCAAGCTGAACAACGATTGCACATAGGGTATCCATCACCGCCATCCGAAGCTCATTGTTCTGACTGTCAAGGACTCGAACAAGTGGGTGTACAATTCGAGAAGCGTGGTCTGAAAAGTTGACACGTTGAGATAGATGGGCCACTGTCTGAATAGCACGTTTACGAAGAATGGTCGTTGCATCCAGCCTCTCCGCCGCTTTGACGATAATCGGGATGATAAGATGCAAGTATTCCTCGATGTTTGCACCGAAAGTAAGGAAGGAATCAAATATTTTGATTTGAGTGGACATTCTCTTCTCCGTGAGCTCCCCTTCGAAAACTTTGAGAAGAAGAGGTAAGATAGTAGGTAGGAACGGCCTAAACTCGGCATCCAGCGCTTTCCCAAGTGCTTCGACGAGCGAAACAATGGGAAGCTGGAGGGATATGTTCTCCCAGAGGTCGGTCACAAGCCTGAACACCTCAGGTGTATAGTTTCGCACATGCTGTTTAATGATTCCAACCAGGATCGCGAGCTGTTGCAAATGAAATTCCTGCAGCCGGGCAGCGGAAGTACGTGCAACAGCAGCAAATGCTGGGATAATCTAATAATATTAAATGTCAATTGGATATGCTATGGCTTGTCCAGAGACGAATACCTGTGGTAAGAAAGTGACACATTTCAAGCCTTGGGTCTTGAAAATATTCATGATAGCTTCAATGACGGTATGATGGTGACTACTCATAGATTGATCCCTCAAAACCGTTAACAGTGCAGTGATGACCACAGTTTGGTAGTAGTCATCGGAGCCTGTCAAAGAGCCCGTGCTGGTGATTGCAGCCGCATTAACAGCTGGGAGGGTCCCTTCAGCAGCGCCATCTTCGTCTGGCTTTGTCTAACACTAGACTTCAATACGAGGCGTCGATGAAAAATAATGCGACCTACCTTGCGTCTGTACGGATCCAATGCACCAAGAATGCCCAAGACCTTGACAACCTCCCGAACAACCTCGCGGCGAGATGACCCAGACTCTGTTCTTAAAATCCTTCCTAGAACGGGAAGAAGTTGAGGGTAGTCAACCAAGGGAGATATGACGTAGCCCGTGCTTGAGCAAAGCTGTCCCAAGGTGCGCAGTGCCGCGTCTCTCTTGACATGCGCTGGATCCTGGAGTCGGGAGATGATGACCTGCATCAACTCAGGAATGTGAGGAGCAACGTCTTCGCCTCCAACAGCCGCAAGCTCCCCCAGACACATTAAGACATTGGCGGCGACCGCTGGATTGCTGTCGTTGGCCTTGGGGATAAGCACGCGGAGGATGGGGAGGGCATATGGTTTGATGAGCCTCTGGGTGGCACTGACAAGTAAAGTGAGGAGACGGGTGCAATCTTCACGGTTGCGGCTGGAGAAGTGTGAGTTGGAGATGCTGGAACTGACGGGATACACACGTGACAGTAGAATACTCCAGCTCGGTAAGGAGCTGTATGAGAGACTTGCGCAGGGATGGCATAACATATGCTGGGTTGTGTTTGGCGAGACGACCGATCAAGCTGACGGCGGTTACACGATTATCGAAGACTTCGTCGTTAAGAGAGATGAAAATAGAGCGAACGTTCTCAGCTTGTGCGAGATGTTTGTCGAAGCGTTCATGTAGTGACGAGAGGACGGTCTGTCGGATACTTGGGTCTGTGAACGACATCAAGAATGAAGACAATATATTTCAATGGAACTGCCGGCCCACCTGGATCCGCGATCCCAACTGTAAGTAATTTGTCCAGCACATCGCTAATAATTTCGATGGCATGACTGCTAGCCTGGTAGCAAATCGGATCTCGCACAAACAACCTACAGCACGTCAGTGCGCCCGCCCGCCGCACGTCTGCATTGTCGTCCTCGAGGTATGGCAACGCTGCGCTTCGAACAAATTCGTTCAATATATGCCCTACGCTGGTCTCAGATCATTTCTACGGCACTGTGTTCACTTGTCTTACCACTAAAGTCAAACGAACCGAGCGTAGAGAGAGCAAGCGTAATCAACTCGGGACTCTTTCCTGTTTTTGTGCCAGATAGGTCACGCGGATGGGCAATGGCATCGCCCCGCACCAGCGATGAGGGAGCACCAATCACCTTGTAAGGTTGTCCGATGAGTATGATCGAGAGCAAATCCAGCAATCGATCTTGAATCGTCTTCAATAACGGTGGAATGTTCCTGGCGATTGCTACTAGCGCCTGCCGCAATGGTTCACTCAGCCCACATGCAAAGAAAAGGTCCAGCTGATCGTGTAGTAGCTTCGTCAGATTAGGCCCAACAGCTGAAGCCAACATCCCGACACATTGAAAGATGGGCTCTTCTGAGGGTGCGTTCTTTTTCCTACCCTCGACGTGAGAACTTACAACGCAATGAGGGAATCGTGCGTACCCTCTTTGTTGCAGTCCGAGTTTGATCTGAGCCATGATAGGGTCCAGAAATGGCTTCATGTCACTGCCCACCGCAGTTGCGGTGTGCCCGATAGCAATGAACGCTATCATCAAGTAAGCAAACGTAACACGTTATCGGGTAAGCAAGGCACACCGAATGAACGCTCATTTGGCTTCTCGAGTTGCGTAAGAAGATGCCCCATCGACTTGTGCAGGTGATGCTCAGAGAATATCGGGGTCTCATAAGCTGCTAGAGTTGGTATTAGTGTGATCACCATTTTTCGCACAAGACTGTCCCTATGCGACTTGAACCGGAGAATCTGCTCTGCTGTATCAAGGAACGACTCCCGCATGAACTATGAGCCAATAGTCACACATGTTCTCCATCCAGGACGGTGGTGGAACTCACCGTGTCCCCATGAAGCAGCAGCTCGCGATACATGAGTAACGATCCGTGAATCACTTCAGGTTGGGCCATTTTTAGTCCAAGCTGAGCATCCTGAAGAATCTTTATGAGGTAAGCTGTCCGGGTCTGTCGCTCTCTATTTGTCACGATTTCTAGACACGCTGCCAGGAGCTCGGCAGCGCCTTCCCGAACCATGACACGGGAATCACGCAGGGGGATAAGAATCTTGTCGAAAACAAGGCTGATGTGGGAATGAAAGTAGTTTGCGCTATTGCGCGCTAATTCCTTGAGGGTGAGCACACCAGCATAGCGTGGTGGTTCTGGACCCTGCAGAAGCTCCACAGCAGCTGGAACTTCAAGATCCATGAATCCTTCTCCAAAGTCGGCACCTCCAATGGCAGCTATCTGCCCTAGAGTTTTTGAAGCCGCCAACATGATGTTGACGTCGTGGTTTGGAAGGAGCCGTTTCACATAGTTGTAGAACCTGTACAGGTACCGCTTTGATCCAACGATGTCTTCCCCGTCGTTCTCCAAAAGATGGTCTACGTTTTGGCTTAAAGGAAACTGTGGTAAGGAGACAAAATGCAGAGACGTACCAATGGCCAACAATCCCCCCAGATTCTCGACATTGTTCTGACTGTGCATGAGGTCGAATATGCGTTTGTTGATATCGTCGTCCCATAGCTTCACCGCAGCATCGTTTGGCATTTCCACTACCGTCGTGGCAACCTAGGGGAAATTGAGCGCGGTAAGCTGGATCGAACGACACTGGAGACTTACGTAGCGACGTAAATCAACTGCAGCTTGAAGCCGAGCATCATGACTAGGATTCCGAAGTCTCTGAAAGATCTGGCCAAGATTGTCTGTATGAATAGTAGAAGTAACGGTCGACGCCATGCTGGTCGACGACACACTGGCTAGGCTACTGCCTTGAAGCTTACGATGGCCGTCACAACTTTACCGCACACTGAACCTGAATTGGTTGTTTGTACATGTTGAATTCAGAGGACCGAAGGAAACCAATTTTGGCAACAGGGCGACATTTTGTGCTCAATTGCGCTATCCTACAAATTCCTTTGACTACGGAACCATCAATCCTGGACATGCCCGGAGTCCTTTCTTGATTCCCGAAGGACAACGCTTGTCACGACAAGGACGGAGTTATTCGCGAACATCGGCCTGGTGGTCTAGTAGTATGATTCCTTGTTAGGGTCGCTGTCCAGTAGACCGAATTCGAGGAGGTCCCGGGTTCAATTCCCGGCCAGGCCCCATATGGATGGCATATGTTATGACATCGTTTATCAGTCTTTTTCGCATGTTGGACAACATGCTTGTGTTTCCGGACTCTTTTATCACAAGAATACCGCCGAGATGAAGTAGCAGCGCCGTGGAAGAACACATCGAAAGTCAACGAAGGATGCATCGATGTCGATGAAGGACGTCGATTGATTCATTCATTCGCTGGTCATGTACCAGCGCTATCTTCACGTCACGGGAACCGATCAAAGCGGGGGCCGAGTCTGGAGCAATTTATCCGACACGATCCACGCAAGTCGCTAGCTTCGGAGCACATTTACGATTTCTACCGTGAAACACGAATTGCTCAGAACCAGAACTCATCTTGGGACACGAGGCCGGCCACAGGCGAAAGATTGACAGTGGAGGGTTTGGGTAGATTAATATTGCCAGCCCCGCGGGTAAGCTTACATAAGTCCGTTTATTGCGGAGTTCGGATCACATGGTTCGAACTATCCGAGATGCGATGGGACTCAGCCAGTGCAACCTTGTACCATTGATAAAACGCCAATTTTTCCATGCAAAGGTCCCTGTCCCTATTTCCCCCCATCACACCACCATCACCCAAATGCATGTTCCCCCCCTGGATGACCATGGACACAGCTGCTCTTTTTCCCTGAGGCGTCTCTTTACATCGAACCCTTCTGTTCCGCCCGGTACAGCGAACCAGCCGTGCACAACTAACAACAACGCACCGGATATCTCGGCCAAGCAACCCAACCCCATACACAACAGCGTTGGCCTGTTTACTCAGTTTGGGGTGCTTGCGTTTGCTGACAGTCTCGCGTCAGGCAACTTACGATGGCATTCCTATATCCTTTGAGTCTTGCTGCGACTTCTGCGCCAGCCCAACCGTCCAATCTCTCGGTCCTCCGCCCACCTACTCCGGGACCATGTCCCACTTCGACGCACCATACGGTTTCATGACGACAATTGTCTCCACAATAGACACCATTGATCCCGCCCTCAGATCCCTGAGTCTTGGAATCCACGGTAGGTAGACGTTGACATGAGAATTGTACACTTTGCAGACGTCTTGTCGCAGACCACCCCGAGCTCATGTTCGAGGAATAGTACGTTCCCACTACAAATATTGTTCCGCTCCACATGACCCCTCGTTCAGTTACGCACATGATGCGTTGACAGCCTTTATGGAAAGTCACGGTTTTATCGTGACTCGCCACTATCTCGGCCTCCAGACTGCATGGAGAGCCGAGTTCACCCACGGTAAGGGAGGAAGAACCATTGGCGTAAACGCCGAAATGGACGCATTGCCCTTGATTGGCCATGCATGTGGTCATAATCTGATCGCTGTGAGCGGTGTCGGGGTAGCCATCGCAATAAAATCCGCATTGTTGGCTCACAACGTCACTGGCAAGGTCGTGCTACTCGGAACACCCGGTAAGTTAGGACTGAACTGATGCTGGCACAGAGCAGAGTTTTAAAAATATACAATCCAATCCAATTCAGGCGAGGAATCTGGCGGTGGAAAAATCATAATGCTTGAACGCGGGGGCTATGCCGGGATGGACGCATGCATAATGTCTGTGGCAGCTTGTCAGATATGAAATACCCTGACCGTGCTGCGCAGGTGTCATCCTTCTACAGGACCCCCCAATTCCGTTTCCACAGGATCATGCTTAGCCATGCAACCAATTGACGTCGAATTTTTTGGTCATTCGTAAGTCAGCCACGTATGATTTTGTTCAGGCTCCCGTAGGAATTAGAGCTCATGCCGGAAACGCCCCGTGGGAAGGCTCAAACGCCCTCGACGCCGCATTCCTTGCATACTCGAACGTCTCAGTACTTCGTCAGCAGATAAAGCCTGACCACAGGATCACCGGTATCATTCAGGGCTGCAAAGGTGGAATAAATGGTAAGGTCTCACAGTTTGGACCGACGGGCCTGATTGACACGGTTGTTTTATCAGTGATACCCGACTACACTCAGATGCATTGGCTTCTCCGTGCTCCTGACTGCGTTCAGTTGCAACGTCTGAAAGAAAGGGCTGAGGCGTGCTTCAAGTGAGGCTTGTCACTCCTCCTGTGGGTTCCGTCTTTGACCGAATCAAGTGGAGCATCTATTGCGACCGGATGTCGTCTCAAGATAACTGAGCATAAGTCCTACTACGAATTGTGGCAGAATGCTGTCCTGGGTATGTTAAATCAAATCCACCCATCCGATGCTGCCTCAACATTCATCCCAGGGAGACATTTTTCGCAGACGATGACCAATTGCTTTGGGATGACCGCGCAGCAAGGCTCTTTTGGGGCTTCCACAGATTTTGTGAGTTTTTCTGCCGGTCGCCACGGAGCGGGATGACTGATCCGATGTGAAACCGACAAACTACGATTTCCCTTTAGGGTAACGTCTCTTTCGGTAAGTGGAGCCACATCACCTTCAGGCACACAAATAAAAGACTCACTGGTTTAATTATATATTTTAGAGCTGCCATCACTACATCCAACTTTCGGTGAGAATTGCGGTGCTTGATATTATCGTGCGGACACGCAACTCATCCTTTCACGTAAATCGTAGCCATCCCTTCCCAGCCACAGGGAGGGAATCACACGCCAGAGTTTGCAATTGCTGCACGGAGCATTGAGGCCCATGCACTAAGTATGACCGTAGCCAAAGGTCTAGCACAGACAGGATTCCTTATTCTCACCAACGATCAATTTTATGCAGAGGTAGACCACCCAATAGAGCTCTTACACCGTACTCATGATGCTTGCCGGACAGGTGAAAGAAGAACACGAACGAACTGTCAGTGCACGACGGTGAAGTAGCATTCAGCAATGACTCGCCTGTTGACGGCGTTGTAACGATAGTCCCTCAATACCCATACCCTAAGTACAAGAAGCCAAAGTCTATGTGATTGTACCCAACTGGCAGACGATTCCGAGGCATGTGCATATTAGAAATAGGAATGTACAAATCAGTGAGCGGAAATATATACATGGAAGAAACTCGGTATCGCGTCTTATAAGGAGGGGCGAGAAGCCTGTATGTCTTCGACTGGGTCTACGGTTTCTTTGGGTGGTGTGTGTTTGCCATCTCTTTTTGCCCTTGGATGGGCACGCAAATGGTGTCTTGACTTGCCAGCAGCAGCCTCCGCAACGATGCTGATCGGGAATGGGAAGTTAGGCCTCTCCAGAGAGGCATTGTCATTACAACATACCGTTCGAGCTCTCGACGTTCCTCGTCAGAATCATCCGGCACTGCACTTTTGAAAATGCGCCCGATAATCAACAAACCCTTCCGATCCGCAGTGAGAAACCAGGTTATCGTCATTCCTATTCAACCATACCTTGGCACGGTTAACAAGTACAGAGTCAGAAGCTTCCCGATCTTTAAGGACAGCATCCACGACCTGATCGAGGTTCAGACTGCTGGAAGGTCTTTCAAGTAGATACAAGACTTACCTCACGTAGCACTTGCACGACTTCGAAACGCGTTCCCCGCCAAGAGGCTAGCAATATCTATGACGCGAGTCATTGCTGTAGTCATACATTACGAGGCACATGATGTGAAGTAGATGTACCTTGCCAGTCATGTCTTCTTCCATAGCATGCAAGACTTCTTCATCCACCTCATCTTTGGCTTGCAACCTTTCCATCTCTTGCATCAGTGATTGGACGCTAAGCCTAATGATCACTATTTTATGAGCGACCTTTTCCCGTATGTCAAGAAGCTTACGCGCTACCAATAACACCCCACGCGTCTTTTGCTACCGAACCTTTCTCCTTCATCCGAGACCAGAAGCCGCCACTAAAAATGCTGGGAACTATGGAAAGGTGCACAAGATCACAAGACTCACAATCCAAGGAATTTCTTGGACTTCAAATATGAAGTTGCCTTCATGCTGTAGACCGTGCCAATAGCTTGCAGCAACTAAACGCCGGGGCCCATTTGCTGAATACACATTGTCCGGGGGTAACATAAACCTACCTCGACACCAAAGCTCTCCAGCTTCAAATCCTCAGCCTCTAGTTTAACCTTTTCTCGGAATAAAACAGTTTCTGGGTCATCATCCTCCCCAGGACGTTTAGCTTCCACCAAGGGCCTCAGCCGTTCGATCAACTTGATGGTGAGTGTATTTACACGCTCTCCGAGAACCTTCTTTCGCTCCTCTTCAAGTTCATGAAGTTTCTTTTTCTGCTCCGGCGTCAACCTGTTGCGTTTCTTGGATGCCATACTTGCATCTTTGTCGCTCTCCTGCAAGGGCGACGTGGGAACACTCTTTGACGCATGTTTGGAATCGGATGTGGAGGCGCGGTTGGGTGTGTCGTCGTTGCTGATCGAGAGTTTAAGCGCGAGGGCGGAATTGTCAAGTGGTTTGTCTGCTTGATCCGGTGATAGAGAATTCGTCGGAGGCGTTGTGGGCTGCGTCGGAACTTTTTCCTGAGCGGACGTAGAGGGTGGAATGATACCTTCTTTTTCAAGTTCTTCGCGCTCTTCGTCAGTGGCCACTGTCTGTGCCACAGAAGTCATCTCTTTCATCAAGGATATTTCTCCGATCTAGCAAATATTGAGACAAACCAGACCAAAGGTAACGAAAGAACGTACGTAGTCTTTGAATCGCTCTCCGCCAAAGACATTGGCGAAGAACATGGCGGCGTCATCCAGATCTGTGGTTTCCTTGTCCGCCTGTCCCGCGGTGGCAGAGTACGCTCCTGAGGACAGCGATACAAAATTTGCTAGACAGGACTTACCATCGACTTTCCATTCTTGTCGTACACTGCTCGTAGATTCTGTACCGGAGAAGTGTCAGTTTTAAATTGTAGATGACGAGTTGTCGCCTACAGGATCGGACAGAACTTGATAAGCTTTGCTATGGACACAAGGCACACGGGTCAACGACTATGACCTCTATTTGATGTGATGACCAACTTGCCTTATTTCCTTGAACTTCTCTTCTGCGTCCGGGGAAGGATTCTTATCCGGATGGTACTAATAGAATGCATGAAGCGGGTGGGCGTGATTGGCGCGAGGTAGATCAGCGTAAGCGATGTGGATGGCATCACGAACCTTCATCGCTTGCTTGCGGTAGGCCTTTTTCAAATCGGTGTCATTTACGTCGACTGGGACGCACAACTGTGATTTCGAGGGTCACATTGTGAACCGGCGAGGATTTGATCGCATACCAGGTCATAGTACTCTGTCTCTACAACTGCCATAGTGAACGGTGGTGGGGCTTAAGAGTGGGATGTCGTGTACAATATGGGTTGCGGTCGAGGACACAATTGAGTCAAAAAGTCAATAAGGGCAGTGCATCCACGCAGTCACATCTCACAGCCACAGCATATGCATGATGACATGGCATTCGTCTTCTCTAGCTACCAACGGAGATCGTGAAACAAAACAAGCGAGAAAATGGGCTACATTTGAATAATATATCGAAAAGAAATATGCTGACGTGTCATGGTCCTGTGCGTGGATCCGAATAAAAAAATGCTCGTAGTAAAACAGTTCACTAGACCGCGGAGGCCTCAAATGGCCACAATAGCATGTGTGATGAGTCATAAGAGGATCTAGGGGGACCGCTCTTCTATTGCAAGTACATTGGTTGAGAACCGGACGGCCTTTCGTGGGGTCGTTGGTCTGGTGCTATCACTAGCGGAGGACGTGAAAGAGCTCGTGCGACCGAGAGAAGAAGGAAAACTGAGAGGCCGATAGCCTGGAAAAAACTTAGACATACGAACGCGCAGTGAGGATAATGGGCGCGATGGAGCTGATGAAACGGGGCCGTTGGTGGAGGCTGATGGCGAGACCTTGGATGACTGCTGCGGGGATTGGGTAAGGGTTGAGACCGAGGGAGGTGATTTTTTCATAGAGGAACGTGAGGGAGGGGGAAGGCTGCGGTGCGTGCGGTGTTGAGAGGAAGTCTCGTGGAAATCGTCAGAGGAGCCACGGGAAGAGTGGGCCGGAGGGTTGAGACTCCGCCGCAGGGGTGGGGAGGGGAGAGAAGGGCCCGCGATGGGTCTGAGATGGGGTGTGCGTGAAACATGGAGACCCATTGCGATCTGTTCTATGGTAGGGCGAGAGTCGAGATGACGCGGAAAATTCGCACGTGAGGCATTGCGAGAGTGTCGCTCCTCAGGGGTTGAATACATGGCTCCTCGCTGGGCGGAGGGTGATGTGAGCGATGGGAAATGCGAATGAAACGAGGGAAGACGGACTGGTGGGTTGGTGGTGTTCTTTCTTCGGGGAGAGGAGGGGGGACTGAAAGACTTTCGTACGGAGAGGAGGAAGCGAGACGCGTTAGTTGCGGGGGCGGGATATGCGGGAGGAATGTCGGGACGGGATGATTCGGTATGGGTCGGGGGTGACCGTGCCAATGGAGGATGATTCATAGGGTGCATGTCGAAGCGAGGCATCGACTTTTGACGGTCACAGGGAACACTCGACTCGACACACTAGAAAGATAGAAACATGCGTTAAACCAATATGGCTATGTCACCGCCCCCCACATGACCACATGACCACGTGTCACACTCGTCCACCATAACCGTCACACGAGGATCCGAAGTGGAGTGCATTACATAATACAATGGCCTAGTCCCAACTTAGAAAGCGTTGTTCGCTTCTACATCACCATGATACTCATCATGCTTCCAATTCAACACAGGGCTATTGTCATGAGTATCCTATAAGAACCTGACTCTCCTTCAGCATTTTCTTCCGCGTCATAGAGCTGAGCTCTACAGCCTGTCCATTCTTTTCACTCGTCTGAGACGATTCCATAATGTCATCATCATCATCCAAGGCTGTCGCTGCTCCATGCCGTGCTTACCACGTTTCGCACCTTCCGGAGCCCTGGATCGTGGAGTCAAAACCAATGTACGCGGCCCAACTTGCTTGTATTCCTCGTTATCTGATAAGTCTATCACAGGCGCAAGACGCGTACGTCCTGCTCGAAGTTCATCCAACGACAAGTCATCCAGGCATGGAAGCGCGTCACCGGGGCAACCCGTAGGCACCAGCGGATGTCTATCCTTCCAAAAGACTTTGTCCTCGTCACTTCCCGTCGACGCAGCATCATGTTCCGCTAGTCCTCTTCCCTTGTCCATGATGCCCCTGATTTCAACATGGTACTTGCGATGGCGCCAGACGCTCATTTCATTTTCCTCTACCGTGATTTTTTCATGATGGACTATTAATCTCAATGGACTCTGTATATTATGATCGCTACTACTTCATGACTCTTTTCCATTAAAGCTGCTATCTCTGCTTGTATTATTATATCATTACTCCTATGTCCTTAAGTAATATCACTCAGTTTACAAATGATGAGCCATTATGTAACTTCAAGTGTCGCTATTCTACTATCTCTTCTCGCCGCGGCGATGAAGACCGAAAGGCATGGTTGGCACGCCGGATGAAGGAGATTACTCACAATGACGGCTTCAAGGGTGAGATGGACATTGACAGAAAATTTATTACTAATTTCATTCAATTACACTTTTTTCTAAGTACAACAACGAAGTGTGCTACAGTGTGTGTACACGAGGATAAATCAATACACGGGCTAGACCATATTACAGATTGAAACATTTAATTTTCAGATTCATCGAGATTGTGGGTGGCTATCTCCTTCGTCATCTCCTGGCAGATAAAAGGAGGTGAGGATATATATCGAGGAGAGATTAAATTACGCACTTGACATTGTCCAGTCAATGCCGTAATCCAACCACCAAGTCGCTCTACAGTTCGCTTCAGGCTCGACCTGTCCGCATTGGCTTCGCGGAGACGCCCCTCAGTTTCATCAAGTTTCTTCTTGGCAGTGTCGAATTTCTTATGTATCTCCTCCCTTTCTCCCTCCAAGGAGGTGATCTGAACGGACACAATATCAGCAAGGACTTCCCCTTAAAGTAAGAACCCCCCTTACCGTTCGACAAGCAGCAGTGAACGCATTGTACCAGTACTCTAATGTACCCTGATATCTAGCTGTAGTCTGCAATAACTCCCTTGCTTCGTCCAGTGCCAGGCCGTCTTCGTTGGTATTGCCACTAGAAGCGGGAGTCGGTGATGAGCTGAAAAAGGGTGTATCTATGGCTTGGTCTACACGACGAGGATTTGACATGGGCGTCATGTAGGGATTAAAAGATCTCGGCGCGACCCTAAGGAAACAGTCAGGTCGAGTACATCGATCGAGACACTAACTTACGGGGTAGCGACCACAGACCGTGTAAGTTCAGCCTGCGAGTCATGGCAGTCATCACGACTGCTGAAAGTTTAAGTACTAATTGTCGGAGAGTGTGGACACTCACACATCTGGATCGTTCAGCAGGTCAATCCCGCTCTCAGAGTTGAACGGGTCTGTCATTTCCACCGCGCCCGAGCAAGGAGGCGAATGGACACTAGGAATGGTACCACTGCTTGTTGTCTCTGTCTGTGAGCCGTCGAGGGATACCATGCTCGTTTGGATCCCCAGAGTCTGGGTCAGTCGAGGCCGCGTCTGAGATTGCACTCTCTTCTCTTGGTAAGACTGCAGCAACAATGCCATCAACTACCGCCAAGATATCAGAGTTGTTCGTGTCAACGGTAAGATTCCACACCTCTTTCTTTGTAGGAGCCTTTCCATTCGGGAAGAAATGTCGTTTGGCCAGAGCTATGGCTCCGCGATACTGGCAGTCATATGGTATGTCTCCGTATCCCCTTAGCTTAGGAAGAAAGGTTGCCAGTCTGTCCAAGCAGTTAAGCGATAATCATTTTGTCAAATCTGACAACCACCAACATTCTCTTTGCACTTGGAAGTATCCGTATCATATCGATAGCATGAGGGTTGTCTGTTTTTGTGGTCAATTCGACATATCCCTTCTGGACCTGGTCATTTCTCTCCATGAGTTCCCTGATTCAACAAGGCGAAACGAAAAGAACTACAGTGAGGAGCAGGACGGCAGCAGCTTGTTCGGCCGTTGTCTTCCTCTGCCTAATCTTCGTGCCTTTCCCTCGGGAATTCACTAGCAAAGGTATGCGTCATCACACCCAACAGACGTGAAAAACGCGGTCAAGATACCTCCGTCCATGAACTCGTCGAACTGCACTTCGAGCGGGATGTCAGCATCATTTTGTTCACTATCTCCCTGCGCGTTCGAATGTTCGTCAGCTCTATAAGCGAGTTCCGCTACAACCTCTGGTAGCATTGTTAGCATCGCATGATTGGGCTGGTCGACCGTGTGGGACTCACTGGTTGGATTATTCGCATGTTGGAGGAGTGGAAGGCTCCCCAGAGCGCAAAGTCGTCGTCGAGCAGGAGGCATTGACTTGTCACTGTCACGGTACAAGGATGTTCGTGGTTTGAGAGACTGACTCATTCCCGATCCCTCTTTATAATGCGACTCGGCGGGTCTGAATTCCTTTGTTCCTCGGTGTCTCCCTTTGGTTACCGTTACACTTGCAAGCGGGTATCCACTCAACCAAAACAATACGGAGTTGTACCATTAAAAAGGTTGTTGTTCCCGGCGATAGCACGGGTACTGGTCAAAGATTTCGATTTACATACATTCAATTGGGTAATAGAGACACTATGAACAAATGCTTCTCTGTACGCAACTAGTGGTTACAACTCAAATTGGTCAGCCCAGTGTCGTAGGACACCTTCGCCTTCCAGATGAAATTTGAAGTTCTTGATGTCTCGACACACAATCATAGCATGTGAGTTTCGAACACCTGTGAAAAATGCGCGCTCTTTCTCCAGCTGAGGTATTTTGTTCAGGTTTTGAATGCAGCGACGCTGTACAGGGCTAAGCAAAGGCTGAAATGGTGAAGGCTTCGAGTCCAAACTGCCATTCAACTCCTCCGACATTGTCAGATCGACATCGATTTGAGTTTCACTAGACAGAGAGGGCGTGACCTCCGAATTCTCGTACACATCGAGTATAACGCTTTCAACCTGGCTCTCCAGCTCTCCAACGATATTGGCAAGCACCTCCCTGTTCGACCAATCGACCGCAAGGGTCTGAAGTCGAGCCCTTGACTTGTGGGATGAGATGGAGAGCCGGAGAAGCATAAGTGAAATGAAAGTAGGCATTATAATCGGAAGAAGCGCATACACGAGCTATGGCAATGAGTAAACATGTAATTGGACACAGGAAGAAAGTGTGGTGGGCTCACTAGATTCAGAGGGAAACCACCCTGAAGCATTGGTGGCACTGGAGGTGTCAGGTTTCGGATTTTGGTGAGCAGGCTGGTCCTTTCCTGTACTCGAGGCGGAGGGGGAGAGGACGATATTGCATACGACTTGATCAAGTGTTGGTATTCGTCATGAAACTCTCTGGGGAACATTAGCACTTGAGGAATCCAAAAATGACAACGCATACATTTCAATGCCGGTCGTCTCATACTCTGCAAATAAATCACTCTCCTCTATCGCAGCAGTAATATAAGGTACCGTGGTGTCATTGACACTGCAAGAGAACGTCACATCGTGTTGCATGTCGAATCTGTCTCGGCTTACGCGTTTGCATAGATCCTTACGTTGGGAAAGAGAATGAGAGCTTGATAAAAAATATGGTCTATGTGCGGATTCAGATTAGGAGGGCAGTGAGAAAGAACGAGATACACTGACCCGGATCGGCGAGAATGTCCAGAAGGGGCCTACCTTTCGGAGACCACTTGTCGACACAGAAAAACTGCGGACCTGTGCGTGACAAAAGTCTGGGGCCAATATAGTTTGCAAACGCAGAGAAGGTGGAAGGATATCTAGGTATGCCGATGTGTGGTGTCGCTATGGTGTTGAAATTGACGGGTATCACTTTCTCAAAGAATTTGTTTTGGTGCAAGATCCTGTAAACTGTCACCTCGGTGCGTCGTAGACATCTTGAAAAGAAGAATGTATACCCAATGACGTATCGTGCGACTAGGCCGCCTAGGCTGTAGCCGGTCACCGAGAAGCGTGTGACCTTCATCTCCTGCTTCTCGTACTCCTCGATTTCATCCAGGATCTATGACGAGGTGAGACGAGCAAAGGTAGGTCTGAAAGGGGGTGTCTCACCTCCTGGGCAACTCTCTCGCCTCCCCAGTCAATCCCGTCGTATGTTGATTCGTCGCTGTTTGTCTTCGCCACCAAGACCACGAGCTGGGGTCCATCAGAGTCGGTGTTTTTGACTTCGCTGATTATCCTGTCCATCTCAGCAAGATGGTTGGGGTTGCCCCACATGCCGTGGATAAGTACCAACAAATGTATGGCTGTTGTCATTGCGGTGTCTCGATTTGTGCGCTAGGCGCACGGAAGACGGTAAGCCATCGGTCGAGATCTGAATATCACAGTGCAGGAGCGGACCTTTAGATGATGGGAACCAGAGAAGAAGAAGAAGAGAGAAAGCTGGTAAACATGCGTCAAATGCGTTGGACCGAGCTATAAAGCGAGGCTGGCGTCACCCATACGCACACAGCTGGTCGTGTGACACCCAAATGCTGTATCAAATATCACGGCGCCCGGCCCTTGGTGCACCGACTTGGCTGGCTCTTATCAGGGCACGTGGAGAGCACCCACCCACTCACACGACAAAATAGTCTCTCTCTCGTCTGGCAACAATGTGCACGTTGTATCTCATTGTAAACACGTGTACTGAACATAGACCTAGATCACCGGTACATTGGGCCCCCGTCACTTAGGCAGCCGAAGATGGAGAATCGTACAAAATAATCAGTTTCGTGGGCCATGGGCTGCGAAGCTGTTGGCCATTCAAGTAAACATAGCGACAGTCCTGGAAGGAATTATCGCAGTATCGCTGGAGCTGTCCTGATTGACCAGGTCCGCGCCTCACGTTATTAAGAGAAAGGACGCTCCGTATCACTTGGGCGATAATTTTGGGTGCAATATCTGCCCCGACGACCTTAAAGGCAACATCCGCTCGGAGATACCGTTCAGGTGGCGCACGAGTGGCGTCGAATGTGGTGGGGTTTGGGAAGGCCTCCTCCTGTCACGAGATCAAGATAAGGTAGCATAGATTAAATACAACACACTCACGCTCATACCAGCACTGGCGACATCCAGGTAGAGCCGTTCACCTTTCTGGACTGTGAGGGAACCAACAGCATGGTCTTTCGCAGCGACGTAGGACCTTCCCGCGAAAGGAGGATCGATCCCTATCCAGGGCGGTCACGAACGTCTTCCTTGTACAACTGGTTGCACTCACTCAACGCTTCGATGACATACGCCTCAAGACCAGTCAGATCCTTAGCATCGACGCTTTGCGTTTGTGCACGGAAGTTTGCGTGCTCGTCGGAGCTGAGTACAAGGTTGACGACGTTTGTCAAGGCTGCACATAAAAAGGTTAGCATACCTGCCAACAATGTCAAGCATTTATACGTGCCTAGTGATATCTCCACCGTCGTGCCAACTAAGAGAGCTAAGATCTCATTGACAATTTGGTCGTTAGAATGCCCCAGATCAAATAGACGTTTCAAGATTTCGTTGTGGTTGTTCTTCTTCCTGCCAAAGATGGTGCCAATTATCCCAGCGATGGAGATCTGTGGAGAGGATAGGTTATGGAACGTTGATCTCATGCAGGTAATCCACTCACCCGTGATCCAGCAACGCCAAGGGAGGAGGTCTTGATAAGATGGGACAACTCCTCAACATATCCCTGCACCTTTCGTTGGGCGACCATATAGTTACCAGGATCGACGTCAAGGAAGATAAATCTGCGGAGGAGTTAGTCGTGTACAATAGTCTTGGCTACGCACTTACTGGTAAATTTCACCGAGAATACCGTACAGTTCCTCGGCCGTATAGACACCGCTGGTATGATGCGGTTTATCCTTGAGTGGTATGCCAGCCTGAAGAAACATTCGTGAGGAAACAATATCATCTTCCCCGTGCAATGTCACGCACAATCTCCGAGGCGGCCCAATGGACAGGGACAACCTTCAAAACTTCAACAATGTTCGCGCTTTTGGTGTTCGAATTGATCATCGGGCAAGAGATATCCGAGATCAATTCGGCAGTCTTGTTGTAGAAGTACTGCCCAATTTTCTCGATGGCATCAGGCGATGGAGCTAGTGCGCCTACGAATTCCTTTTGTACTTGAGTCGCATTGGAAGACGCGGAGAAGAACCTAAATATGCATAATACATCAGAGACGTTGCGAAAAAAAAAAAAGGGAATAAGAATCACCCTTGGCCTTTGATGACCTCACTGGCACGTTCCTGAGACATCGCAGTGAAGTTCTGCTCATCTCTGAGGACCTCCCCGACTTCAACATAGCTAGAAACTGTGGTCGACGGAGCACGTGGTACAGGGCGTTCCAAGGAATAGTCATTCTGTTTGCCCATGTCCTTGAGATATCCCTCCATCGCCTCTGGATGCATGAGGGGGAACCAAGTATACACCGACTTCACATCGTAGTCGTTCGGAAGAGTACGAATGAAAAGACGCCCAAGGGTGGATCCAAAGCCCCATGCATTAGGATCGCGCTGACTATCGGCAAAGCCCCACGCCGTCAAGTTGTAAGGAGTGTAGTCGTGAGTGAAGAATCGGTCACCACGAGTAAGGGCGATTGCATCCGAGAGGATAGCACGAGAGATTGTGTAGCCAGGGCATAAGCCTGCACCATCTCTCAAGGGCTTTGTGTCCTCAGCTTGGAGGCCGACATACAATTCCAAGTTGTCAATATGTCCGTAAAGCTTCTCCGCTGCTGACGCAATCTCTTTGTCTGGGTTCCACTCTTCAAAGCTCGAGTACGCTTACCAAATGTCTCGTTGGTAATTGGGTGGGACCAAATAAAAAAAAGGCACGTACTTTTTAGACCCAAGAATTTTCGGAATTCGTTGAGCGAGCAAATACCCCACCTACGGTTAGATTCGATACCCATGATTTCGTTAGATTTCATAACACTCGGAGTGCCCCGGGCGCCAAAAGAAGCAGCATAATGAGAAGTCCTAAAATATGTGATCAGTTATTGTTGTAGTCGCGACGGAAGCTACGCACGAGTCCTGCAAAATTTTTGCGAGATCCGAGTCCCTGAAGCTACCATTGTAGCGTTTTAAACTATCCATCGCATGTAAGTTAAACGTAAATCAACTGGAGTCACTTTTGCCCCTCACTTGTTAAACGTCCATTCCTCGACCCCAGGCTCAGACGCTTCAAGTATGTCCGCAGTCCTGTAGAAATCAGCTGGTGTAATTTCTTCGGGATTCTTGCCTGGGAAGAGCGCTTGGAACTGGCGACCGATCCACTCCTCGTCTTCACTGGATATGGTAGCATGCCATCTGTACAAACAATTGAACTATCGACAGTTTTGAGCTTGACTGTAGTAACACCAGCAAGAACTTCACGGACCTCCACACTGCAGGCGTTCCCACGGCCGCGCTCGAATAAGTCGTGACCTGGTGTACGCATTTCTCCCAAGGGTTCCAAGGACCAATTAGAACCTTTCCGAACAAGGCCCAGGATTGCAGAGAAGTAGTCGGAGAACACAATTGCCACAAACCAGGCGCAATTGCAAAGGCGGGCGATCTGGAAGATTTCTGCGATGGTGTAATTTCAGTCAATAACTATTAAGAGAGTAGCGGATCCACGAACCGTTCTCTTGGTCCAACAACTGACGGGAGTTGGGTGACAGCGTGGACGGATCAACCCAGGTTCCTCGCTCGTTGATTTCGAAAAGGCGACGCGCAATATACTAATTTTACCCTGTTAGGATGTCCAAGCCTCAAATACTTATAAACTTACGTTATGGTTACGATTGAACAGGACGAGGATCACTGCAGTAGCGGGAGGAAGCACGAGCAAACGATCTTCAGCAAAAGTATCGGGATGGAGACAGCCTCGACCATCTTTGATTCGGATCTGGATTGCATTATCAAGATACCTGGAGAAGTACAGAGGACAGAAGCAATACCTTATCCTGCGTTGCTTGATCGTTACCATACAAGGGAGCGAGGTCAACATAACCGGAAGTCTGGTTGATGTTGACATCCTTGTGATTAGTTCGGAAAATGCTGTGGATAACAAGGGCAGCGAATGAAAACATCAAAGATGATAAACCAGCAGGGTGTTTTCGGAACTAGAAATGTTATCAGCCTCGGGAAAGATTCTAATGTCAATAAGTTGTTACCTTATCGCGGCGAAGCAACGTGTCAAACACTAGACCAGGATCAGGCAGCTGATTGCTTGGGAGTGGATTACCCTGTTGTACTGAACGCGTATATGGAGTCCCGGCCTTGCCCAAATCAGGATAATCAGGATTGTTGTTAGACCCGTCTGCAGCGCGAAATGCATAGTTAGGACCACAGGATGTCGCAGGCGGATGAGGGAGATCTTTGTAAACTAACAGGGATGTGAACAGCAAGCTTATGAACTATACATGAGCACTCACGAAGCTGGATAACAGAGCTCTGTAAAAGGTCTTGAATTTGGCCAGAAGGGTGGTCGGCCATGAAAGTCAAGATATGCTCAAGCTGATTGGCAACAGAACAAAGCTTGTATTGGAAATCAGCGACAAAGTTTGTTCAGAAACTCACCAGCATCTTTCTGTCATCAATAGCATTCGAATGACCGACAACATCGAGAATAGAAGCCTGTAAGGAACATCAGACCAGCTCCTCAAGTTCCAAGTGGCTGACCCACAATGCTGGATTCATTTATGTCCTCAGCGGCGCGCTTCATCTGCAATGATATTAAAATGACTACAGTGGCCTCGACGAACATGTACATACCAGGTCTTTAATGGCTGCAAGGGCCTTGTCGGCGGCTGACTCGCCCGATGAGAGTGTTGGGGCGGATTCAACGACGGGCGACGCAGCGCCATTCTGACCAAAAAAAAAATGAGTGGACGCAAAACGTGAAGATGTGATAGACTGACAGAGCTCTTTGTAGAGAATCGTGAGGAAAAGGTTCTGCTAAGGGTAGACATGGTAGACGGGTGCGAAGAGAAGGTATAGTTCTCTCCACAGCTACTTATAGCCCACGGGAACTATCCACTACCAAGAAAGGGACATGATAAACCGAACAGCACGATTGCATTTTGATTGGGGGACCTTGTCCTGATTCGGGTAGCGTAATGATAGCCGTAAGCGGAGAGCGCGCGCTGACCATTTGGCGCAGATGACGTGCCTTGGCGTAACCTGCCAGCAACAATTGACAAGGCTTTATTGTTATGAGCGTTGGGTGTGCAGGTTAGTAGCTCAAGCACGTTCCTGAGAGTTGTGAAACGACATCACACACCGCCGTACTATAGTTGAAAAGTTCCAGGCCCTTCGCATCATTCTAAATTGGTAACAGCTTCTGACTGTTAGTGACGTAACCTGTGCGACTAATACCACTAGTACCAGGGTTGGCTCGCTTTGCGTCATGTCAATGAGACAAGGACAGTGACAGATTGCATAATGTTGATGTAATTGGGCTGCTCGCAAACACCCAATATCGGTCCTAGCAAAAAGCGGGTGAGAGAATTTCGGCAATAAGCAGCGGAAGAATATGATGGTGAATTTCCAAATGGATATTATGTAAATTTTTTCATGGAAGCGTCGAAATCTCCGACATTTTCTGTGAAGATGGACTCGACTGAACTTTATCACGTCAAACAGCAGTTCACCCTCGGTGCTTACACCGCCCTCATCCAGACACCAACCCCAGACACCTCCTCACCAGACTACATCCCAACCATTGTTTACAAGGCCCGTGCTCACCTCGCATCTGGTGACGCTGCCTCCGCTCTTGCCTTGATCCCAGATGAGTCGGACAATGTTGCGCTTCGTGCCGTTGCTGCTCTGGCACAAGGCGAGGAGGGCCTCGAACTCTTGCGTGACCTTTGCGTAGAAATCGAGGCTGAAGATGCAGACATCGGGGAATGGGAAAAGGAGATGGTCACCGTGTTAGCAGCCACAGCGTTTATCCGTGCGGGCGAAGTCGAGGAGGCCCTCGAGACGCTGCGCGAATCAGCTGCTGTTGGCAATGAATCGTGAGCCCTTTCGTTCCATTTCGTCGAGTTCTCCTGAGCCCGTCATAGCTCTGCTATCCTCATTCATCTATACTTGTCGCTCTCCCGCCCAAATATCGCTCGAAAAATATTGTCGGCTGCAACGCAAGTCAATCCAGACGCTCTCGTTCTACAGCTATCTGAGGCTGCGATCTCGCTGGCCACTGGTTCCCAGGGAACAAGCGGTAAGTTTTATTCCAACGTTCATTCTTCACCCAAACATTCTCGTGCACAGGAGAGTCGTATGCTTCTGCAATTTCCTTCTACACCGAACAGTTGGCCAATCCCTCTGTCTCTTCGGCTGCCCTGCTCGTTGGGAGAGGGGTGGTTCGTATTTTGCGTGGCGAATTGGCAGCCGCACGGAGCGATTTAGAAGAGGCGGAAAGTGTATTGTCGCGTGCGCACGCTGACCCAGGATTAGATGAAGTCCTCGCTGGTATGGTCGTCACCACTGGGCTCGGTGCGGGGAAACGCGGCGAAGCGGAAGAACTTTGGACGTAAGTTTACATTGATTGCCTGTCCGCAGGATATGACCCTCAGGAATCTCTCCTTTTGTAGTCGACTGTGGAGCGAATACCCTTCACACCCGATGGTAATGGACCTCAGTGCAAAAACGGATCTCTTTGATTTGTGTGCGGCAAAATTCGAAGTACCACAGCGTGTCGTGGTTGCTTCCTCATGAATCGTCAAAGTTAGTACCACTAAAGTAGATCCGTTGCAATAGAAATATTGTAATTGCCCGCAGGAATGACGATGGAATTCTCGGTGAGTGTGCAACACCCCAAATGTTTGAAAACAATTCCGTGTGAAGGGTTCACATACTCGTGGTACTACAGACGGATCATGATCGCTTGCTATTTCTTTTCCCTTATATCGCCTAGGCTGAATCGTGGTGACGACATGGATTCGACGAATGGTTCCAGTGTTGACCGCAACCCGAACGACCTGTTAGGAGGGCGTTGATCAATTTGATACATGAGCCTCAATTGGTCCCCTCTGCCCATCGGCGTCAGATATCAAATATCCTGCTCGGCAGCTTTTGTTCAGAGCGTTTCAAGGCAACTCTCATGCCAGAAATCCCAGGCCCCTGAAAAGCACCGACATTTTATGAACTCTGGACCTGGCACCTGATTTATCCAGAGGGGCAGATAGGCCTACCGTTTTTGCCGATCGATATGTCCCATTAAGCCCGGCCCGTGCCATGTCTGCTGACCAGCTCCGAGGGCTCTACTAAAGCCCGCGATTGCTCATTTCAGCGAGCATCTTCGCTTCCTGCCATGCATGACAGAGGTTTCGCAGAGATCTATAATCCTCGCAAGGTCCTTGATGACCCCACCTTTCGTGTTCTAGGACCGAACGACACCCCTTCTCCCGGTGCCAATATCGCAGCTTTCTACAACCCTGGTCATGAAATCCATCTGGTAGAGAAGCCACGCCCCAAAGTTGGTCCTGGCCAGGTCTTGGTGCATGTGCGTGCTACAGGAATTTGTGGGTATGTCAAAACGACCTTGGTGACATTTTGGGTACTCAAATCCACTCGGTATCGATTAACAGGAGCGACGTGCATTTCTGGAAGCATGGTCGTATCGGTGATTCCATGGTGGTAACAGACGAAGTAAAGTCGTTCTTCTCGTTGGTAGAGGATAATTATTGAATCCCTTTTTAGTGCGGCTCCGGCCACGAATCCGCTGGGGAAGTCGTGGAGGTGGGGCAAGGCGTCACTCAATGGAAACCAGGTGATCATATAAGCAAAACTTCGTTCCAGTGTTCTAACACGTAATTAGGTGACCGCGTCGCGATCGAGGCCGGTGTACCCTGCTCCAAGCCATCTTGTGACTTCTGCAGGATCGGCAGATATAATGCATGTGCGTGTTCCCACCTCTAACCTTGATGCGTGTCAGGCACATTCATGCTCGAACCCTAAAACATAAAACATGCAGGTCCTGATGTAGTTTTCTTCTCGACACCTCCCTTCCACGGTACGTCGAGTGTCGGAGTGGATCGGAAGTAATTGTTAACTTTTCGTTGGATCAGGGACGCTTAGTCGTTGGCATCTGCACCCCGCTGAATGGCTTCATCGTCTCCCTGATTCAGTTTCGTTCGAGGAGGGCTCCTTGTGCGAGCCCCTAGCCGTTGCGTTGGCTGGCATTGAGCGCAGTGGCCTTCGCCTTGGCGACTCCACTCTTATTTGGTGCATTAACGCTCGTATTTCGCATTCGTATCTGCCAGTATCTTACAACTTTTCAGCGGTGCTGGACCGATCGGTTTGATTTCCCTACTGTCTGCTAGAGCGGCAGGTGCAGAGCCCATCGTTATTACCGACTTACTCCAGGCCCGTCTTGATATAGCAAGGAAACTAGTCCCTGGTGTGCGAACAGTATTGATCGACCGTGGATCGACACCAAAAGAGTCCGCTGAGAAGATCAAAGTGGCTGCCGAAGGTCCTGTCAAGATCGCGCTCGAATGTTCAGGTGTCGAGAACAGTATACACACTGCCATCTATGTGAGCAGAGACAATACATATATTGTTGAATCTATCTAACGCAGGTAAATAATTCGCAGTCTACACAATTTGGCGGAAAGGTCTTTATAATCGGAGTCGGCAAAAACGAACAAGTGGTAATATTCATATTAGCTGGCCTCTACCACCATCTATACATTGATTGTTGTAGTTCCCTTTCATGCATCTCAGTGCGAATGAAATCGACGTCAGCTTTCAATACCGTTATGCAAACCAGGTAAGGAGTTGACAATCTGATTCAAATATCTTGGCTGATACAGTAGGACCATCCCAAGTACCCTAAAGCTATTCGACTCGTAGCGGCTGGTCTTATCAAGCTGAAGCCTCTCGTCACACATCGGTTCAAGCTTGACGATGCAGTTTCTGCATTCCATCTCGCAGCGGACCTCACACAGGGTGCTATCAAGGTTCAAATCCAAGATTAATGTACATGATCGAAGAAGTATATGTTGACATGATATAAAGACAAGTTCTTTCTTGCAAGTTCAACCACGGCTGTATTCAAAGAATACTTGGCTCGGATTGCTATTGCGGGAAGGCGAGAGAGTGGAGTATATTTGAACTCGACTACAAATAGTTGTTTACGTGTGAGCGAGAGAATAGATTCGAGGTTCTCTACGCGAATCTGAGTCTAGATTCGCTTGTGTGCGGGAGTGTCGGTCTGGGGTTAACTGCACCGAGTCTGCGCGAACAGAGAAACACGTCGGCAGGTGCGGTGGGGAGCGCAGAATGACGGGGTTCCGCGACGACGAGTAGACCAAATTTTCGGAGCGCGGGTGGAGATACGTGGAGAGTAGGAAATGTGGATCGTTCCAAGACCCCTCCGGTTTCTGAATCACGTGATCGCTCAAATTTGAACGTTCCGTGTACTTGCCTCTTTACAAGCATCGTCATTGACACTGACACACAACGGCCGCCATGGCGAGCCCTAGCAAATTACGACAACGCAAACAAATTGGCGCCCCCACACGAGCAGAAAGCTATGACCAGGATGATGAGGACCACATAAATGCGTTGTATCGTAATCGAGTGAGCAGCCCCGCGCTCCGACACTGACGTGTTACCTGAACATCTTCGCTATATAGCACACTCGGAGCGCATTCGAGCAGGCCTTGGATACCCCACAAGCAAGTGTCGCAGTGGTGGCTGTCCTCACTGCCGTCGCCTTCATGCTACGGTTCTACAAAATCAATCAACCAGACCAAGTAGTGTGAGCGAACATCTTGTAACTTTCCTCACAGTTTCGGACTGACAAGACCACCAGCTTTGACGAGGTCCACTTTGGCAAATTCGCATCTTATTATATCCTTCGGCAGTATTATTTCGATGTGCACCCTCCCTTTGCTAAGCTCTTGCTTGGGCTGGCGGGATGGTTCGTGGGCTTCGATGGTCACTTTTCATTCGAGAACATTGGAGATAGCTACTCTGAAAACCACGTACCCTACGTCGGAATGCGTGCTTTACCAGCCATTCTCAGCAGTCTAACGGTCCCCTTGGTATATGCTATCATGAAAGAAACTGGATATTCGACCATTGTCGCTGCATTCTCCGCAATGATCGTCCTCTTTGGTTCGTTGGTCTTTTCTGCACCTTTGTCCTTTAGTCAATATTTATGAACTTCAATATAGACAATGCACATATCGCACAATCTCGACTCATTCTTCTCGATGCCGTTTTCATATTTTTCATGGCCCTCACAATTTACTCTTATGTACGTTTCCGTAAATTGCGTTATTGGTAGGTCCGCCGTGTTGCACATATATCTATGCTCATCTTGCCACAGGGAGTTTTCAGCGGAGTGGTGGAGTTGGCTTATCGCTACCGGATTCTTCATGGCCTGTACTTGGGGTTCCAAAGTCAACGGCATCCTGACGGTCTTCACTATTGGAATTGCTGTCTTGATCGATTTGTGGGGTATCTTGGATTATCGCAAGGGTCAAACTATGGTTTGTAATCGGTCAGTCACCATGAGCCATTTTCTAAGCTAAAATTTCCTAGGAATATTTCTGGAGACATTTTGCGGCTCGTGCAGTTGGCTTGATCGTTATTCCATTCATCATTTACCTCTCATTCTTCTACGTCCACTTTGCTATTTTGATACACTCTGGCCCCGGGGATACGTTCATGAGCCCCGCTTTCCAGGAAACTCTCATTGGCAACGAATTACTCGTTAACAGTCAAGGTCAGTGATGGAACTTGATTTTTCTTTCCTATCATAATACCATTCCTTCACAGACCTGCACTATCACGACATTGTCACAATGAAGCATAAGGATACCAAGGTCTTTTTGCACTCACACCCTGAGAGATATCCTCTTCAATACGATGACGGGCGTATCAGTACTCAAGGTGCAGTGCATTGATATCCCGCCAAGATAGTGATTGACGTTTGGCCAGGCCAACAAGTGACAGGGTATGGGCATGAAGATACCAACAACCACTGGCAAATTATTCCAACAAAAGCACTTCCCGAGGCCGGTCGCGGACGAGCAGTCAACCACGATGATGTTATCCAGCTACTCCATGTTAACACACAAACATTTCTTCTGACCCACGATGTCGCGTCTCCTTTGATGCCGACAAACCAGGAGTTCACTACGTGGCCCAAAGATGATCACTCCCGTCATAACGACACATTATTCTTCCTCCATCTTGTCGAAGGTCATCCAGGAGATGTGTGGAAGAGCAAGTCCAGCCACTTCAGACTAGTGCATGTACCAACTAGGGTGTCGATCTGGACACATACACAACAGTTGCCGGAGTGGGCGTTTAAACAACAAGAAATCAACGGTAACAAGAACCCGGCGGACAAGAGCGCTGCTTGGTTCGTTGATGAAATAGTCGAAAGTGACAGTAAGTTTCTCAATTCTCCGGTGCGACACCTCAAATAACAAGAAATTAGGCAACTTTGACTTCGCTGGTGCAGACAATGTCCCGCGAGAACCCAAAAAAATGAGCTTCTTCAAGAAATTTGCTGAGTTGCAACTATTGATGCTCCAACACAACGCCGGCCTTACTGCCTCCCATCCTTACGCTAGCGGACCAATCAATTGGCCATTCCTTCTGAGTGGCATTAGCTTCTGGACGGAGAACGATACACAAAAACAGATTTACCTGATCGGTAATATAATCGGGTGGTGGTCTTGTGTCATTGCCATCTCGATCTATATCGGCATCGTTATTGCTGATCTTCTAGCGCGGCGACGCGGGCTCAATCCCATCCCTGATCGTAAGCTATCATGGGCCCTCTTTGTCGACCAAACTGATCATTGTTGTAGCTGTCCGCAATCGTCTATGGAATTCCGGAGGTTTCTTCCTACTCGTGTGGGCAGTTCATTACCTGCCATTCTTCCTTATGGGCCGTCAGCTGTTCATCCACCACTACCTTCCTTCCCACCTGGCATCGGCGATGTTAGCTGGCTCGGTGTTCAGCTTCGTCTTGTCTGATTCCATCAACTATCCTATATCTGTAGCTGGACGTCTGACGAAGATGCAGCGTACAGAATATGCTGATCTCGGAGTGAAGGGTCCAATATTGGCTGGAATATTTGCTATCTTGATGTTTGCGATGTTTGTGTATATGGCTCCTCTCACCTATGGAACACCGGGGTACGTCGTTTGAGTTGTTTTCTTCTGTTCTGGTTGTTGACTCAACCTCGGCAGCCTGGATGGTGAGGGCGTGAATGCGAAACGTCTAATGTCCTCGTGGACCCTTCATTTCGCTGCCAAGGTTACGGGTGATGGAATTTGATAGATTAATGACTAAAGGGCACCTAGTGATGTTGTACATAGTAATTATTGGCTTGCTAACGAAAAGACTTGGGCTTTGCTGAATTGTTTGATCGAAGCTACCTAGTTTGCAAGAGCGTGTTTGGTCACTGGTTCATATTAACCTTACGACCGAACAACCGAATACTAATCTGTGGCTAGAATGTTCAATGCCCCACGACTTGCGCAACGATATGGCACGACACCCGTTAACGGCCTAGGAAATAGTTTTGTCGACGAAAACCCACTTGCGGTTTCAATCTACGATGACCCTTGGAGCGCTGCCCCGTCACCTTCTCCACCGCCTGGCTACGCTGCAACCTCGGCATTCAGCTCAGTGATAGGTAAATAAACCGGTCATAGGTTCTGCTGTTCGTCGTGCTTATACGACTGATTGTAGCCGATGCTGCAGTTCCCGAAGTGTACCACACTGCGTTTGCGGTCGTGGACACCACCAACACGGGGGAAGTGTCAGTCAATGCACTTTCACGAGTTCTTGCCACTTCTTTGCTTCCAGCCACAACCGTTGACAGGGTATGGTTTGTGTGTAAGAATCCTCTCAGTTTGCTAACCACTCTAGTGCTAGATTGTCAACCTGGTTAGCTCGAAACCCCGAGTCTCGAAGCTCGAGTTCTTCGTTGCTCTTACACTAGTTGCTCTCGCACAGTCGGGGAAGGGTATGTCTGGCCTTCCAGGCTACCGTGGTGTCTCGGGCCTGAAGTGTGCTTGACAGACATCAGCATCGAGCAAGTAGCTGCCCTCGGCGCCGAGAACAATCTGCCTATTCCTGCTCTGGACCTCGGTGCCCTGCAACCCAGCACTTCTGTCTTCAGCACTCCATATCCGACTTATAGGCAAGATAGCATTCGACCCATCCCTCCCAACTACCCACCGGAGGATCCTTGGAATGTCCCTCGATACGGTGGTATTCCAGGAGGCCCTTCTGATCCCAACCCGCCACGCATAAATGGAACTTCATCCACCTTATCCGGGTCTGGCCTCCCGAAAGATTGGTGGAAGAAACAGGAAATAGCCTCTGTGACCATTCAAGGACAGCAAGGGCACCTTTTGAACAGGCATACCGTGTACGAAATTGTGACAGAGGCACGTTTCTGGTGTCAACACTTGCGCGTGTCAACTAATGCAGCTATGCGTCGACAGCGCGGTCCACCTATCCATCGCCGCTATTCTGAATTTACCTTCTTGTGGGATTGCCTGGTTCGACGATACCCATTCCGACTTCTTTGCCCGCTTCCACCGAAGCGAGTACAACGTTAGTCTTCCTTTATACAATTTAATTAATGGTCTAACTGACTTTTCTGGAAGCTGACGCCATATTTCTTGAGCAGCGACGGTACGTTCAGTGGAAAGAATTATATTTCTCTATTAACCTCGGTCCTTACCCAGGAAAGGCCTCGCAAGGTTCTTGAATTCACTAATGTGAGGACCTTTAGTTGCCTATGTGTGACGAGTACTGAGTGATTGCAGAAACCACCCCGTGATTAAAGAAGATGGTCTCCTTTCTATGTTTTTGACGGAGGCTTCCTTCGAAACTTGGCGTAAACACAATGCAGTCGCTCTCGAAGAGGAGTCCACAAGCAAACGAGTCGATCAGTTGGAAGAGATGTCTATTCCCAGTGACCTCGAAGATAAACTTGCGTACGTGGAGGATTACTCAGACTACAGAGACGCTGACATTTGTGTTCCAGGATCGTCCGTGGAAAGATGAACCCATTGATTGAGCAGTGGCAGAAGATATGTGTGCTCGTAGAACGTATAATAAAGAGACGTGAATCAGCTGCGGTACGGGTTCCGCCTGGTCTTCACCCTACCTATGTGCCAGCTCACTCCATATTCCCTTTCTGGTCTGGTTTATTGTTCCATATCACCTCACCGACGTCACCAAACTCGGATTCTATGCTTGATGCACACGCTGGCGACTCATCTGATCTTGACGTGACTGATGAGCAGGCTGACTTGGCACGCCTAACGAACGTGCTCAGGGTAGTTATTGAAGTTAATGAGACGTGTTGGAGAGGCGACGAGTGCGAGCTTTGCGATGGCGTACGGCAGGGAATAGGATGTATTGCCAAGCATACACAACAGCAAGCTGATCTGTTGGAGCAACGGGTATGTCCTCCTTTGTCTTTTTGGGTCGGAACTAGAACTGAATTGAGCAGACTCAATCTCTACTGCGGTCGACGCTAGAGTCTCTGAAGGTGACCTGAGCGATTGAAAATTTGTTCGATGATTGCTCACGGCGGATTATCAGAGCCAAAGAGACCTCTATATAGCTATGCGGGATCTGTTTTCCCGGCGTGATCGGCTTGGCGTTGATAATATGGAACGTCTCAAGAAACGAGTAGAGTCGAATTCAATGAAACTCGAAGGCATCAAGTCGGCCAAGAAGGACGGGTGGCAAGAGGACGCCGATAGGGTGCTTGTCCTTATCGAGAAAGACCAAGTAACCATTACATCACTTCTCCAGCGACGACTGTTCATTCGAGCATGGTGAGTATATCTACAACATTGGAAGGATCCTCGTTGACATCAAGAAGTATGTGGCATGAACTACGCGTCGTATTGCATAACAGGGAGAACGCGCTTCTTTCAAAGTTAGTGCAGACGCTGGCACGCGAAGAACAAGCGTTCGTGGATAGCATCTCGGCTAACTGGGTGTCGTTGGGGAACGCTGTAGACGAGATGCCATTCGAATGACTAGTCGTGTTTTGATGTACATGTTGAATGGACAGACCTTGTTTGGATGTTACTAGGACGCGACGCAATAATCACACGAGAACTTGGAAAGGTTATCAAACTGCACGATGGAGGGTTTCGATGATCTGCTTGCACCCTCGCGAAACATACTCGAAGAGAACCCGTTCGAGGACCCATTCTCAAAGCTCCGTTCGGGTTCCCCAGACCCTTGGGCCAGCACCACCTTCGGGCAACCACAACACGACGACGACATCGACTACTTCAAATCAGGCTTCGAGGATCATCCCAGCACACAGACGACCGTGTCCCATTCTACGAGCGATTATGGTCACGTCGACGAGAGCTCTGAAAGCAGCGTTGCAGCACCAGCGCCCACCGATCCATTGGATGCGGCGACAGTGACCGCGGAGGACCACGAAGACGAACAGAGCATAGGCCATGACGATGTAGACCCGGATACGACGACGTCACTCACGCCTGGCTTCAGCATGTTCACGTCGAGCGCAGAGGATGAGTCCGAAGCCGTAGTGGGACACGAGTCTGTCGTCGGTCTACACGACGACTCGTCGGAGACAGGCATAGGTACTACCACCGCTGCTACTCCTGCTGTGCTACCGTCCGGACTGCGCACGGAGGAATCTGGGTCTTTGCTGTTGTCAGGTTCGCCGCTAGAACCTGCTTCGTCGTCGTCGTCGTCTCCCGAGCGCGCGATCGTCTCGCCCCTGGACCAGCAATCACCGTCCTCGAACGTCGAACGTGCCTTCTCGAGTCTCGCGCTCGGAGGGGAGAGCCACGGAGGATGGCAGGCGACGTGGGGCAGTCCTGAGCCCGCTGCGAGCACCATGGCGTTTTCTGCACCGAGCAGTGCCCTCAGTAATGACGACGAAGATGACGACGACGATACGCCCATAGGACAGACGGCGCGGTTCAGGAACGCTGGATCCCCTCAGGCAAGCACTCTATGAAGAATTGTCGCGGGGGAAAACTGACACCACTTGAACACACAGCCGTCTGGATCGCCTGCTCCGTCCAAGCGTAGTGAAGGACCGATCCCACCTCTTTTCGTGATCTCGGTGGAGGATCCACAAAAGGTCGGAGACCCTATCAGAGCTCATACTCTGTATACGGTGCATACGAGGGTGAGTTTTCGTTTGATCAGTCCGTCTGGCCCCACTCAGTACTCATTCGGGTCAGACGTCGTCCCCGCTCTTCTCGAAAGCAACGTTCTCTGTCCTTCGTCGGTACTCTGACTTCCTCTGGCTGTATGAAACACTTTCGATGAACAATCCGGGTGTTGTCGTTCCGCCCGCGCCGGAAAAGAACCCGTTTGGGCGGTTTGCCGAACATTTCATACAGCAGCGACGACTGGCGCTGGAGAAATGCATCCAAAAGATTGCCAACCATCCGGTATTGTGCAAGGATCCAGATCTTAGGTTTTTCTTGGAGAGCGACAGCTTTGCTTTAGATGTCAGTATCTTGGCTGATGGGTTTTGTTAGGGTATTGAATGGTATCTTTTGCAGATCAAACATAAAAAGGCAGAGACGGCTCATGAGAAAGGAGGACTTATGGCGTCGATCGGACAGACGTTGACCGGGCCGCGGTTCCACGAAACTGACGAGGTGAGCATGATGGTGCTTCTGTTGATAGTCTTCTGAAATCGTGCAGTGGTTCGAAAAACAACGTGGATACTTGGATGGACTCGAGTTACAATTACGTGGTCTGGTCAAGAGCATTGATATTGTTGCGAAACAACGAGCAGGCAGGTTTACTTTGTTGTTTCTGCTTCTACTGGTAGTGGTAACATCGACTATCCGATAGAACTAGCTTCTGCGACTGGCGAGTTTGCTACGGCTCTTTTAGAATTGTCAGCATCCGAACTGGGGGAACAATTGCAGCAGACACTTGGAGCACTGGCAATTGTCGAACAGGCGGCGGCAGAAGCCCAGAGTATACAGTCGCAGCAGGACATGATGACGTTCATGAGTACAGGTACACATTTTTAATCTGACCTGACGGAAAAAAGGTGGCTGATTGGGCGAATCAGCGGACGAGTACTCCAGGCTAATTAATTCTGTTCGGGTGCGTTGAATCCATCTGGATTGAGAGCATGGGTTAACGTTGTATGGAAAGCTGGCGTTCAACTCGCGAGTACGAACGTACACCGCCTGGCAAAACGCAGACGGTGAAGTTCGACGGGCACGGCAAATACACGAACGTGCTCGAGCCCAAGGGCGCCTTCCGACAGAGCGGACGGGCCATACCGTGGCTTTAGTCAGCGAGGCAAGCTGTGTTGCGCCATCGGGTGATGAATTTATCACTGAGGAACACTGCCATTTGACAGGCTGAGCGGCGCGCCCTGGATGCGAAGCGAGAATTCGATCAGTGCTCGAAGCTGATCAAGTCGGAAATGGCACGGTTCGAGCAGGAGCGGATTGACGACTTCAAAGATGCACTGCAGGCCTTCCTGAGTGGAATGATATCGCGACAAAAGGAGGTGAGTGGAACGTTGACAAGCTGGCAAGCACTCTAATGAATCATTGACAGCTCATCGCCGGTTGGGAGAACTACCAACAGATGTTACTGAGGAGTGTGGCTGTACAGTAGATTATATAATTCATATTAGGTTGCAGTAGGATCAAACAACGAGCGCAATGACCACGACGACAACCAAAGACGACGACGACGACACGCCAGGAAGATGCGAGCTTCGAATAGAGGGGATGACCTGCGGTGCATGCGTGGAGGTCTGTCGCCCTTTCCTGCACTCGGTCATCGCTTGGCGTTTACATCCTAGCACCAGTCGATCGAGGGCGCACTGCGAACACAACCTGGCATTCACTCCGTAAAGGTCGCCCTCCTCGCAGAACGTGGCGTCATCGAATATGACCCGACAGCGTGGACCACGGACAAGATCATCGACGTAATTCGCTTCCGTTTCTCGCACTTCCTCGCTCAACCGTCGTACAGGAAATATCAGACATCGGGTTCGATGCCACCCTCATTCCCCAGGCTCGCTCAGATACGGCCACACTCCGAATATATGGCATGACTTGCTCGTCCTGCACTTCCACCGTCGAGAACGGTCTGCGTGACGTTCCTGGTATCACCCGCGTCGCCGTCTCCCTTGCCACGGAGACCGCAAAGATCGACTTTGAGCCAGGCGCTGTAGGTCCGCGAGAGATGATCGAACGAATCGAAGAAATGGGCTTCGACGCACTGCTGTCTGACCAACAAGACGCGACCCAGAAACAGTCCCTCGCAAGGACAAAGGAAATCCAACAGTGGCTCGCCCGTCTCAAGTGGAGCGCCGCCTTTGCCCTGCCCGTCTTCTTCCTCAGCATGGTCGCACCTCACATTTTCTTCTTGCGCCATTTCGTTCTCTGCCGCTTATTCAATGGCATCTACCTCACCGACGTTCTCATGCTCGCACTCACCACCCCCGCCCAATTTTGGATCGGTCGTGCATTCTACCGCTCCGCGTTCAAGGCGATCAAACATAGGAGTCCCACCATGGACGTTCTCATCGTGCTTGGCACATCAGCTGCATACTTTTATTCCTTGTTTGCAATGCTATGCGTGGCCTTTGTCACCATTCCCGACTTCCGTCCTCTACTCTTCTTTGACACGAGCACCATGCTCATCATGTTCGTCTCTCTGGGCCGCTGGCTAGAGAACCGCGCCAAGGGCAAGACCAGCGCTGCACTCACCGATCTCATGGATCTCGCCCCAACCATGGCTACTTTCTACACTGATGCGCCATCATGTACTCAGGAGAAGCGTATCCCCACCGAGCTCGTCCAAGTAGGTGACACGGTCAAGCTAGTCCCGGGAGACAAAGTACCAGCAGACGGTACCGTCATCCGTGGTTCCTCTTCCATTGACGAAAGTGCCATCACTGGTGAACCCGTTCCCGTCATGAAGCAGATCGGCGATGCAGTCATTGGTGGGACGGTCAACGGCTTGGGGACGTTTGATATGCTTGTCACGCGCGCCGGGAAAGACACCGCGCTTGCGCAGATCGTCAAACTCGTCGAGGAAACACAAACTTCCAAGGCACCCATTCAGGCGTTCGCGGACCGTGTCGCGGGCTACTTTGTGCCTGTTGTGATATCTCTTTCCTTGCTCACGTTCGTGGCATGGATGATTGTTTCGAATGTGCTCAGTCCGGAGGCGTTGCCTGAAATGTTCCATCGGCATGGCGCAAGTAAGTTCGCTGTGTGCTTGCAGATGTGCATATCGGTGGTTGTCGTCGCTTGTCCTTGCGCCTTGGGACTGAGCACACCAACGGCTATCATGGTGGGAACCGGAGTGGGAGCCAAGAATGGTATCTTGATCAAAGGAGGGAGAGCGTTGGAGGCTAGCCGATCTATCAAGCGGATACTCCTGGACAAAACTGGGACAGTGACCGAAGGCAAACTTTGTGTTACAGGACTGGCATGGGTTCCTCTGCGGGACAGTGATCGACCCGACGAAACAGCCCAACCGCGCGCACTTGCAGTCCCATGCACAGACGGTGTGACGACTCGCGCAGCTGTCATCGCGATGCTCTCAGCAGCCGAAGCACGTTCCGAACATCCTCTCGCCAAGGCCATTGCAATGTATGGCAAGGAACTCTTGAGGGAATGCGAGCTTGACGTACCCCAGCCTACAGTGGAGTCGTTCGAGAGCGTCACTGGCGCTGGGGTCAGAGCTGTCCTTTCGGTCTCTGCGTCAAAGTATACACTTTTGGTTGGTTCTGCTAGATTTGTAAACTCTGAGGATGCGAGGCTACCCTCCGTTTTATCCGCCTTTGAAGCACGAGAAAGTCCCATGGCACGAACGGTCGTGTATGTGTCGATGGCCCGCGGTTCGTCTTTGCCTGTTCCTGTTCTGGCGCTGTCCCTTTCGGACGCACCAAAGCCATCATCTGCACAAGCTATCAGGGCATTACGGATGATGGGGATTGACGTTGGTATGATAACAGGTGATGGGATGAATACTGCGTTGGCCGTGGCAAAGCAAACGGGCATCCAACTGGAGGACGTATGGGCAAATATGAGTCCAAAGGGCAAAGCTTCACTCGTGACGGAGATGGCTAAGAAGGAAGGGGGAGTCGCCATGGTGAGTCTCTCGCGCTATGCGGTTGCGTCGTCTGTGCTAACTTTTCGTATGACAGGTCGGAGATGGTATCAATGATTCTCCTGCGCTTGTTGCCGCTACTGTTGGGATTGCATTGAACTCTGGCGCGTCGGTTGCCATTGAAGCAGCCGACCTCGTGCTCATGCGTTCTGATCTGCTCGATGTCGTTGCAGCCCTCCATCTTTCTCGCGCGATCTTCCGCACGATCCGGAGGAACCTTATATGGGCGTGTGTCTACAACTTGCTAGGGATTCCGCTAGCGATGGGGCTGTTCCTTCCGTATGGGATCTACATGCACCCGATGATGGCGGGTGCTGCGATGGCGTTTTCGAGCGTGAGCGTTGTGACGAGTTCACTGATGTTGAGACGGTGGAGAAGGCCAAGAGAAAGTGTAGAGACCGAGATTGGGGCCGAGGCAGAAGAGAAGCTGAATGGAACAGGATGGGGCGCGGATGTACTTGGACGTATACAGGAGGCTGCGTGGGGGACATGGGAGTCGGTGAGGGGGAGAAGGTCGGTTGTTGGATATAGTTCGTTGCCGGTGGAACTGCGTGAATCTGTTTGAACATTGATGTTGTATTCTTGTATTTATCACCATGGCTGCTCTCGGTAGCGTCTTCTTGGGAGATGTCCAGAGACTTCGTATCCTCTCCTCCACCCCGCCCTCGTCCCCGCCCCCAAACGGAGAGGGCCCTCCCACGTCCCACCTGGAAGACGTCCTCGAATCCCTGGATGGCACCGATTCTCCCGCCAAGACGTCCACCTCACCGACACGGGCGGACCAACCGTCTGCTACCACCATCGATCCCGTGCTGTCGCTCGAGCTCCGACTTCGTTGGCTAGAAGCGCTCCTGCTCGGCGTCCGACAACAAGACGTGCGCAACAACAAGGACCACTTGAAGCCCACCGGTCAGACCCTCGTCCGGCTCGCGGCGGACGTCCAGCGTCGGTTGGACCACGTCGTCGAGTCCAACGACGGACTCAAGAAGTTTATGCATCAATGTCAGTTTCCTACTACTTGCTGATATGATATGATATCACACGCACATCAATAACACGCTACGCAGACGATCAGCACGCACGACTGCTCACGCCTGCTTTCGCGCTCTCCGGGACCCTCCCCGGTCCTCCCACCGCGCCGACGTACGACGACATGTCGCCGGACGAGCTCGAGGCTCTCCTCTCAGAGATGGAACCCGATATTCGCGCCGCCGATCGCGACATGCGCGAGATCGAGCTGCTCGAGCAGAAAGGCGTCTTGTCGGCCGGTAAACTAGCGGGTGAGGCTTCTGGATGCTTATTTTTTTTCTTTCTTTCTCTAACGGGTCACGTCGAAGATCACGAGGCGCTGCAACCCCGGTTACAGGCTCTCTTCGCAGCTCAGGAACAAGATATGAGATTGGCTTCGTCATTGGAGAAACGGGTTGCTTCCCTGGTGGAACGTCACGCGTCCCATGTGAGCGAGGTCTCTTCTACATTGGCTCTGGCTGACCCTCCGTTCCCAGGTGGACACGCTTTCGGAGCTTTTTGTCGCTTGGGACGACGTTCTTACAGAAACGGAGAGCAAGGTCAAGAGGTTGGAAAGAGACGAGCAGGAACGTCAACGATTAGGATACGCGTAAACTCTTTTTCATTAATTGATACTCGATATAAACACATAAGTAATTGACCTGTGTTACTCTCGCTGCATCGTGAACCCGGGAATAATAGCCTCTATCAATGGCGAAAGGAAAATCGGGAATCGGGGTAACCTACAACAAGAACAAGGAGATTAACGATCAACAGCCGAAAGCATAACACGCATGGGAAATTACAACGTGTCAGCCAAGTACAATAATAAGTCGAAATGGAAAGAAGAAACAGTACCAAAAAAGGGAGTGAGCAGGGCAACACAACAGCGCGTGAGGATAGAGGCTAATGGGAAACAATGATGCTAATCTCGTGCGACCCAATCGGCGCTTCGAGAAACCAATTCGATCGAGCTATCCATGGTCCAGAACAAGCACTCCGTGGCGCTACGATTACTCCAGCTCTTTTGGTCGCGCAGTATCATCGCCTGCAAAACGGAGAGTTGGTATTCGTTACTAGAAAAGACAACAACCTCGCGCTCACCTGCTGCGCACCAAAATTGCGCTGATCGAGACCAAACAACTCCACATTTTCTTCCAGAGCCTCTGACAAAATCTGGAGGTCCTGCAGGATAGCCTGCATCGCACGAACAGCCGCAAGAATAAGGATTTCTTTGCGGTTGCGGATCGTAGAACCGTCGTTATTAGGTGTCGGCAAGGTTTTGGATACGTTTTGGAGGACAGTGTGCAGGATACGCTTTGTCTCGTTCATGATCTTCTGTGCTTGCGCGAAGTTTTTCCTCGAGACGAGGACGAGCGCACGCGTGATCATGTCCGATGCAAGCAATTCCATACGGCGCCGTACAATCACGGGGTCCGAGGGCTTCGGGGGCTTTGACGAGTTAGTCGTCGTCATGGGTAGGAGCGTGATGGTCAATAATACAGGGTGTGCGAGTCGAGACACTTGTTTCGTTGCAGCAGGATCGTAAAAAGATCCATCTACCTCGAACACGGGAACCTCGTCGATCATTCGATCCATCATACCATCCATAAGGTTTGGAGAGTCATCGATAGTTGCTGAATCGAGTCCCATGGACTGCACGAATCGATCGGTTGCATTGAGAGTCCGGTTACCATTTTGACCGGTCGCCGCACGACGACTCTCAGTATTGTCGAGTTCACATTCGATGAGCATCTCTTTGCACTCCCCATACCGCAGCTCACCAATGTCAATGTCGACGTTGTGGCCGTCAGTAGATAGAATCGACGATGGCCCACCAGACACCTTGCGGATGCGGAAACGTTGCCCATCGACGATCTTCATGTGAAGCTTCATGTTCAACAATGCTATAGACATCATACCGCCCACGCAGCCAGCAAGACAGCCACGAAGATCGTACCAGTCCTTGACAAAAGTGTACGTTCCGCTGGTATGGTTTGACATAAGCCAGAGGGAGGCAGGGTCGTGCGAGCGACCATAACCGAAGGAATGGATGGGCATGTTGGCTGCTTCTGCACGAGCAAGAACCAGATCCATCTGAGCCCGTCTTGTGCTTTCCGCAGCATCGCTAACAAGTATCATGCCTGAAACAGGATTGCGTGACTTGCGTTGTAATACAACATCAAGCCCTATGCGGAGTCAGTACAGCCTGACATGTGAGAGAGAACAATTACACACCGTGATTGACAGCAGTGACTACATCAGTTTTTTCGTCCTTGGAAGCCCTGACCAAAAACTCGTCCTCCACGGCCATGTCCGGACATCCAATCTCGTCAATGAACTTCTGCAACCTATTCCTACTGTGGGTCCGTCCGGGGCATAGGTAAGGTGTCTTGCGCACTCGCCCTCCCTGCCCGACCTCAAATGTCACCAAGCTCAACCGGTCTTTAATTCCTAGAGAAGCAAGAACGAAGTCGAGGGAGGTTTTGATGACACGGATTTTAAGATCTGCAGTGCTGCGAGGTGAGTTTGATGATGGTAGGGAAACGATGAGGATCAAGTCAAGTGGCGGATGAGGGAGAGGTGCGAGTGAATTAGATGATCCTGATGATACATGTGGTGTTACAACACTAGCAGGTGGGGTATCATAACGCAGCATCGCGTCTTCCTCGTTCAGGGTCTGAAGTTTGTTCTGCATCGCTCGCTGATGAGCCGAACCTTGCGAGGTTATGGATGATAGAGTGGACCGCGTAGATGCCTGAAGGAGACTGTCCACGGTAGACGCAGTGCTCCCACTCAGCACACGAGCTGCCTTTTCCGAATTACCGAATTCATCAATGTCGAGCCCATGACCTAATACAGATGGGGTCGCCTGCTGCTGTTGGAAAGAGGTGACCAGGGCTTGGATTTGTGTTCTCCACGATTCGAGGGAAGAGCGGTCTTTGAATACGAGAATGAAGGAATCCAAGCGTTCATCTTCCATCTCAATCGTGAGACTCAGGTCTCCGGCTGTTCCAGCGATAATGCGTTTGATGTGCCGTACGTAGATACGCCCTTTCAGTCTAAGAACACCTCTCGATTGGGTGCTTGATCCGGAAATGGCAGTTGATGAGTCGTTGAATGCAGGAGAAGGTAAGAAGCGACCGAGCGAGCGCTTCTTCTCTTCGACCACGCAGATGATAGCTTCCTTGAAGAGATAGACGAAAAATTCGCGAACAAGTGCATCACGACGGACGGATAGGAGGTCGTACATGAGCAAAGGGCCAAGTCCAGATAGGGCATGACCTTTCCAATCAATGATCCGGTTTCGGAGATCTTCAACGATCGTATTGAAAGGGGAATCTTCCTCGTGGCCTTGGGAGGGCGTATACTGTGAGGATTCGGCATCGGTATTGTTGTAGGCAGGGGCCCATCCGTCGTGGGAGGGGTAATATGGGGGATGTCGGTCAGACGCCCGAGAGGCTGGGGGAGAGAGTTCAGGATCTTGTCGTGTGATGGAGGGATTTCGAAGGGGGCCAGAGTCTGACACGACTGGCCCGGGTATATGGGAAGTGTTCCGCCTTGCGGGAAGTTCGATGATGACAATACAAGTAAGAGGTTGGGAGGCATCGCCAGACCTAACGATGGAAGAAAATTCTGGGCGGACTTGGATGGAAGGAGCGACGATATAGTGAGAATCACTGGGGGTTGATTTTACAGAGAGGGCATGATCGGTTGGGTCGTCTTCCATGGGGTTGTAAGGAGTAGTCGTAGTTGGCACCGGAACGCGGCGAAGTCGTGAGTTTAAGATATCGCGGCCGGGATAAACCGCGGGAGAATGGGGATCGCCCATGCCTGTGAGGGCGGCGAGTTCTAGGAAGAGGAGATGAGAAAGGAGGGGATGAGGAGGGAAAGATAGACGGACTGTTGATTTTGCTGTTATCGCCCTCGCCTACTTTCATGGGACGACGGCAGACACCACAGACACCCAAATTTGACTTGCGAGGGATGGAGGATTTGGACTGGCCGGGGGGTGGACCATAAACAGCGGTGAAGCAAGCCTATCGGAAGGATGAGGAGGGAGGGGGAGAGGGAGAGAGAATGGATATTACCTCGTGGAGGGAGTGACCGCATTCTGGGACGACGTGAGGCTTCTCGCCGGGGAGCCTGAAGCTGAAGCTGAGGGGTTCTAGACATACGGGACATTCTTGTTCATCTTCGAGGATATCGTGATTTGAGACGACGGGGAGGGACGGTGGGGACATAGTAGCGTAAGGATGAGGATGATGGGAGTTGCCTAAAGAGTCGGGAGAGTGGAGGGAAGTTGCCGATTCGGAAGGAGAACGGTGAGGTTTGCGGTGAAAAACGGAGTGGAAGTTCTTGAAGGTTGTGCTCTTGAAGGTGGGCGCTTTCGGTGCAGAACGTGGGGAGACGAAGGTTGGAGAAAGAGGGACTTTGTTGAGCGAACGTGACGGGTCAGCGTCCAAAAGATCAGCTTGACTTCGAGATAGCCAGGAAGGCGAGTGAGAGACGGCAAGTGACCGCATTCATAAAAACTGGACAGGGACCTCGTCAAAGAAAAAAAAAAGAAAAAAAGAGGTTTACGGCGAGGTGTCGTTGAGTTCGTCTGTCTCTCTGTCTGCAAACTTTCCCATCGTTATGATGGATGCTGTGCACACCCACAATCAAAGCCTGAGGTTCCTGGTTGCATTCCCAAGTTCTCTTCTCAAGTCTGCGAGTTTCAGCTGTTCCTTACCTGTCGGATAATGTGAAATTGCTAGTAGACGGAGTCCTCTCTCTCCTCCACCTCAATGCCCGCATCACCGCCTCAATTAATTCTTGGTAATCACATTTTTAAGATACTGCAGAGCGTCATTGATATTACAGCAAAATGACTAGCTCGACCTGCGATGATCTTTACATTTCTCACTGCTCCTGGGCCAGTCCTGCTATCCGCCATGACAACTGAAGCTACGCAGGCAGCAAGAAACTCGTCGTGGTCAGTCTGGAACGATCTCGGCTATGACGCAGCGCGTCGGTTTCACACCCAGTCTTCCAGTTGGGCGATGCAAAGGCTTTACTTGCCAGTGTCATGCTTAGGTTCTGACTATCCAAAGGACCGCTTACCCTACACAAAGCGGTCCACGATCATATCGGCCTCGTTTCCAAGCAGATTGGTCATCTGTGAAGCAGACCCACGCCTAAAAGGCAGTTGCTCTGTGATGCTGGTCAGCCTGATCAATTACGTAATCCTTGGTTTCAACTCATAAAGGCGGCGGCTGGTAATCAGAACTCCTCGACTTGATACGCAATGTCTCAGCAAGTTTTGGACGGTTCAGATGGGAAGCAGCCTCAGCTCTCTGCTGCCTATTACGAGTTCCCTCCTCCCATAGTCCCTTCGCGCGGTTTTGATTTCCATGGCAAGTCTTATCCGCCAGCGCCAACCTTTTGCTTAGGATCTTTTTAGTATACTACAACCACAAATCTCCTGAAGATACTGAATATACAAGGGAGCTGCGCGCCCGCGTCGTTAGCGAGTTCCCCGAGGTGAGCGCTTCTCTCGTTGACCCCTATCATTTGCTTATCCATTATCCAGCTCCCCGTCTTTCGACTCTGGGACAAACCTGTCGGTATGTGGATGGTGTATTCCTTACAGCATGTGAACATCCCTGACCCGCTGATCAGGGCCCCACCCAACCGCGATGTTTGAAGTCGACACCTTCACTCCCCTTCAAACAGGGGCACTTTTTGCTTGGCTGGTGGTCAACCGTGGACCCTGCGAGTATGAGCGTTTAGTCAACCTTACTGCTCGATCCCTCACCCATGCATTCACCAGCGTCTTTATTCACCCGAATACGGGTGATGCATACAAGGATCATGCGGAGCGTGCCTCGTGGATAGGAAAGCCCTGGCCGTTAAACTTGGAGATATTGAAGCATCTTGGCTGAGTTTCTGTGTCCGGCCGACTAGTAATACATACTTTGCTCCGTCTGAGCGCCACCGAAAAATGATTTCGAAAACATTTATGGAGTGGCGGCGGGCCGACTGGATTTGTCAGGAACGACTGAAATGATTGCGGCGGCCATCTCAATAGGGGAAGTTGCCGGCCCAAATACTAGGTAAAATCAAGGTGGAAAGCGGTCCACGATGTGGTGTCGACTTCCAGGCAACTACAACAACATGTGGCACGCATTACATAAATAAATACATCCTCTGAAATAGACCAGGGAAAAGGAAAAGACCCGACCCGAACAAGTCTTAAAGGCCTTCGAACCGAGACGGATAACCCATTCCGCTTTTCATCACCTCCCTCATCATGTCCACCGCCTCCCGCTCCATCCTAAACAACGCCCTCGACGCCGTGGGAAACACCCCCCTCGTTCGATTAGACAAGATTGCCGCGGAGGAGGGTCTCAAGTGCAACCTACGTAAGTGCTCATCGCAGGAAATCGCTCTATCATCACCTTTCCCCCTAGTGGCGAAGCTTGAATTCCTATCCATCGGCGGTTCTGTCAAAGACCGAATTGCAAAGGCTATGGTGCTCGCTGCCGAGAAAGAGGGGAGGCTCATTCCCGGAAAGAGCGTCGTCATCGAAGCATCCTCTGGCAACACAGGTCTGTTCCTTCGTTCGTCTTGCATGTAGTCCCATCTCAGACTAGCGCGCGGAACAGGTATCGGACTCGCCTTGGCGTGTGCAATCAAGGTACTACTGATGCCTTTCGCCGTGGAACGGTTGCTGAATACGGTAGATAAGGGATATTCGGTGATTATAACCATGCCCAACAAGATGTCACTAGAGAAGGAGGCGCTCGTTCGCGCACTCGGAGCCCGAGTCGTTCGTACGCCTAACGAGGAACCATTTGACTCCCCAAACGGCTTATTTGGTAGATTTCCGTTGTATCTCTCTCAACTCTCGTGGCTGAATTCCTCTGACGATCGTAGGAGTGGCCAGGAGGCTTCAACGTGAAATACCAAATGCGGTCATTCTTGATCAGTATCAAAACGTATGCATCGCAGCTCCTCGTCGCTTGAGCTGTTTCTTACCGCAACTTGTAGCCGAACAACCCATGGGCCCATGAATCCACGACTGGACCAGAGATAATCGATGCTATCGTTTCCACTCCGTCCACTTCGTCGAAGCCGTCGTCCATGAAGGTCGATGCTTTCCTTGCCGGCGCAGGAACAGGAGGCACCATCACTGGGATCTCTCGTGCATTGAAGAAAACCCACAATACAGACTGCATTGTCATTGGCATCGATCCCGTCTGTGGTTCATTACCGCATACATCTATCTTGATCGCTCACAAACAATTCATAGGTTGGCAGTATTCTTGCGCTCCCAGATACCCTCAATGATAAGGGGCTTGGTAAACCATATGTCATCGAGGGCATTGGCTACGACTTTGTTCCAGACGTCCTTGCAAGAGATGACGTTGACACTTGGATAAAGACGAACGACGGAGAAGCCTTTAAAGCCGTTCAACGTCTCATGAGGAATGAGGGTCTCCTTGTTGGGGGCAGCAGTGGAAGTGTGCTCAGTGGTACTTTGGCTTGGCTGAAGTCCGAGCAAGGTCTCAAGATCGCCGAGACTGAGGGAGCGAATGTTGTTCTGCTGCTGGCTGATGGGTAAGCGTGGTATACCCAGGGAAAACACTTTGACCATAAATCCATGCAGCGTTCGGAATTACATGAGCAAGGAGTGGTTTTTGAATTTTGCGCTGCACTCAGAACCATCCTCTGTAACAGGGACGGAGGAGTTGGAGGAGGCGGTCGCGCGGATTAGTATTAATGGAAGAAGTTAGGGTATTCGACTATGTTATGGTTCCATACGTCTACATTGAAGAGCATCGTAATCAATTTCGCAGCTTGGGGATCTGTGAACGAAGATTTCGGTTTACAGTGTCTGACACTTTGGTCATTTGGCTTGCAGTTCAACGGTATTCTTGAAAGCACCCAGCAGAGCCGACAACTGGATCTTCTCACTGGCTCCACCTGCTAGTCTGTGTCTGGAGCAAAAGTTCGTTAAGGTAGTGACTGATCTTAGCGCGACTACTCACTCTATAGTTGCAAGAAAGTCCAGCAGGTACACTCGGGCGTGGGGCTTGAAATCGATCGTTTCCACATACTCGTGGGCACCAGTGAGCAGATCTTGGAGAGCAAGTCCTCGCTCGGTCTTGAGGGCGGTTATCACTGCAAAAATTCGCCTCAACTGCATTTTATCGATCAACGGCAAACAACATACTTTGGATAGAGGTAGTGAATTCGTCAGAGAGCATAGAGTTCACTATCGTCTCGATGTCTGATGGATGAGGATTTCCAGTACAGTTGTAGACCTCCGTTTCTCCTATGGTGTCATACGCAGCATGGCACGCCTGAAGGACATTTAGTGCTCTTCGCATATCACCCTTTGAGAGCCTCAGAAGCGCCTGCTTCCCGTCAGGGGTTAATTTGACGCTGATGGACGTGTTCAGATACACCTGCATAGAGAGGACATGTTTTTTGACACCCACCCCTCAGTTTCCACGACAATGTCCACTCTTTTCTCGATTTCCACTATGGGTAAAGGGGAGAATCGGAATCTTGTACATCGACTTTGAATCGCAGGGGCAATTTTGTTCACATAATTGCAAATGATGCAGAAACGAACGTTCTTGGTATATTGCTCAATTACGCGACGGAGAGCGGCTTGGGCAGCCTGCGTCATCATGTCCGCCTCATCGAGGATAATGAGCTTGTAACCCTTTGAGAACAGCGTGCGTGTTTCTGCAAATTGTTTGATTTGTTCGCGTACGACGTCGATCCCTCGGTCATCCGAAGCATTGAGCTAGCACGGTCCCTGAGCACTGAGAGGTTCTTCTCGCCGTATACGTACCTCCAGTATTTGCTTGCGATACTCGACGCCATATATTCGTCTCGCGACAGCTAATATAGTCGACGTCTTTCCGGTGCCCGGTGGTCCATAGAAGAGCAAGTGTGGCAATCTGTTCTTCTCGATAAACCTCTCGACTGGAGTCAAACGTGAGGCCCTGTTCAAAGAAAATCACTCGAGGGTAGTGCGTACTCGTAGTCGTGATATCTTTGTGAGAAACGACGTCGTCGAGTGTAACCGGTCGGTATTTTTCTACCCTTGGAGGACCGTCCGTGAAAAGCATGAGCCCGGACGAGAGGACATACCAGGGTAGGTTGTCGCCGTTAGAGGGCGCGACGATATCCATGGCCTTCTCCTTCCCTTTGATGCTCTCGTCTACGTCCATGTCATTGTCACTGTCCATCTTTGCTCGTTCAAGTTGGACGCGACGCGACGCGTTTCTCCCTGTGCTTGCGTAATCCTGTACCACGCACGGACCATCATCAGAAAATTAAAGTTTGGAGATATAACCTTCGTCCTGAACTACAACAGCAACAGTTCTTGCCTTTGTCGACGACTCCACCGTTTACTTCGTTGGACAGACGAGAGCATCGGACAAGATGCAGATTTTCGTGAAGACGTAGGTTTACTCCTCTCTCTCCCTCGTCAGACGAATTCACCGACCAACGCCAGCCTTACGGGCAAGACCATCACCCTCGAGGTCGAGTCCTCCGACACCATCGATAATGTCAAGGCCAAGATTCAAGACAAGGAAGGGTAATACTTGGGTTTGCCCTCACCGTCAATCTAGTCGTCTCACGCTTGCGCACGCGTAGGATCCCCCCCGATCAGCAACGATTGATCTTTGCAGGCAAACAGCTCGAAGACGGTCGCACTCTCAGCGACTACAACATCCAAAAGGAGTCCACCCTTCACTTGGTGCTCCGCCTTCGTGGTGGCGCCAAGAAGCGCAAGAAGAAGACGTACAATGTCAGTCTTGCATCCTGTTTGCATTCCCTTTAAATCCTGATGTGCCCTGTAGACTCCCAAGAAGATCAAGCACAAGCGCAAGAAGGTCAAGATGTCCATCCTCAAGTACTACAAGGTGGACTCGGATGGCAAAATCAAGCGTCTCCGCCGCGAGTGCCCCACTGCCGAGTGTGGTGCGGGCACCTTCGTACGTGCTGACGGTACATGTCTTGTTTCTTGCTTATCTAATTATTACCCATTCAGATGGCGTTCCACACAGATCGCCAGTACTGCGGCAAGTGTGGTCTGACCTACACATTCGCCCCTGGTACCAAGCCACCCGTAGTGTAGACTAACCCGAAGTCAATATGATACGTTGCATGTATATGGCTGAATGTCACCAAGTATGTCCAGTACCAAACAAGCCTCGAAGTCGACCGATTGAGCAATTCGTCCATTCACAAATCTGTTATGTCTATTGCAATGCCGTCTAATCCTAAATGATCCTGCAAGTCTATAATGAGGTCTATGTCTATGTCTATATCTCTATGGTCATCCATGAGCCATGTTTGGAACAGTGTCTTGAATTGCATTCCACGCATCTTCATGTTCGCCCACAAATCCGGGCGTCAAGTCCGTCAACGATGGGAATAGTGTAGAAAGCATCACCGAAAGCAATGAAACGTCAGGCCCGGAACGTGAATTGATCGACAGTGAACCAAGGGGATGTGGGTTGGCAGGAGGAACCAAATCTGAACCTGGAAGCACGGCTGCCTCTGCATCCAGTGTGATAACGAGACTTTTGAGATGTGGGCACCCCCTCGCCAGCGCATAGAGGCTGGTCAGCGAGTTCCTGGGATTCCAGGTTGCCTCAGTGTTCTCGAGAACGAAGCGGGTCCCGAGTTCGAGTCGATCAAGTAGCGGCCACCAAGTCGTCATCTCCTTAACGTCCGGATCCGACAGGTCGAGTGGTAATGGAGAGTTAAATACAAAACGTCTAAGGGGTAGCTTCGAAAGCGGTCGTAAACGGTCTAAAATGAAAAACCTATCAGGGGGGTATGGGGGCATATCCATGGCTTCGTGGACATATAATCCATGTTCTAAAACGAATTCATGCAAAGGAAGTGGGGACATCGCATTGAATAGGTCCTCGAACGCAAACGACGAACAGGGTGCTGCGACGTCCACATGCAGAGAACGAAGGGTGTTTCGAGGTAAGCAGTGAAGTATCATCGCTACGAGTGCCGACTGAGCACGGATCTTCAGCCTCTCCAGTGCAGGAAAAAACGGATCACCGGTGCGAGCAATTGCGGACGAGAGGTAGTCACACGACAAGGTGTCCGCATGTACGCTGAAATCCATCAAGAGTGGAAACGTGGACACCGTCATGAAGGACTGTTCTGTCAAGGATGAAAGGTATAGTGTCAATGAACGCAAGGTGGTGATCCTGCTGAGAGGGGCCTGAAGGCATTCCAATGAATGACCCCTAACAGATAGTCGCTCCAACGAAGAACACTCTTTCAAGAGTGCTATCATACTGTGAATAGTTACTGGGTTCCAGTTAGACTTGGTGTAACCAATCTGTAGCACGAGAGATCGCAATTGAGGTCCCAGGCTCATGTACATGGCCCCTTCCCCAGCAGCAACATTCTCTATACGAGCAGAATCAAGGTTGCTCAGCTGGCGAGATAATCCCATAGAGATACTTTCGGCGGGTAAGTGATGGCGGTGTACGATGTGTCTGACACGAATAGCATACGACTGAAAGGCTGCTGAAGGTGCGTCCTGTGTGGTTGGGTAAAGTCGCTATAAGAGGTTAGCAATGCTTGCCCAGCAGTTTTTTTTTAAAAATACACACACAATTTCACCATTCTCAAACGTAAAACCTGGTAAAAGGGACAGCAGTGGCATCGCCGAAGGAAGTCGTCTCCATATACGGTCCAGGGCAGGGTCTTTCCATGCTTGACAGCACCTTGCAATACAGCACAGGGAAGACGTCCCAAAGTCCAAGACCTCCTCAAATATGAGTTGGAGTATCTCATCGATGAGCAGAGCGGAATGCATCTTCGGGCAGAAGTGAGGTCAACTGTAACTCTCTATCAAGTGGAGAACGCACCTTGTGTGACTCTGATCACCGTCCGACCATGAAAGGTCACGAAACCAAGGCGGTACCCCCGAAAAAAAAACTCGGGCTCCGATTGGTTGACACGTAATCATGTCCGGTATATCCTACTACTGACATTAAGCTACATAGGGAACTCGAAACATCATCACGCACTATTGCAGATGTAATCTGGGTGTTGTCTAGCTATGGGAGTCTACTTCATCAATGACAATCCATGTGCTTGAGATGACAATACCTCTCATATCAGCTCTGGTCGTCGGAGACCACGGTCTGCCCGCGTTCGTATATTTCCCGCTTTCTCTGAGATTCTTCAAAGTCCTGCGACCTCTGCCGCATCTTTTCTCTCCTGCGTTCGTCGTCTCGCAATACACCTTTATACATGTCCTACGCATCGTGAGAAGACAGGTTCGCAGCAGAGAATAGATAGCACATGCCTCGCGCTCCTTGGTTTGTTGGTAGTGAACGCCCCATATGATGAAGACAGAGACGGCGCACGAAGCAGCCAAGGTCAGCTTGGCCCGAGTCGACATCGAGCTGGAAAGGGAAGTCGCGACGTCACAACATGAACAAATACAGAGTTTGCTTCATCTCTCGGTCACGATTGTTTGCTAGGTACGCTTATGGCTGCTCTCGAGGTGGGTATAGAGACGCCTCTCCTTTCCATATCTCACCCTCGCGATTTCAGGATTTCGAAAATACCCTCAAAGAGGTCGTCAACGCAAAGCGGCTCTCGGCCTCAAAAATGACCAAGTTGACGGAGATTGCCATGAAGTCACTCGAGGTGCGTGTGTGTAGCGTGTTATCACCGTCGATAGGCCAGGTCTTGACGGATGGTGTTTTGTAGACTGACACCAAACTTGTCGCCATTCTCTATCGAACCCACAAGTCGTTGCCCAGTTCCGCCAAAGTCTCTAGCTTGTATGCCTTCGATGCTTTGGCTCGTGCTGCTAGAAGTATGGTGAACAAACATGGCATAACGGGTGACATCAACTTGCAAAGAGGTAATGCGGCGACGTTTCTCCTCAAGATTGAAGGCATCCTGGACGCACTCTTCCAGGACATGGGTTCGCTGGACAATTCAGAAATAAAGGTTAGTTGTCGGAGCATGCTCATAAAAATCGCTTCTTGCGCTCGGTCACTGGCCTCGCCCGTATGGTTTTGCGTTTCGCTGCAGCCCGGCTGTCCGCAGAAACCTTGGACCTAACTCGTAGCGCTTTCTGCCTAAATGGGGTAGTTGACAAGTACGAGATTCTTACTTGACTCTGACCACAGGAAAAGACGAAGAAAGTTCTTGAAATATGGGTCAAATCGAATACTTTTCCTTCGACGGTGCTGACGCGACTGAGGGATATCTTGACGGACGTACACAAAGGTGCTTATCAGAACCAAAACATGTGGCCGCTAAGTACTCCTTCTGCTTGTGTAATCCTAGCTATTCCTGCTGGCATCTTTGCCTCCAATGAAATGAGAATATCAACTGAAATATTATCTCGTTTACTTTTTTTCTGTCAGAGAACGTCGCCGTAAATCCGGCGATGACCACCGATCCACGCACCACGACCGAAGCGCCCGCAACCATCACGGCATCGACGTCTCAACTGTCTCCCCAGAACCCGGCTTCCGATGTGCAGGCAACCCTGCTCGCCTTGCTCGGCCAAGCGGCTCAGGTTCAAGTTAGCGGCCAGGGCGAACCCCCCGTCACCGGGTACGCAGCTTGCCAACTTCACAGGTGTAGGCGTACAGGGAGACTGACCAGTACCTTCAGCCAAACACCACCAAACACGGACCCACAGCTACAGATAGCACTTCTACAGCACCTAGCCCTTACTGCTAAACTCGCCAATAATTCACCGACACCTCCTCCAGGACAGACAACACCCCCTACAGCCGTTAATCCACCATCGGCCACGGTCCCGCCCCTGGAACCTTCGCGCCCAGGCCCACGTTTCGATTATGGGCGTGTGCGAGACCCGCGCGATCCTCGTGGCGAACGGATCCTGCGTGGTGGTGCTCGTGGTGGCCACCGTGGTCGTGGTCGGTGGGACGATCATGATCGATTCAGACCCCGAGAACCCCCTCTGCGCCCAAGACGCAGCCGTTCGCGCAGTCCGCGCAGATACGAAGAACGACGAAACGTACGGACGTACAGTCCTCACCGCCGTCCGTCGAACGACCAAGAGGCACCTGTACCTTCCACTGTGCCTGGCAAGGACGAGTTTGGACGGGATATCAGGGCGTCGTCCGAAACGCCTTCCAGATCCACATCGGTCGAGAAAACGCAGGCACATACTCCGGTGGACTCGTCTGTAGATCCTGGCCCTGGAGCGCCGCCAGATAATCGTATACCTGTATCTGATCAGTTGCCTTTGGTAGCTGCAAGTACATCTGCACAGAGTACCGAAACGCATACCACAGCGACGCAGCAGCAGCAGCCTGGTCTTGACCAATTTGATATCAGCACGTTTGATGCTACTGCTCCATCGTCGTGGGGAGCGCTGGGAAACATGTGGAAAACTACCTGTGGGTATTTGCCGTCACAAGAGGAGCTAATGCACTTCATGATGACCGGGAGCGTGGCTATGACGAACAATGGCGGGTTCAATGGAACACAGGGGGCCCAGTGGCAACAAGGAAGCTGGGACGAACAAGGACCACCACGAGGGAGGCGAGGTGGAGGCAAGGGTAGAGGAAGCTATAACACGGGCGCAGGTCCAGGTTATGCGGTGGAGGAGTCATCTGAGCCATCCAGCTATGCTGTTGTCCTGAACGGAGATGCCGAACCGAGTAGCAACGACCCAGGGACTGATAACGAGAAAGGCGGTCGAATGCAACGGGTCGGGGACAAGTGGATGTTTGTGAGAGAAGATTGTTTGTAGATACATCATATCTCTATCTCATGTTTCGACGTTGCGTTCGCTCACTTCAAACCGCCTCGACCGTCAACACCGACGAAATCGCTCATTTCTCTCGTCTCTCTTCTCTCTGGTGGGATGAGCGTGGCGAATTTGCGCTCCTGCACCGGATGAACCCCACCAGGGTGCGGTACATTCGCGAAAAACTCGTCGAGGTCGCACGCGACGAACACGGGGAAGACGTCGGACAACGCATGGAGCAGAGGCGAGACGCTCTCCGGGGCTTGGACGTCCTCGACGTCGGGTGTGGCGGCGGGTTGCTCTCCGAGGTGAGCGGCAAACTACCTCGCCCACCCCGTTTTCATTTTTTTTTCTCGCGCAGAGCTTGGCGAGGATGGGCGCGCGGACGCTGGGCGTCGACGCCTCCGCATCAAACATCGGCATTGCATCTGCTCACGCGCGCACGGACCCGGAGCTGGCCTCGGGCACGCTCGCATACCGGACCGCGTGTGTCGAGGAGCTCGTCCGTGAAACGAAGCGGTTCGACGTCGTGTGCTCGTTGGAGGTCCTCGAACACGTCGACAACCCCGTCGTCTTCCTCTCGGGGTGCGCCGAGCTAGTCAAGGTGCGTTTCTCCCTCCTGTCGTGCGTCCTGGAATCTGATGCGCGCGTTTCCACTCCAGCCGGGCGGCCACCTCTTCCTCTCGACCATCGCGCGCACACCGCTTGCATACTTTTTGACCATCCTCGCGGCGGAACACGTCTGGCGAAAGGTCGCGGTCGGGACGCACACATACTCCAAGTTCATCAATCCCTCGGAACTCGTGTCGTTCTTTGCGCAATCGTCCAACCAGGAGGTCGCCGGAAAGCCCTGGATAACACGCACGTACGAACATGGCCTCCCCACCCGCACAGAGGCTGAAGTGCGAGGTCTCATCTACGTACCATGGAGCGGCGTGTGGGAACTGATGCCCCGTAGTGCGACACCATGGGGTGCCGCAGAATGTAATTACTTGTTCTGGGTGCGGAGGCCATATGAGTCGTAGATTGTACATCATATTTTGATTCTACAATACATATCTTGAACAATGGGGTATAGATCCGAAAAAAATACAACCAGTGTACAAAATGCGGTCGTCAGGACATCAGCCTCTCACCCCACACAAGCCGCTGCCGGTGTGCTCGGTAGGCACCGCTCAAGGCAGACCATAAAGCCCATAAAAAGGCGACGAAGAAAACGGCGAACAGAGTGCGCATTAACGCTTTCCATCGCCCAGAAACTGGTGCGGAGGATGTGAATATGATGAGTCTCCAACGTTTGCGAAAGTTGGTATTGAGCCACGTCAAGTTACCGACGAGCTCTTGTGCCTGTAGACGATGATGATCAGATGCGTCCGGTACGGGAACCCGGCCAGACTGGCCTTTGTTCTTCCGGAGTCGTACGCGTGACGGATGTTGGCGACGCGAGAACGGATGCGGGGCAGCGTGGTAGAAAGGTCCGTGAGGATGACGAGCGAATCTTGTAATTCGTTGCGAAGTTTTGGAATGTCGGTGTTCAATGCTTGGTCTGCACGACGAACGTTCCTCTTGAGTAAGTCGGTCGGTCAGGTCGAAGCAAAGTGAAAAAAAAAGTGAAAACACACAGTCAGTTCTGAGAGTGCGCCCTTGATCGACATTTCGATCGCTCTAAAGTTACCCAAGTTCTCTCGCAGCTTGCCCTGGGCGTGGCGAGTGAGCCAGGTGGCAGAAGACCAGGATCGTACTCACGTTGAGGTCCTTGATGCGAGCGTCCAGCTGGACAGCTCGAGACAGCGTACGGTCGTCCATGAGAGAGAAAGTAATTCCTGTAAAAGGCAAGACCCTTCTTAAGATGATATCATCATCATCCTCATCCGATTCAATCGCCAACGCTGCTCATCGCTTCTGCCACGACTTTGCACGCAAAGCACCCATCAACGTCATTCTCGCTCACTTTTCTCGCACACGCCCCTGCGAGGTCATCGAGCATGGCACGCCTCTCTCCCCAGAATTGACTCCTTTCATTGGGCGCCTCTTCGTCGGCATCGACGGCGCGCGCCGCTACTTGGCCACCCTTGCCCAGTTGATCACCTACGACGACGTTCGCTTCTCGGACTACGTTGTAGATCCACATGCCAGGAAGGTGTCCGTCAAGGGCGCGGCGACCTTTACCTGGATCGCCACAAGTCAGAGCTGGCGAGAGACGTTGGTGTACTTGTTGGACTTTGACGATCAAGACAAGATCACCCGCTATCAAGTCTGGGGCGACACCTGTGCATTGTATCTTGCCAGTCAAGGTGATCTCAATTATGTGAGCCGCGATTAGCAGGTCAGGATATCTCTCCTATCGTCGGGTGTATTTCACCCTAATCGCGTGTAATGATACAGTTAGACACGAGCTGTAGTACAGCTCCGTGACGGGAGATGAATGGGAAGAAGTTATGTACTATGGTTTCGTAGAAGTAAAATATTGTCCGAAATGTCCACGATGAAAGCTACATTACCAGACCATAAAATAGTGTGAATGGGTTTCCAGTGAAAGATGATGGATGAGCACCAGGCCTAAGATGCGCGTGAGGACAGGAAGGGGAGGGAGAAAGGAGGGGGTAAACTTGTCAAACATCGTACATAACACAGGTCATTATTGGATTACACATGTGGTGTGCTTGTCGCTGTTTCGTTTCTTCTGGCGGTCAGGTTCCCCTGACGAACTGACCGGAACTTCCTGCTGAGCTCTCTCGGAGGATGCCCTGTTTGAAACAATCCTGGGCGACGATACGCTTTCGGAGACATCTTGACCCGTTCGGGGTATCGTGTCCGTATCAGGCTCGATAATCGAGAAGAACGATCGCCTCGGTTCTTGTCGGCTCGACTGACTGTCGATCGTCTTGAAGCTCTTTGGATCCGTGCTACCGCTCGAATCAGACATTGGTCTGTCGTTCGCCTGCACGTCGTGTCTGAGTTTGGACGACTTGCGATCTGTAGTCTTGTCTTCCACAGGAGCCGGCGACGGTGAGGCAGACTGCGAAATACACAGAGATGAACGCGAACGCCCGAAACCAGACATGATTTTGAACGCAGCGGATGGTCTCGGGGGTAACCCCTGGCCAGAGCTAGGGGTGGATGATGGGCGCGTTGGAGCCTCGGAGGGCATCGTCACTCCCCCCCACATCTGATTCGGTAGGGAAGACGGGGTCGCACCATTGCGGAATTGCTGGAACACATCCGTGTTGCCCTTTTCCGCAAACGACGCGAATAGCAAGAGTTGTGAACGAAGGTCACACGTAGGCGCCGCGTCTGGCCCACATTTTGCGTGCGCTATTAGGCTGCATTGATCGCAGATGACCGCGTTCTTCTTCACGCTCGCAAGGCACACCCCACAAATCATCGCTGTCGTGCGTTCGTTGAGTAGAGTCCAGTTACTGAACAAACGGTTACTCACGCTTCCCAAAAATCGTCTTTACAAAGGTATGGTTTCGGGGAGAGAACGCCGTATCATCAGGTAGAGGTGGTGACGCAGATCCAAATAAGTGGTTCTGCCGTGGAACGCTTGGCTCTCCAGCGGGGGGATCCGATGGTGGCATTTCCACGACAGGTGCTTCCATGTGCGAGAGCACCTTGGCAACATCTGTCTTTTGGAGATCGGTGCTGATACGGAAGAGGAAAGGGATGCTATCCTGAGGACGAAGTTCCTGGTGGACGAATCAGTCACACAACCTGATTCACGGGGAGAACGTCTTACCTTGAGCGCATCCCAATTCATCTTTAGCCACGGGTGTTCGCAGAGCCTCTCCGCATCTGGACGTTGCAGAGGGTCCTTGTGGAAACATTGCTGCAAAAAGTCTTCCAGTGCTCCGGAGCAGTCTTCCGGCAGAGGTGGCATCTCATCTTCGACGATTCGGAACATGACTGTCCAATAAAAAAATCAGCATCGTCTGGCTATGGTCTGTACAAAGGATATTAACCGCACCAGTCATGCTGTTCGCAATGTCCCCATAAGGAGGGCGGCCGGTGAGAAGTTCGATGACAGTACATCCTAGGGACCAAATGTCCGATTTAGGCGAAGCACCTTTGAGTTCAATTACCTCAGGAGCCATCCAGTTCGGAGTCCCAGCCACGTTATTCCGCTCGCGTTCCATCGCCCGAAGGTTCAGGGAAACTCCAAAGTCTGAAAGTTTGATGTTTCCGGTCTTGGTGGTGAGGATGTTGGCAGCCTTGAGATCGCAATGCACAACCTGGCAGTTGTGGAGGTAGTGCAAGCCCTCCAAGATCTTGACAACATAACTGGCGACAAGGCGTTCGTTAAGCTTCCCAAACGCCTTGAGGGTCTGACCGAGCGAGCCGCTCTCCGCATACCTCATGCGAGTGTCAGCGATCATCGCTGTCAGTTGCAAATCAAGTTTTACTCACTCAAGGACGATGTTTAGGTATTCTTCGTCCCTTACCATGCCTTCATACTTGACGATTCCTGGGTGTGTCAAACTCTTCATCAAATCGACCTCCTTCATCAGCTGCATCACGTCCTCCTCGTTAAGACCCTCCAACCGAATACGCTTGACGGCCACCATCTGACCCGTAGTCAGGTTCAAGGCCCGGTAAACGACTCCGAATTGGCCTCGACCGATACAGTTCCCGAGTTGCTTAAAAGTAGAGACCTGTCAAGCGCGCAGCCAAGCCCGAAAGACAAACTCACAAAGCGGACAGCCGGTTTCCCCGGTTCCTCGACAACGATCGTCTGACGAACCATGCTACCATCCATCGACTCGCGGCCGGGAAGATCACTGGCGCTTGTGTTATTTCATATACTTCAAGATCGACGACGTTTCCATACCTGGAACGACGTGACCTCCCAAGCTCGCCGTATGAGCTCGGTCGACTGCGCTGCCATGCCTTTGGATCATCAAACTCACTGGCGAGTCGACCACGGACAGGGCTTTGCGGAGAGTCAGGAGAGGGTGACGCTCGGCTGCTGTGCTCCCCAGATACCACCCTCGGAAACGGTACCGCGGACGACCCACCTTCTCTGTCCGTGTCGTCCAAGTTCCCACGTGGCACGTAAGTCCCATTGCGACGAACACCGTTTCTTGTGCTTGAGCGGCGCAATATCACTCTGGAACCAGTAGATTGGATAGGACTGTCAGGACTAGTATCGCGGCGCAAGATAGATTCCTTGGGTAGGAGCACGGAATCAACACTGTGTCTGAGACGGTGGGTGGGTTGCCGTGGGGAAGATGAACCTGAATCAGTGGTATCATTGCGGGAAACACCGATGAGATATGGTTTTCGTGATGGAGAGGCCGAAGCAGGGCTAACGCCAAGTGGTGATTCTTCTCGATTTATGCTCGTCCGGATAGGAATAAGTTGAGGAGGGCTAGCTTGGAAAGCATCCAGGAAATCGTCGGGCCACTTCCCCTTGCCAAGTCGAACACGAACTTGATCAGGTTGACGGTTCCGCTGGCCATCGCCTACAGGCGATCTGGCTCGAGCAGTTTCCCGCGAGCTTGATCCACAGGCGCTATTTTCCTCTTCCTCGAGCAGGCTGACTAGATCAAGTGGGACGGGTTCGCTAGGTCTTCGGTCCCTAGTTCGAGAACCTTCATTACTGATATTGCGCCTCCTAACCATTTCCTCTGCCACGGAGGCAGCCACAGAGCTGGCTTCTGTCCTGGTAAAGGATGGAATCTCTGAACCAAGCGATGTAGCCTCGGTGGTGACAGTCCTGATGGTACCGAATTTGGTTTGAGCATTACTGTTACGGCGAAGATCGAAGATGCTGGAATACGTGGTATTTTCTGTGATATTGCTCGACGTTCTCGATTGTCTGAGAGGGAAATCGTGACCATGATCTCTCATGGTTGGACTGGAAGGCTGAGGTTCGTGGGTTGGAAAGTCGAGGAAATCGGCATCCTGTGAAAGAACACCGCCACCATGCTTCGATTTAGGAGCTGGAATGATTACATTCTCTGGGAAACCATTACGTGCCGTGCCAGAAGAAGTTCCTGACTGAGGACTATCTGGTCGTAGCGGGGGAAGAGTGGATTCTTGCGGCGTCAAACGCTTTCCACCTGAAGAAAGAGGTGAAGATACTGATCGCCGCTGGGTTAGATTGGGCGCTGAGGAAGTCGCAGAAGAGAGTGATGAGAGTGAATAATAGCCGTTTTGGGACGTAGCATGCATGAAATCCTTGTTGCCTTGACCAGACATCACTTTGTTTCGATCTACAGGGGGCATATCACATAGCTCCAAGAAGGATATGATTGTTCTTGCTACACGGCACAGGGTCTCCGGGGTTGCTTCGATGAGATCATCGCGATAAAACATGTCTTCGGAAGGCACTCCATGAGAGGAACATGCCGTGAGGAATTTAGTAATGTTGGAAGTACGCTTGAAGCCGTCTTCTCGCGGATCAATTCTTAATATCGCAGAGGGGACGTGCTTGTTCATTAACCTAGGTGACGAAGGTGCGAGATGTTAATTGTCTCGTATCGAGGACGGTAATACTTACTGGCACAGAACCACGCCATCCCTCAGCGCTTCACAGAAGAGCTTTCTCTCTCTCTCCTCTCCGGCATTACTGACGACCATTGAACTCAAACCCGTTGCACCAATCTGGCTCGAGCTTGCGCCTGGGAGGGCCCCACTCTTGCCCCATATGCGTTCAAGGCGCACCAAGGGTTGCAATCGGACCTCCACCTCGGCCCACTCCCTTGCGTGTTCGCTGCGTGACAAATGCGGGGGAGGTTTACGTAACTCCTTGCACAACATGGAGGTAGCGGTGCGAATTACCTCGCGTTGTTCGGGAGTGGAAGAATGGTTTAGAGAGGCAGCAGATAGATTGAAATTGCGATTGTGAACATATCCGGACGATCTTTGCGTCGGGGAAGTAGCGCGGGACCGTGGGGAGAATGGAGAGGCTGGTCGAGGGGAAGGTGATGCCAAGCGCCGCTGGATTTCCATCGAAGACTGTCTGGGGAGTCCAGTGGACGGTCGTTTGGTGGGAGCGGGAGATGTTGGAGGAGTGGCGGGTAAATGAGTGGCCGATGCAGAAATAAGGCCTTGGTGAGAAGTCGGAGTCACTCGCCTCGTTGACGTACGAATTTGGGCGGGGCTAGCTGTGGGGGAGGATGACGGGCTGTGAAGAGGAAGGTTTGTTGCAGTCGGAGCCCCTGGGAGGTCAATACTTCTACGAGGAGCGTCGATGGAAGACCGGGTGCTCGACGTAAATATAGAAGAGGGTCTAGATTTACCAGCCCGGGGTGACAGTGACCCGTTTGGCAATCTGTGTTCCCGACGAGGGACTAAAGGATGAGGTGAACTAATTGTGGGCTGCATGGATATTTGGTGACTGTGGTCGCGCGCAGCAAAATCCGAGGGGGTCACCAGGGGAGCCGACTGGAAACCTGGGGAGGGAAGGGGAGGGGAGGAAAGGTGAACGGCAGGGGAAGAGGCTGAGGCCTGTCGCAAGGAGGGGGTGATGAATCCCGCCACGCGAGGGTGATCGTGGCCCTCCGCATTGTTAACATGCTCTACAAAGACCCTGGCGCGGTCAGCGAGAGATATGGTCGGAGTTGAAGAGGGTGTGACAGTGTAGCGACGTGCTCGTCGAAGGCGTACTTTGGATTCGAAACGCTTTAATATGCTATGGTCATCGGCATCACGGTCAGCGCCCGGATTTGCTTTTGAGCGGGTTGCAGATTTGATACTGTGCTCAAAGGAGGATCGGATGCGCTGCCTGAGAGTCGTCTGCCAGGAGGACTCCGTGGCTGAGTCCACCATGGACATCTGGTGATGAACGAGTACGGCCATGATTAGTTACCGGTCAGCACAGTAGTACCCACCTTACTGACCGTGTTTGGGTGACATAATTTCAAGCGACACGTTTCGGAGTTTCAACTACTCCTGTCTTCAGTCATCGACATGCCCGCACGCTCAAGAAACAAAGCGACGACGTCGAAGGCGGAGAGTGACGTGGAGAAGGAGAACAGGTCCCGCTTGACTCGCGCAAGGTCAAAGTCTCATCTCAAGCTCGTAGACCACCCAATCGACACCTACTGTCTCTGCAATCAGCCCGACGATGGCTCTCCAATGGTCCTCTGTGCAGAATGTTCGGAGTGGTGCGTCTCCCCTCCTCGTGCCTTTTTCGACCGCTCACCTGCTGCGAACCAGGTATCACTTCCGTTGTGTGGAGCTCAACGCAGAGCAGGCAGAGGATCTTGGTATGTTGCCTCTCATCGCCGTTCTCCTTCCTTGCTCATCCCCCCCTCCAGAGGTGTATGTCTGTCCTATTTGTACGGAAACTACCGGTCGACGCATGATCAGTGAGTGTCACCGGTCCATAACGCTTTTTTTTACGGATTGCGCGGCTCCCCCGCCTTTGCACAATATATATCGGACATATGAGTTCTGTATCCCTACTTGTTCACTATCCCCGTCGTCGTCTGAGGCACCTACTCTCGCCCTTTCCTCTGCCAGACCATCCGTTCCTCTCGCACGATGGTTGCTGTCATAACGCTCGTGTCCATGCGGTTCTCTGCATCTTCACAAGCTCAGAAGCTTTACGTTATTGACGCGCAACTATGTTTGTTGAGTCCGATGATCTGGTATGAGCCCCCAGTAGTTTGAGTGCCCGACAATCGTAGATGCCCGTCGCGACCCAGACTGCCTAAGGCTTCCTCATGCGTCTCCTCGGCGCCATCCCACCCTCGTTTTCGTTATCCTTTTCCTTTGTGACACCTGTGCTGACTAGACCAATCTGTCCGCAGTGAAGTGGGAGCAGACAGAGGCTCATCCAAATTTTATCAACCATGACGACCCCAATACACTTCCAAAGCGCTCAACCCCACCCCCCGCCTTATCGCCTTCCGAATCGGAGGACACAGATAGCGAAGATGACTATGTGGCTGAACCAGAAACAGCAAAAAGGAAGCCCTCCAGGGTCCGTTCTCACTTCTCTCACCGTGCACTTGCTGATACGGGGTTTGTAGCGTCGGACACGTCAGGTCATCTACGCGACAGATTCTGACGAAGATCACCTCTCCGGCACTCATTCACATGTCCGCAACCCGAGCACGTCCTTCTCCGAAGAAAGGAGAGCTTCGCCTGGCCCAGCCACCCATCTTAAGCGTAAATCGGCCGCCTCACACCAAGCCCGGGAAACCAAACGCAAAAAGCCCTCGGATGCTCCTGTATCAGTAGATGATGATCCCGCCAGAAAATACTGCCTCGCAAAACTCCGCGATATGCTTCGCCCTGTCTTTTTCAGGTATCCTCATGCGGACGCTGACGACGGATCGGGAAAAAAGGTTGATCTAAATGCAGATCATCTTACTGACGAAGACAAGCAACGATTGCAAGACGCGGCGGATGGCTTTTCCTCGGAGCTCGAGCAATCCCTTTTTGATCTGTATGGTGAACCTGACAAATATGGCAAGCTGGGCGTCGGACCCAAGTACAAGTGTGTTTCACGCTCGTCTCCCACGTTCTAGACTGACTCTCCATCAAACAGGGAACGTTTTCGTATGCTTATCTTTAACCTGAGTCAGGAAGATCGTGTCGCGATTCACAAACGAATATGCTTTTCTACTATTGCTGCAAAGGAACTTTCTCAGATGAGCTCCACAGACCTGGCCAACGAGGAAACCAAGCAGTCGATCAAGCTCGCAGAAAAAGAGGCACTGGAACATTCGATTCTCCAGAAGACTCTCATCCCTCGCGCAAAGATCACACACAAGGGTTTGCAGGACATTGAATACCTCAACGGGGAATCAGCGACCCTGTTGCGCGAACGAGAAAAGGAGCGTGAAAAAGAAGATGATGAACGTCGAGGAGAAGAGCGTCGGGGGAGAGAGAGACAAGCACGACTAAAGGCCGCCGAACAACACCGGAGGGACAGAGCTGGCTCCATTTCTCAAGCCTCGATCCCGCCCGAATCACCGATCGTTCCACAGAGTGCCACGTGGGGTGGCCCCCTTCCTGCTTACCGCGACAGTTATTCGCCTCCTGTAGGTGAAAATGCCAAGTCACCAATTCACCCACTGTTCGCGCCGTCCACCTCGGTAGTCCACACATCTCCTGAGCCGGAACTAGATATTGCAGACCTCATTCACTTGGATGACGAACTTGCTCCTCAAGACACGTTCGCTGATCTGACCATTTCTGTTTTGGAACCCTCTGTCACCGCCATAGTATCTGATTCGTTGTCACCACCTGGGCCTGCTCCCCCACCACCGCCCGCGACTCCGCCGCCTGCTTGCGAAGCTTCACCTTTAATCACCACTTCGCCAACACAACTTGTCGAACCCGAAACACCTGTACGAACGTCATTTGACCTGACCGCGTTATGGACTTCGCCAAAGGCGGAACCTGCTTCGCGAGAGATCGATAAAGAGCCTGAACAGAAGCAGCAGCTTAGGAGTCAGCCCATTGAGGTGAACACCGTTGCTCGCGAGGCGACCGATCAAGATTTCGATATGTTCTTGGAGAAGGACCAAGACGCGGACCTTCCGCAAGACAAACCGCCTCAAGACCCAGAGATTGTCTTTCAGGCAGCTCCACTCGTATGGACGGGAAAGGTAAGTGACGGAAATTTCGCAGAAGAATTGCCGTCCTAATTTCCGTTCCAAGGTTGCCATGCCCGTCGATTCTTCTACTCCGCAGTTGGCGCCTGCTGTTGCCCGCCAAATCGGTGGTCGGACTTTGGGTGCTGATTCTCCCCTTTGGCGAACACTTTTCCCATCTGATACGCTTCGGATCGACGGTCGTGTCCCAACAGAGAACTCTGCGCAGTTCCTCTTGCAGACAAGACTGAATCCGCAAAAAGAGCTCATTGCGTGTGCATTCTCTTCCGAAGGGAGCGATAGCATGCTGCAGACCTTTAGTGACTTTCTATTACAAAAAAAGTAAGTACACCAAATGATCTCCGATGGCGGTTTCATTGACTCACCTCATTAGCCGTCATGGACTTGTATTTCCGTGGGGCCACCACCCCAAGGATTACCACCCAGGAAAGGAACTTTACATGGTGCCGTTGTTGGCAAGTTCGCCGTTGCCGGATTTCATAGAGCTCCTAGACGACCTACGCCTCCCTCATGCTCGCCAAAATAACTATGTGATCGGTATCTGGATCCTTGCCAAGGGTAAACTTGTGTTGCCACCTATATTGCCACCTGCTCCGCCACCACCCAGCCTGGTTCAGCCCCACCCCCAGCCTTTGGCCCCACCCCCGGCTCCAGTACTCCCAGCGGTCCTCCAGGCTTACCCGCAGCTCGCCAACTCCGCACTTGCTGCCGAAGTCGCTGCACTCACTCCTGAGCAAATACAAGCCATCCTCCGCACACTCTCGTCTGGTAATGGCGGTATCGCAGGCATCTCTGGTGGCCTCGCCAACGCCGTAGCCAACGTCGCGCATGCGCCGATTCCTCCTGCTGTCCCGCCATCGATGCCGACGGCCGGTAGTGTACCTGCCTCCATAGTGCACGGACAACCACACTGGTCGGCTAGTGGTATACCAGGATTCGGAGTACCACAGCCCCCACATCCACACCCACATGGCGTTGTCCGCCCCGGCCTGCTGCCCGGATCCGGCCCTGCGACTACGTCCGGTCCCGGCGGTCCCCATGCACCCGTGCCCGGAGCGACCCCGTTCATGGCGCCACCCCATTTACGAACGCCGCCCCATCACGGCTCTGCTGCTGGTATACAACACCAGCCCCCGTCTGGTCCGCGGGGAGGGGCGTACAGACAAGCGCGGTTCGATCGCGATGACGGTCCGGACGCGCGGTACCACGACGAGCGTACCGGTGTGTGGCAGACGTCGCCGAACGGACGGGGCCCAGGGAGACCTCGAGGGAGGGGTCGTGGGCGCGGTGGTGCGGGTGGGAGCGCCGGCGAATTTGTAGGCCGGCCTGTGGATGCCGGGTGGGCGCGACGTTCACAGGGCAGCCCTGGACAGGAGGATCGAGCGCGTTGGGATGGACCGTCGCCACCTCGGCGATGGGGCTGAGACCTTCCTCACCTCTCATTCGTTCTTTGCTGGTCCATAACTTATCAATCATCTTTTTTTTTTTCCTCATCTTTTCTTTGCTTCTGTTGTCCTCTCGTTCCTTCTGTTTCATTCTCTCTCCTGGATGTCTTCTTACCTGTGTAATGTACTTGTTCTCGGTACTTGTACCCGTAAGGCTGGTTACATAGCACTGCGTTGGGAACGTTTCTTAGCACTTGTGATGCTTGGAACGACAAAAAGACAATACGAAGTATGTATATAAAGAAGTACATACTTTCAGGGCATCCGTCGCTCTACTAGAGTAGCCGGACGGTCAGTGAAGGAAAAAGAAGGGAGAACCCTATGTACATTATTATTAAAAGATCTTTGAATATAAAAATCCCATCCATCCATCTCGTAACTCGACGCGTTCATGTGTTCAATTCATCACAAGATTGTTCCCGCAACCTTTTTGATGCTCATCGTCAGCGCTGCAACTGTGCATGGAGCCGGACAAGCAAGTCTTCGATACGCTCCTGCTGTTCCTCCATCCTCTCTATCCGTTTCATACACTCGGACATCCCTCCATTTTCTTCCAGGGCTTCCTCCACCTGTTCCGCGGTCATCATCATCCGCTCCTGCGGATCAGAGGACAGAGACGAAGGACCCATCAACGTCTCCACACGCGTGTCGAGCGGCGGGAACGGTGGTCTCCCCGACGCAGCTGCTTTCGCAGTTGGCGCAAACAACGCCTCGCTTGGGCGCTTGTGCATTGATTGCATTGATGCCAACCGGAGACGCTTCGCAGGGCCATAGCCGAGTGCCGGCTGCAGCAAAAGCGCCGATCCACCGCTCGGGGTGTCCCGGACAGCATCATCTGCGGTGGGCGCCTCATCGAAGAAGAGTGGCTGATAGACCTGGGCGAGTGGGCTTTGCGCGACGTCGGGTTTGTGGGAGATAGGCGCAGAGATCTGACGCTGGTGACTCGTATTCCGTGGTGGATTATGGTCAGGCTCGTGTTCCTTTGGGGATGGGGGTCGCGTTGGGCGGAGGGAACGTGTAGACGGACCGCTTGATTTGCGGGATGTCCGACGCTCGAGGCTGTTGCCATTAGAGGGTTCGAGAGATATGTGGTCTGTGTCATCTTCGGTTGTTAAAACCTGCTCCATTTCATCTTGAATGTCAAAGATCTGATAGCATCTGAGTATCCCCAGTTTTCGTATGGAAAGGAGCATGACTTACGACATCAATATTGGCACCTGATCCCGTGAGGCCATCGAACAGTGCTGTAGGGTGGACAATCATCTTTCGAGCAAGTAAAAAAAACAACAACAAATTCACTTACACATCCGCTTGATCGGGCGTGGCAAGCTATCTGCGACTTTTTCAAATACGGATGACATCGTTTCGTAAAATCCTAGGGAACTGGATTTCTTTGCTTGACCTAGGGAGATGTGAGGAAGCGCAGCTGGGTTATCGGTTCCTAACTCACGTTCATACCACGCGATAAAGAGGAGTATAGGAAAGTTCGTGACCCTGGACCAAGGTAAGTACCGGGTGGGTTACGAGATGCCGAAGATATACGACCTTATGAGAAATACATTAACCTTTTGACCGTCAGTTGCCGATCAAAATATAGTCAAATCAACCTACTTTGTGGAACCATCTCGGGCTAAGAACATAACTGGAGGGAAGAAGAATGCAAACAGCAACTAGGTTTATGGGCGGTTGATAAGAAAATAGCGAGTCGGCCTTCACCCTAACAATGTTCTGCGTCAGCGACGAAAGAATGAAACATCGTAGACGTACCCCTCAATCGTAGAGACCGCTTTCCTGAACATGGCCTAAATGACAAAATCAGTGAGGCAACCACGAGCTATGAGCGTGGAAACAACCTCGGCAGCAGCGTCCTCACTAATTCTCGCAAAAGTATTTGATAAGATCTATCCAGCGGTATCAGGGGCGCCGTCACCACTATTGTCGGATAAACTCACAGAAACAAGCACTGCGTTGCTCCATGAGATATATGAAAATCATCGCGATACCATATCCACGCACCAGTTAGCAACAGTGTATTGCTCAGACATGCGTACATGATCATGAGGATAGGACCAATTATGGGGTCGAATTCCTCTGTAGGATTAAGCAACCAGAAGAATAGGAATAGGAAAGACTGACCTGCCCTATCAAAGCCAATTGCATCGAGTCCAAACCAGAGGTCAAGCATCCACCACGCAATGGTGCTGGATCGCAGAATGTTGAGCACGAACGTGAAGGAAGGAAAGAAAGAAATACCTCGAGGAGTATCTAGAAAAACCGGATTGATTGTCATGAAATAGAACGAAACCTATGGAACGTACCCTGCGCCTTTACGACTCAAGCTGGCCATTGTTATTGTTCAGATCAGTTTTAAACAGAAGAAGCAAGCTACTCACGTCCACAATGCGTAAAGAAACCCACAGAAGCAGAAGGCCGCTATAAGCATGAGGACAAAAAACTGCATCAACATTGCGCGGAGAGAGAGAACCATGAGGTTGTTCTTTAACGTGACAAAAGCGAGTCTGCGAGTGATAAATGACCGGCATTCCATCAAACAGGCGACCCTACCTTGGGAATAATAGACAAGCCATTACGGCGAGAAAATCTATGCCAATGTCTCTAGCCCATCGTTCTGCAATACACATGTTAACATGATGAGAATAAGTGAAGAAAGATTATTACGGTGGTAGAAGATGCCGTATATCCTGAAGATGGCATATATAAAGTACGTGGTGACTGTCACAGGAGATGAGATAAGAGTAAGTTAATAAGAGAGTAAAAGATATCATACCAAGAGCTACATCAAACCCATTCTAAATTTCATTGTTCAAATCAGACGTCTTCCATGATCTCGGTGCGAGTGTTACAAAGCTCACCCAAGTACCCTTGAAATATACTGATGGAGGTGAGTGGGGTTGCGTCGGGAGATATAATTACTTACCTCTGATACCATGTTCTTGCATAGCAGCCAATTTCTCGAGGGTGAATCCGAGAGCATACGCCATGAATATTAACTCCGCAGTGTTTATTCTGTGACGCTCGTTCATTTCGATTGCAATGACGAACAGGACAAAAAAGATCAAGAAGCTAGGAAAGCGTCAGTGGAGTCGGCCTTAGACAAAGGATAAATGTGATGCACTTTATATACTCCAGAACAGAACGAATAGCAGGAACCTTGAGACTAGGAGGATATTGAGGGCACACGCAGGAAAGGTAGAGAAATCGTACCGGTAGTGATCGAGAAGGGGCGCCTTGTGGGGATCATAAAAGTGAACGGGAGTCCGTTTGTATCGCTAAATAGCATCATGTATGTTAAGGGAAAAAAGGATAACTAATAATTAACAACTTACGTCTGAGAGGATAGAATGGCAGCTCTCGGCCTGGTAAACACATTTTCCACTGGTAGAATTGTCAGCGATGAAGAGACTATGGACGAGTCCGCATACATCCAAATGGCATGTATAACTCTCTGACAGGGAGAGCTTTTAATGAAGCGGCGTGCCTTTGAGATGATGGCCATTTCGATCGCATTTCCGACGTGGTCTTCGAGGTCATCGTCACGCAGCTGTTTGGCGAGATGGAGGACATGAGCATCTGCGCCAGACCAGACGGGCCAGGATGTGGTGAGCGTGCGGACGAGATCTAGGGTGTTGCTACCGTTGTCACGGAGGATACGAGTGGCCAGGAGTTCACAGAGGGCGGCGCGAGTTGCGGAGATGGGACCGGTTGTGAGGTTATCCTGGTCGCGTACGAAGTATATCCTGTTTAGAAGAAACGCAAATACGACACATCTGTTTCCGGCGCGCTGAATACCGTTGTACTTGTCCTCGAGGGGGCGAATGACTGTGTAAGTAATGTCGGGGGCTATGAGCTGTGGGGAATGAGGGCGACCCGAAACAAGTATGGGGTAGATAGACAACAAACCGCTTCAAAGGAGAGGGGAGTATCTACAAAAAGTGAGTCGCCGAGAAGAGCGGCGAGAGTGGAACGACGGACCGATGCAGTGCTGTAGGGCGGTTATACCAGATCAATTATTCAAAAGGCGGTTGGACTACGCACAATAATATCCTGTAGGAAGTTAAGAACGACCCACATTCGTAGTAAACACGATACAGACCGCTCTAATGGCGTGTATGACTGGCCATACGGGCACATCACCGAGGAGAGGTCGTCGTTCCATGCCGAACCAATCTTCTCACGCTAGATATCTACGGTTAGTCGATCGAATCCGTCAAGTTGAGGGCTACCAGCGTTTGCTTCTTTTCAACAATGTAACATATTAATAGTACGTATCAGAAAGAATCATTCACGATAAAGTATTGAATGTGGGACACTTCGTAGGGATGACTCGCATTGTGAGTGTGCAAAAGTCATCTGAAAAATAATGCTCTTGTTATTCTTCCCTAACATTAGCAACTCGGCGTTCGGTGGACAAGCCGGACGATGAGTGAATAGAAAGGGTTCAATATTTAGGAACCGTGCGTCATAGTAACTGCTGACTGAAATCAATGACGCTGCTCGAAATTTTTTGATGAAGTGTTGGTAGACAAGAAAGACTTGCTAGCGGAGCGGCTAATAGTTTACGTAATACATCTTCTGGTAGGCGTGTGAATGCATTGTATGCTTACCACGCTAATGCTGGTGTGTTAGGGTATGAGAACACCTGTTGTGGTAGGCCAAAAAAGCGGCTGGGGGTCTCGTCTGAGTTCCCATGTATTCTGCTATTCATAATGGCCGTCCACGCTATCCTTGACATGTCCGATCGTTAGATGACGACGGATTCAATGTGAGATATTCGTTGATGTGAACAATTAGAACAAATATTCCTTAGCAAAAGTGCAGTCCCGGTCCGCGACGGGAGCGGCAAGCTGCGTGAGTGACTCTTGGAGCTGTCGAGACGATGGGGATACCCAGTGCTGGGCTACCGTTGGAGCTAGTAGGACGAGGGGGGAGAAGAGATCTGAGTAGGTTACGTCTGGGAAATATCCAGTGTGTGTATTTTGCGTTGAGGGTCCTCGACTTGGTCCACATGCGACTTCGAGAGTGCACTCGAGTTAATATTCACTCGCGTGCCTGGGTATGCATGTCACAAGGCGCGTCCTTTCGATGGCCGGCACGGTCCTCATCGGCTTTTTCGTCTGAGGCGAGGAGCGCGGGTCGAGTGGCCGTGGAGCGCTCGGCCCGGATAGCTTGATGCTCGCTAAAATGAGATCATCTCTGTCGTCAAATGCTTTATCCGAGAGGACGAAGCGGCCTGCTTCATTAAAGTCACTGGCCTCGTCCCGGCTGTAGTCGGGCTTCATATTTTTGAGACGAAGCTCGATGAGGACCGGAGGAAATACTTGTCAGAAATAGCGGTTGCGTTAGTCTTCCGAAATCTTCTTATTCTCGACGAGCCATTCTGAAATAGGATGGAACCGATGATAATCGTAGACAGGTTTTGGTGGTGACGACAGCATTCATGGTACCGTGAAGACGCGTATAGTGAACCTCGTTTTCGACACCAGGGTACTGCGAGTAAAATATATTCTTCTTGAGTTGTATATTTTTGGTATTCTTGAGTCGGACCTAGAAGCGTTTGATACAGATCAGCAGCTAGTCAACAAAGATCTCCGAGTCGAAGAATTTGAGGTCGGAGGTCTCGCCATTAATGACGGAGCCATGGACGAAGTCGGCGCGGGAAATGCCCAGGGTTCCTTTTGTGATTGTGATTGTCCGAGTCATAGTAGGACGATTACGAACGTCGGAGAGGGTGGTAGCGGAGATGAGATCAACGAAACCGTGGGGAAGGTACGTCATTTAATTTCGCGTTCGATATCGACCTTACGGTCTCAAGTTTGTAGCTGCGCGTGTCACGGTGGGCGAAGTCGAGGCGGTTCAAGTTAGGAGGTTCCTACGCTTCGGCGGCTGTCCAGGTGGAATCACTAACCAGAGCCTGAAGCAATCCGGTCGAGTTGGATTCCAAAGCACAGATGTGGGCTATTTGGTGTAAAGGAGTATTAGGGTGCGTGATAATTGCCGTGCACACGAACCGGATTGGAGCCCGATCCACGTGCGTTGACGTTGTCGCTTTTCAATTCCATCAGGCTCTTCTGAATCTTGTTCAGCCTCCCATCAATATATACTGCAAGTTTATCTGATTGTAGTCGAGAGTCTGATAAAGCTTTAAAGCCTGTTGGTGCCGTGAGGTCTGAGGTCTGAGGCATGGTGGACGTGGCAACCTCTCAGCCATGCACTCGGACCTTATATACACCTTGACTGATCTATTTTTGCTATCCTGTGAATAGCGCGCTTGGGGAGTCCATTTTTTAAATACCGTGAGGGTCGCTGAGTATACTGGGCGTTCTCCGAGTCGGCGAATATGTGCCCAACTACTGCACTCTGTGTGATAAGCACGCGCTCTGCAAATGATCAACATTAACCCCCATACACCACGATGGTGATGTTGATATTTGCTTCCAGCTGCTGTGTTTAAAACTGTAAATGGTACGGTACATACATACTCTGTTTGTTCTCTCGAGATGGTGATGACCGGACCCTTTGAAACACATCGTCAAGTATATCGGCCCGCTGGCGCCTACTAACGGCCGGATCAAAAGATTAGATTAGATCAGGCTGATAATTGGCAACTTGAACAGGTTATTTTCGTATGGTAGCCTGCCAAGTCGTCAAATGCAACAGCGCCGTATGAACCCAATCCTAGGTGTCGTAGAATGTCGTCACACGGCCGTAGAGGCAGAGATCCTATTTCTCCCACGAATTTCAGCTCCGACGGTAGTGCAGCGCGCGTCGCGTCCGGGCGTGTGCAACTTAACTGGCCCATGCAGCCCGTCCAGCAGCCCCCCGTCAAAATATACAATGCCGTTTACTCGTCCGTGCAGGTGCGTTCCATCTCAACGCCATCTCCCAGAACTTCACCATTGTAAGCAGGTGTACGAGTGCATGGTCCGCGGCATCGCAGTCATGCGCAGACGCGGCGACTCGTATGTCAATGCGACACAGATCCTCAAGGTCGCGGGCATAGAGAAGGGCAGGCGCACAAAGATACTCGAGAAGGAAATCCTTCCTGGGAAACACGAGATCGTGCAGGGCGGATACGGGAAGTACCAGGGAACTTGGTACATATAATATATTCCACACGCTCTTCTCTGCACGCTCCCTCATTCATTTTGCAGGATTCCGCTCGACCGCGGTCGTGACATTGCCGCCCAGTATGGCGTCGCGCCTCTCCTCATACCACTCTTCGACTTTACTCCCTCCTCGGCCTCCCTCTCCTCTCTCCCTGCCGCAAATACCGCCCCTTCCCCACGCCCGGTCTCCTCCGCGTCCTCCTTCTCCGCGCCCCCATACACACAATCCATCCTGCCCTCCACCTCCATGATGCCTGGCTCCGCACTCCGCCTCCTCAACCAGGGTCGTGCTCAGGGCCTCTTCACCCCCTCTACGTCCCTCCTCGCCCCCTCCAGATCTGCCATCTTCCCATCTTCCGCATACCAATCTGCTACATCACCTAACGCGCCTTCTCCCGCTCCATCTCCAATCCAGCAGTCCCTTAAGAGGGCCAGGTCGGATTCGGAAGTTGTCTCTACCATCGCCACCTTTCCGCACCCCCAACCATCACTTGACGCGTCCCCCGACGTACACCCATCTCTCGAGCAGGACGATGGTCCCTCTCCGATCAAGCGGTCGCGTAAAGAGCCCACACCTGACTCTTCTCAATTCTCCGTTCCTGCCTCTCAGCCTCAGCTCAGTGCCTCGATCGACGACGCGTCATCGCCACGCACGGTCCGTTCTCCGCATCCCCTTTCCGTAAACGGCAACTCGATCAACGGTGTAGATACCGATCCACTTCCTCTCCGTCTTTCCACAAAACCGCCTCTTCTGCGCGACATGTCCATTCTTAGAGACACGCGCCGCGTACAGCTCGTGGCGGCCATCTGCCGCCAGGACGATCCCAGTCCCGTCTTTCAATTTCTGCGCGAAATCGTCCCAGATACTTCCCTGCCCCTTGACGTGGATGCGATCCTCGACGACAAGGGCCATTCGGCCCTTCACCTCGCCGCGTCGCTTGGGCGCCAGACTATTGTAGAGCAGCTCATCGCTGCAGGTGCAGACATACACCGTGGCAACTTTGCCGGAGAGACACCATTAATGCGTGCCTCCATCGACACCCATAATTCGGACCAACAATCATTCAATGTCATCGTCCAGGCATTGCACCAGTCTATACGTACCCTTGACACCTCCAGAAAATCTGTCCTGCATCACATCACGTACCTTGCAGGCATACAAGGCCGTGCGCTTTGCGCTCGCTATTACCTTGATCAGGTATTCATGTGGATAGCACAGAACCAGGGCGGCGACTTTAGGTCGATCGTCGATCTTCAGGATGAACACGGCGATACCGTGTTGAACATCGCCGCACGCGTCGGGAATAGAAGCTTGGTAAGAACGCTGTTGGACGTCGGTGCCAATCGAATATTGCCAAACAAGCTCGGTCTTCGTCCCGGCGATTTCGGAGTGGAGGTCGAGGTAGGTGTTTTGATAATAGCATGTACTGGCCCTCAATTTGTAACCCAGGAGTTGAACGGTGGTCCTCGAGCGGAGGATTTATTAGCTTCATTGCGGCCCGGTCCTTCTGTGCTGGTGCAAAAGAGTCAGGATATTATCGGAGGTGTGCCCCACTTTTGGGGGGCTGTGGTAGTTTGTGCTGACCCGTTCGTAGACATGACGACAATGATTCAGAGTGTTAGCACCGAGTTTTCTGCAGAGATCAAAGCAAAGCAAGACTCACTCGACGTGACACAAGCTCACCTCCGTGCCGCCACTCGGGAACTCTCAGAACAACGAAAACAGATACAAGTATGGCAAAGCCGACGTGCCGAACTTGACCAGGTACACCAGCGAATACGAAATCTTGAAAAAGCGATCACAGAAGATGACAGCTTCGACTGGACAGGGAGGACAGATTCGTCTGGTAGAGACGGACGAGAAACGGCCAGCCCTGCGTTCCAATGGCGGGGACCGAACTCTTCTATGGCAGGCGCCGCAGGTTCGATGAATATCTCTTTTAGTATCGAAACGGAGCCTCCAATACCAGCAACGGACTCTATTGCGAACTTGGTTCGATTGCGTCGACTGAATATGTGGCATTTGAGGATGGAAGAGTTGATGGAGGCAAGACTAAAGTCGTTACAGGGAGCGAGCGCAGAAAAGGAGTATCAGTGCAAGAAGATTGTGGCGCTTTGTACTGGGATTCCCGTGGACAAGGTGGAGGAAGTGAGTTTCCTGGTGGAAGTGAATCTTGAGCGTGTGCATTGTGTTTACGCTTGGATTGCTTGTTCAGATGCTAGAAAACTTGGTGATAGCTATGGAGAGCGAGGCACAGGTGGTCGATATTGTTCGGGTGTCCGGGTTTATGCAGACGGTGCGCACTATGATCCGTTCCCCGTTTTGAATTAGATTCTCGTCACTGACTCGATCCCGCGTTTGTCGTAGGTCAGGGATGGCGTAATCTAATATTTATATGCGGTGAGCTCTGGGCACAGACCCTTTTTCCTCCCTATCGCCTTGTTGTCACGCATGGATCGGTTTTTATTAAATTCAATTTTGGCCACACAACCTACACCATAACTTTGTCCTCTGGTGCAAATAATTGGAAGTTACGGTTATATGTCCCAGAAGCCAGCAGCTGACCATCCGCACTGAGATCCACGGACATGACTTTGCCAGAATCTGTCGTAAGTGTGCGGAGAAGCTGCCAATCATCGGCGCTCCACAGCTTAACGAACCCGTCATACCCTGCGCTCGCAAAATAGAGTCCCGAGCGGTAGCTCCACTCTTCTGTCACGTCATCATCGTCGGCATTTTTGTCTGCCCCTGCCTCCTCGTTGGTTTCGTTCATGCCATTCATGACAACTTGGCCGTTGACAGGGACGCTCGGAGGCAAGGCATCGCTCCTGAAAAACCTAATGTCAGCCACGTTGGAGGCGTGGGCGGGGATGGTGTAAAGAGCTTTGAGGGAACGCATATCCCATATACGGATGGTGTCATCGCCAGCGCCGGTTGCGATTTGGTAACTGGGTGATACGACGACTAATAGTTAGCGTGATTACGCTGCATTTCCTTAGAGAACACACCCGTTAGGGGAAAAGGCGATACCGAAAATAGCTTGAACATGGCCGTCGAGGACCATGGCCGTGCGACCTGTGCGGAGATCCCATACGCGGCCGATCGCGTCTAGACCGCTGGATTATAGTTATGGTTAGTATTACGGAAATTCTACAAGCGATTTGTTATTGGACAAACCCGGAAGCGATGAGCGCGCCGTCGTCCTGGAACTCGACTGAGTAAACTTCTTTTGAGTGACCCTCTTGGAGGAGCAGCTCCCTTGCAGTTGCCACGTCCCACAGTCGCCAGGACGTGTCGAAGGAGGCGGACGCGACATAGTCACCCGAGGGGTGGAACGCGACCCGACAGACCCGGTCTGCGTGCCCTTTCATAGTGGCAAGTGGGGCATCGCTGGTACATGCGATGAGCGGTAGGAATCCAGACATAGATCGGTCTGGGCGCACCTGTCCAGAGACCAGAGATTGACGCTCATATCCCCCGCCCCGGAGACGAGGTTCACCAATCCTTCCCCCTGTGTGAGCGTGGCCTGTGGGTGCCAGGCGACGCCTCCCACGCGGTCTGCATGACCTGGAGCGCGATCATTACGTGGCACAAGCATGTGGGGTTATCGCCTACCACGCAGAGTGCGTACGGGCGTGCAGGCAGGTACGTTCCACAGCTTGACGACACCAGACCAACTGCCTGTAACAAGGACCTTGCTATTGGGGGCGAAGCGGACTTGTGATATGGGACGGTCGCCGCCGATCTGAGAACCGAGGTTGCCAAATCGCTGTCCATGAAGCGAGTGAGTCGGTGCGTGGGTGGTTGATTGAGATTATGGTTACCTTGACATCGCCAAAGATTTTCTTTCGCAGGTCGATGATGCGTGTGAGGGGCAGCTTGGCGTGTATGCGCTGTTGGGCGACACGCTGTTGAGCTCTGCAATGACGGAGAGGGTAGGATATTATTGTAAGCACCTTACTTGTAGGGGAAATCCAACCTGGGCAGAGAATACTCTGCTAAGTGCCGCCTGGCTTGGAGCAACTCGAGCGAGCCCTCGGTGTAGAACTCCTCCTGTGGACGGGTTGGAAGGTGCGGTGAGAGACGAGCTGAAGACGCACCTCTTCTTCGCTTTCGGACGACTCGTCCTCCTCCACCCGGAGATCCTCGCCCCGGGCGGCATTGATTTGGGAGAGTACATATATGAGGCGGTCTCGTCGGTCAGCTGCCTATTTCGCGCGTGAACGGGGCGAGGAAAGAGTGATAGAATATACACGCACGCGTTCACCAAAGAGCGTGATGGGTTCGCCGATCTCGCGGAGTCTTGCCTTGACGCGGTTGTCATCTGTCGGGACGGCCATGCTGCGTGCCTTTTTTTTGCGCTCTAGCTCGTCGAGGATGACCTTGTTCTCCATCCTGGCCCTGTCTGAGCCCAGGTAGTTGCCATCGTCCATTAACGTGTCGAACGTGAGGTCCGCCATGGTCGTAGTGACGAGCGTTTGTTTGGCGATAGAATTGTTCGGTTCTTACCTTCGTTTATTACTCAACAACATTTCTTTCTTCATTCCCTCCGCCATCCATGGAACTTTCTGCCAGTCTCAACCCCGCTGGCCCAGATCGTACCCCTTCTCCTGCACCGAGTACGGCAAGCAAGACGCGTGGCGACGACTACGTCTACTTTGAAAGAAGCACAAAAGGCTTCTCCCCAGATGCCGTCTCCCGCGCGACCGCTGCCAAGCTCAAACTCGAGTCCTACTACAAGCTCGCCGTCGATGTCGCCATCGAGCGCAACAGTCGGTGTGTATGCCGTGATCGTGCATTCCTCGCCACTCATGTCTTATTTATTCCCCAGTCGCGTCGAGCTCGAGCAAAAGATCAACCAGGGATCCATCCCTAACGAGGCCAAGGAGCGCGAGATACGCAAGTATCGTAAGCTCGAGTCTCAGCATCTCAGGCTTCGGAGAACCAAAATACGTTTGACGGACTTTCGGACGATCAAGGTTATTGGCAAGGGCGCATTCGGAGAGGTGAGATGGGGCCGTGCTTGTGATCTGGGGGTCATGACGTATCTCCTTACAGGTTCGGCTTGTCCAGAAAGTGGACACTGGCAAGGTGTATGCAATGAAGACCTTGCAAAAGGCGGAAATGTTGAAACGCGACCAGGTTCGTCAGATCTATCCTTGGTAACCCTGACTCGATGATCTCACTCGCAAAATAAGCTTGCTCACGTTCGGGCAGAGCGTGACTTGTTGGCCGAGTCGACTTCACCGTGGGTCGTTCAGCTGTTTTATTCTTTCCAGGACCCCTTGTACCTGTATCTCATCATGGAGTTCCTCCCTGGGGGTGACCTCATGACCATGCTCATGAAGTACGACATATTCTCAGAGGACGTTACACGGTTCTACATGGCAGAGTGTATCCTTGCGATCGAAGCAGTACACGACCTGGGATACATTCATCGGTATGTATCTCCTCCAAACCCAGACACTACTGATCAACGGTGGCTCAGTGACATCAAACCCGACAACATCCTGATCGACAAGAACGGCCATCTCAAGTTGTCCGACTTTGGTCTTTCTACTGGGCTTCATAAAACGACCGATGGGGACTTTTACAAGCGCCTCATCGAACAAGAAAAACAACGAGATCCTGCGCGAAATAGCGTGCAGGTCAATGCAATTCATCTTACCATGAGCCGGGAGCAAATTGCGACTTGGAAAGCCAACCGCCGGAAGCTCGTGAGTCCGGCTTGTTCGACAATGGTGAATGATTACTGACCTGACATATATTAGGCATATTCAACTGTCGGTGAGTAGGCTCTGCTCACGGACCTTGCGGGTAAATTTACGCGAATCCCCATTAGGCACACCAGACTATATTGCACCCGAAGTGTTTATGCTAAAAGGGTATGGTAAAGAGTGCGATTGGTGGTCTTTGGGTGCGATCATGTTCGAATGTCTCGTCGGGTATGCGCCGTTCTGCTCGGAAAACCCGAGCGACACGTACAAGAAGATCATCGAGTGGCCCAACTACTTGTACTTCCCTGACGAAGTGCATCTCAGCAAGGAAGCAGAGCATTTGATCCAAGGGCAAGTCGTAACGTTACCCTAGGTTCCATTGCAGGCTAATTTTTTCTTGGTCGGCTTAGCATGATGAATTGGGCCAGCCACCGGTTTGGGGTGAATGAGATCAAGAACCATCCGTTCTTCTATGGCTGCGACTGGGAAAACCTACGGTACATCGCACCTCCGTTTGTTCCAGCGTTGTCATCCATCACGGACACGTCGTACTTCCCGACGGATGAGCTCGGCAACGTACCGGACCAGCTCGAGGCGGTGGAACAAGTGGGTTCAGACAAGGACCTCGCATTCCTTGGGTTTGTCGTATTCGACTTATTGTTGGCGCTTTCTGATTTTGCCCCTGCAGATTTACGTTCAAACGTTTCACTTGAGAGTGAGACGATATGTCATTTTGGATTCCACTTGGTCCGATACCAGTAGAGTAGTCATCGTCCTCGTAATATTTGGGTGCTTTTCTGTCGCAATAATGACATTATCAAGTGTAGTTCTACCGCACGTGACTTGGCAGGAGAGAACACGTTGGTGCGAGTCTCCACAGTCAAAGTCATGACGTTCACCGTCCCGTCACATCTTCCGCGTCAGGTCGACGTTTCCTCGCAGATTCTCTCGAAGCTCGACGCGGTGACCTTCCACTCACTCGACTCGACCGTCGCATCCTCATGGCGAACCGAGCTCGACGAGTCTATATGCCTCACAAAGGTATGCCGTCACCCCAATCTCGTCGACGGAGGCTTGACCAGGTGGAGCAGAAGCGCATTCACGACCGGATACATGCGAACCGCCCTGCGTTCGACGCCCAGCTGGCTTCGGCGAAGTTTGCTCAACAACGGCTCCGGGGACTTGCCAGTGACACGGAGTCACTCGACCGCTCGGTTTCGGACCCAGAGGTATGTATGACTTGTCATTGTCGTCCATGCGTGTGGTTGTGTCACATTCCTCTAGAGCGGTCTCACCCCGACGCTCCTCGCGGCACTCAGAAGACACCAATCTCTTTCACAGGCGTCCCTAAACGCCGACGTGTTGCACGCGTCACTGTCACATCTCTCAGAATGCAAGATCCAGCTGGAAAATGTGCAACATTTGGTAGACTCCGGAGAACTTCCAGCGGCGGTATCGGCGAGCGCTGCGTTGACCCACCTGCTGGACACGACGCCTTCACCCCTGGGAAAGGCAAGCATCACGTCGGACATAAAGGTATGTGACGTCAGATTGGACGCGTTCCTGCATTTGAATCCGTCGTGTAGTCCAAGTCACGCGTGCTCTCTAGCCGTATCGAAGAATTATTGAACAATGCATATGCACAAGGCGTGGTCGTCTCGCTAACTGACGTCATCATTCGACCCTCTGTTCTCGGTGGGTTCGTCCAACCGTCCATTGACCTTGATATTTATGTTTTTTGTCCAGTTCCAAATTCAGTGAACCCTATACCGATGTGTACAGTGCTGTCTTCGCTTTCCCCGGCCTCGCTGTCTGCACATATGACAACTTTGCGGCGTGACATCATCGCGCACTGCATTGACCAATCACTCGACCATCCTACTTCGTTGTCTATTTCACAGGAACCGGATCAATTTGGGTTGCTTATTCACAGGTTGCAGCGCTTGCCTTCGCCTACGAAGGGTGGTGCGACAACGCTCCGCAATTTATCGCGCATTCTGGAGTTTATCAATGACACGCTATTTCCGTGCCTACCTCAATCACAACGCGAGGCATTGGCAAAGAATCTTGTCAAACCGTTGACGTCATCTATCATGACGCGTCTGCTCATTCCCTCACTGCCTTCAAAATTGGATGCGCTCCCTTCATTCTTGGAGTTGACGAGGAATGCTGTCGACTTTGAGACTAGATGCGTTGTTGGACTGCTCAAGGGGGATGGTTTCGAGAGGGAGATCAGGAATTGGGTGGACAACGTTTGCGGACACTACGAGAGAGGTCGACGGCAACATATCCTCGATGACGTTCGAGAGACTATTTTGGCCAGCGCCTCCCGTCCCAAAGACACGTTTTCAGCCGAGTTCATTACCTTCATCAACGTCATTCAACCCAACGCGGATTCTGCTCCTGTGGTGATGAATGATCGGAACTCAAACGATAGTCACACCGTCAAAATTGAATTGTCGAGTTCGACCGTTGATGCAGGGAACGCATGGGGATTTGATGACGATGTCGAGGAAGCAGAAGAAGACCACATTTCGAAAGAGGCCGAGCCAGATTTGAATGAAGCCTGGGGTTGGAACGATGAATTGGCCGAAGAACCGCCCGAGACAAACATCCAGAGTTCAACCGAAATTGTCCCTGGGGATCCTTCTCAAGACGATGTCTGGGACGATGACCCGTGGGCTGATGACACGATTGCCGAGGAGGTGGCCTTACCATTCGCAGTTTCTTCCAGTGCTTCACCTCAATCAGCGCTGGCATCATCAGCTTCAAGCAATCAACCACAATCCAATCGACATCCGCCAACGAATGGCCCCGTCCCCGATGGGCATAATGGCTCTCATCCACCTTCAAGACCTCCACAAAATGTTCGTACTGTCAACAAGGAATTGTACTCAGTGTCAGTGCTTGTTCGACGTATCGTCCAGGCCGTCGAGGATGCTTTGCGGGAGGGCAAAGCGGTTGCATCTTCCGGCATTCTTTCCAAGTCTTCTCCCTCCTCTTCCGCTCCAGGCACGCTAGTTATGCAATCTGCTCCTCTGGTCCTCGACCTGTTTTGCGCGCTGCACCCTGTCGTGGCTGCTTCGAGGTTGTCTCAGCCTGTTGGCCGCATGCAATTTTCCAACGATTGTTACTATCTTTCGGAGGAGACAGCTCGCATGTTGAAGCATGAGCAAGGGCTACCTAGTGTGCAAGAAAAGCTTGAAGAATGCAAAGACGATCTCAGGGTTTTAGCAGATAGCTGGTTTTACCAAAGTATTGTAAGTGGCCAATACTGTTGTTAGGATGCGTACTTGGATCAAATTGACACTCCCAGGACAACCAAATAGTGGCTCTGGAAGAGGTTTTAGGCGACGCGGAAGGGTTTACGGACACTTCAGACCAAGAACGTTATGACGAATGCGAGATGGTGATCACTCGAGTCCTGCGGGATGTAAGGGGCATTACACACGCTTGGAAGGTGAGGAAGCTCGTCAACATACTTTGTTACTTGCTCAGTTGTCCGTAAAGTCGGTCCTTCCGAAAAGCAAATACTACACGGCAGTTGGACTGGTCGTTGATGGTGTATTGTCACGCATCCTAGACAGTATTTTAGCGATATCAGACATAACTGAAGTGGAGTCACAGAAGTTGAGTGAACTCTGTCGGATTTTGACGGCTCTCGAGGGATTGTTTGTGGAGGACACGAGTGAAGTGAGTGGAATGACGTGATCGTGATGACCCCGCTGATCCATTTTCGTATATCTAGTCTTCGTTCGTAGTTTCCTACGTTCCATCATGGCTGAAGTTTTCGTACCTGTCGGAACTTCTGGTACGTGATGCATGATTGACCTGCAGTACCACATCTCAAATCGACTTTTTTTTTCCCCGATCCTCTAGGAAGCATCCATGACGGACCTCACGTATCTCTTTGAGGAAGGCACATTGGTGGACTTTGAGATCGATGAGCTTGTGATGATGGTCAAGGCACTCTTTGCAGACACACCTCTGCGGACGAAAACAATAGACAAGATCATGAACGGACATCCGGTTCGGTAGCCTCTCGTTTTGTCTTGGTTGTGTCCCCATATCATATGCTGCATCTTCTCTTTGGGGAGTGATAATGATATTTGGCAGTGCCTCACGCCCTATATATGTTATGTTTTGCATTTCGTCTGCATTTTCTTCGAGTCCACAGGATGTAGTAGGATACATGCATCATACCCCAAGCCTGACTGGTATCGTGCATTTCTATTGATTCGTGATCCAGATTGATGGTATGTACGGACTGGAGTCCAAAAGACCCAATGAATAGCAAGCTGTGCTTATGGTCGTCGCTGCCATGATCGAGTTGGTGCCAACTATGGGAGGAAGATCCACCAACAGAGTCAGAAAGCTGGTCTGGAAACTGGTCAGTGTTTGCCTTGCTTGTGGATCCATTCGGAACCCAGTCTCGCATTAGTATGTATGTGGGTGCTTATCAGATTGCCATGAATGAATAACACTCACTGGTCAGTCAGGAGCTCAGCCAGGGACATGTGATTGCTATTCGTGATCACTATGTACCCAAGTTGCCGAGGGGAATTTGCCGTATTGTTATATACAAACATTCACTATTCCAGATGATCAGCGCTCAGCACCTGAGCAAAAGTGGAATACCGTGACGTGTTCTCTGCCTCTCATACAAGGGAAGCCGAAATCCCAAGTACAGGGCAGCATCAGGATTGGAGCCCATAAAGAAAGTTCCGAGTCTGTCACCGATTGATTCACCATGACGGCAGGATCAGAGGAATCACAAAGTCTATTGGGAAATATTTTGTCAACTTCAAGTCGGGATATCATGGAACCCATGCATGCTGCGTCCTGCCAGTTCTCCGATCTATGAGAAGTTAGATGGCAGAAATCGTCTTATATTTATAATCGTGATGGACATGGATGTCGATGGACCCAGCAAATTGTATTGGCAGTAGAATTCCGAGCATGGTGCTGGCAAGAGCAGGGTAGGCTTGTCCCGAACGACTCACTCCTCTGCCACGATGGCGATTGGTGGAAATTTGGCGCCACAAGCCACTGATCGGCGGTATCAATTCGTCCAGGGCACCCAATAATAGATAAAAGAAGCCGCCGATAAATCTACTTGAGACCGTTCAATCCGAGGGCCAACCCATTTTTCCCATAGAACTGCAGCGTGTCGAGCATGCCCGAAAAGAGATCACATCATACCTAGATTCATTATTGTTTCATGGAATTCAGATGAATTTGCGTGATCTGGTACAGAGCCCAGTTGGAGAGAAAACGATGAAGGTGGCGGGAAGGTTTAGCACAACATGACATGGTCAGTAACCAGAGTATTAGTGGCGATAGAGTCTCCTATGACAACATCCGAGTTGATTTTCTGTGGGGCACCATCTTGGGTTATTCAATTTTCTCAAGTGATAGGGTAGAAGCGGAGGAGGTGATGATCCGTCTGAAAAATAAATATTCATCGGATTACAGCTTGTGACTCTTTACCATAGTGGCCCGTTTCACGGTGAATGCCGGTTGCTGTCTTCCTCGGGAGCCAGCCGCTATCATTCTCTTAGTACAACAGGTGCGGAGCTACCGGAACCTGTATCTGGCTTTGTGGTCACGCGACCTTTCGGAAGTGATAAATACCATAAGTTATCTGAAGGAGCTCAAAGCGAGGGTTTGATGGTACATGATGACCGTATCTAAAGAACAAGGGTAATTTATCGTAGGCAGGCATCTCATCGGTCGTCTCCTGAAATCATTCTCAATAGGCGACGTACGCCACACACAACAATGGGAAGCCCGCGTAAAGTCCAAGCCAAAACACGACGTTGCCCATCAGTTTGTTCTGTTTGAGAACTGGTGCCCGCGAGACGAGGATCAACGGGATCTGGACGAGCTGCATGAAAAACAGGTAGAGTCTACCCGAAAGTTCGGCAGTGTAATCTCGATTCGACACGGCGATATAACTCACCTGAGCTTCCGTGTAACAATCACCATGACCAATTCGTGAACTGCGGCGCTTAGTAGGAAGGTAGCAACCATCGCGCCTGTACGGGAGAGAGATGGATATGCATCAAGCGAAGATGCATACACGTGCCGGAGAAGAAACTGATAGACGGGCTTGTTCCACTTTCGAGAAAATTCATCCCACGAGGTGGAGTTCCACTGCGGTCGGAAAGGTCAGTTTCGCATCTTCTCAGCAACATGGCATACGAAAGCGGCTTTACCCAATCTTCGTAGAATTGCCTATCTGCGAAACTGTTCGATGCATGAGCTCATGCCTCCCAAGAGCTGAGCCTGAATAGTACTCACTACGATAACTCGGCAAACGCGTTACATATGCACTCTGCACACGCGTGTAGAGATAGGAGTTTATTAAAATCCTAACCGGTGGACTCTGATAAGAACATACCGAATATGATGTAGAAAAGCAACAGATAAGAAATCATGAATGGGAGGGCTAGGTCCAATAACGAACGAAAGAATGATTGATCTGGTGATGGTGTCAGTGGTATGATGAAGCTCTCCGTTACTGTGTATAGGAGGGCAAAGGATCCCATGAATGCAACGGTCTTCTCGAAGATGTATTCGGGGCGAATACTGCATGAAATATGGAAGTTCCAGGTGCGTGCTTGATTCATAAATAGCAAGCTCACCGGTCAGTGCGGGGATACTCCAACTCGTAGACAAGGGTGGGGATCAACATGTAGACACAAAAGTTCTTCCAGGTCAAATTTTGCGGGTATCTCATTTGTTCGGTTCCAGTAGACACGAGTTCAGCATCGAGTTCGAGGATCTCATGAGCAGCGGAAGCGATCTCCAGAGAAGAGTGATGAATAAGCATCGACACTGCTGGTGTTAACTTCGCAAGCGGGCCAACGTCAGAGGCGCCGGGGGTGGACGGGCGACTAGACTCGGGAGTAGTATTGTCAACGGCCTGCACATCGAGCTCGACTACGGTATCTTCTACAGCAGACACCATCCTTCGCTGGGACAGATTGGACGGCTTTGAGTCGGAAGACGCGGTCACGGTCACAACCCGTGTGGATCGTGTATCTAGCTGCGAATCTGATTCGATTGCTGAGGAAGCTGTGCTTGAACTTGGTTCGATGTGAGCCACGGCATCTAGACACGCCTTGTCCCAGCCCCCAATCGAAGAATCCTCGGTGAGAGCGCGAAGATGAGCAAGCGCTCGTTGCGAGCGCTCACTGATGTCTTGGAGATAGCCATTGGTGGAGACATAAGAATGCATTTTCATAATCATCACGAGAGAATGTAGGGTCAGAAAGCCAGCCTGGACCCATGGCCACTGTCTGTTCGAACAATTGTTTAGTGACTGGGTTGAGGAACGTAAATGCAGGCACACCGGTGATATGTCCACGTGATGACGGCAACCAACACAAACGTTTGAAAGACGTGTTGGAGTACCAAGCCCAGCCAGCAGTACTTTATCCAGCCCTTACTTATCGCTTGTGCAAATGGCACACAGACACCAGTGGCAAGGACGAGGAGAGCGTCAGACAGTGCAAGGACGACGGCATCACGGGAAAACATGGTGGCAAACGCGAATGACAAGGCATATCCGTTTGTCTTGAAGGAAGAAACGAAAGTCTGAACGCTGAAGAGGAAGAGCGACATCCAGAAGAGAGTGAAGAATCCCTTTGGAGGGTCGTCAGTGTGGACAGATGCAAGGTCGGTGACACCCACCCTGAACTCGTTGGACCCGGTCGACTCGTTGGACATGTCGAAGTGGGATTTACGAGGTTTGAAACTCATCAATGCACGGAGCTTCTTTGAAGTCTTTGACCGAAATGGCTTGGAGACGTAGAGCGTGCCCTCTGCAGAGTAGCTCGAGCTCATCGCGTTGACGGGCTTCATGGTGGTCGCGACGGAACGTGTTCGGCGTCCATTAAGGCGATGATTCAGCTTATTCATGTCGCCGATCGCACGCGTCATGTCGTATCATCTCGTCTGGATGCGCGAGGCCATGGCCATGGTAAGTCTCGTATTCTGCCAAATACCCCTCTCAGATCCGACAAGGCAGAGGAAGCCCTCGCTGCAGGCGAAGTGCCCGTCGGATGTGTCTTCGTGCGAGACGGCGCCATCATCGCCAAGGCACGTAACCGGACTAATCAACTGCGCAACGTACGCCACAGCGCTCGCTGTTCTTTTACACGTGTTGTTCATGTCTCAGCACAGGCCTCGAGGCATGCCGAGCTCGAAGCTATCGATCTCATTCTCGGGGATCCGTCGCTTACGCCGCCTTCTGCGACCCTTCGCTATCCCCTCGCTGACACGACGCTTTACGTGACCGTCGAGCCGTGCATCATGTGCGCAGCCGCTCTGCGTCAGCTAGGTGTCGGTCAAGTGTTCTATGGATGCGATAACGACAAGTTTGGCGGGTGTGGGAGCGTGCTGGGAGTGAACAAGCGGTAGGGGGCCGCGATAAGATCGATAATGATTTTTTTGACTGCCACGATTCCACAGCCTCGAGCACCCCATACACCCTTCGTACAAAGCCACTGGCGGGTATCTGCGAGAAGACGCGATCATGATTTTACGACAGTTTTACGTCACAGAGAATACCAATGGTCCGTCTCCCTTTATTACAAAAAGATCGGTTTGCATTCTTATTTGTTTTGCAATACGTAGCACCTGCTCCACGCCAGAAGTCTGCACGGGTCTTGAAAACCGACATACTTCCCAAACACTCCACCTGAAATCAGTCCTGGAGATCACCGATGCCCATGCTCGATTTAACGCAGGTTCACAATGCCTAGCATACGCTCACAGAAATTCTTATTTCATGGGAAGTGCGTGTCCTCGGCACCTCAACCTTATTCTAGTTGGTCACATACGTACTGGAATTCGCAATCAACTTTCATTTTGCCATTTTAGCCCAAGAGACTGCGCAACGAAGCCCCACTTGTCGGCGGCATCTTGGATGCTGATATAGATCAATGGTGTGATTATCAGTCCATATCGGCATCATCGACTGCCAATGTAATTCTTACTCACCGCTTCTCAGTGGCCTTGCCGGCGCCATGTCCTGCCTTTTTATCTATCCGTATCAAAAGAGGGTGTGTATTGTGGGGCCGTGTGTGCTGAAGAGTCGCAGCAAGCTTGAAAGAGTGTAGGGGTACCACGCGGTCGTCGTCTTCAGAGTGACAAGACAGTGAGTCATAATCAACAGCCGAGGGTTTTACGTACGATCAGCAGTCATCAACAACACGGGGGGCAACGTCTTGTCTTTGGGCACGGTGTGAACGGGTGAGATGGGGTATATGAAGTCAAAATCCTCGGGATCATGCGGATCGCCGTAATCGGCCGTCCAAGCCTTGCCTGTAATTGCAAGATCAGAGTTTCATGATTTAAAACTGCATATATCGTACCGATGGTAAAGTCCGCAAACTCAAAAAAGGCACGTCAATGGCCGGATCATCGAAGTGGTTGCATAATCGACATACTTTGAGTAGGTCCATTACTCCCACTTCTGCGACAGCAGCCCCAAACGTGCCTTGCGGGGCAATGTTGACACAAGCACCGACCAAGAGGCCTGCAGAATGTAGTCAGTACATCATCATGAAACATGTTGCGGAACTCCTTTCCTCCGTTGGAGGCTCCATTGATGGCAACTTTATCTGCGGCTGCGATTTTATTCGCCACCAAGTACTCGCTATATCGATGGGAAGGAATTTTGGTGTGAGGTATCGTTATTCGGAAAAGATGTTATCTTACGTAGCTGAAATGAAATCATTGAAGACATTGATCTGTAAGAACGGTTAAACATTCTCCAATCTTCCGAATGCACCGGCAAACCTTGCGCTCCCTGATCCCAGCGTTATGCCAGTCTTCGCCGAACTCACCACCTCCTCGAATATTCGGTACGGCAAAGACAGCACCGTACGACTTCAGGAATGTAAGGATCGCGGGGCTAAAGCTTGGATTGATTGAAATACTGAATCCACCGTAGCCTGTTTCGCCTCATGAGTCCGCACCCTGTCAGTGTTCAAACATAATGCAAGGCTCACCATACTGAATAGCGGGCGCGGAACCATCGGTCTTGGTAGTCTTGTGCCTCACAATGAACATCGGGACCTTGGTGCCATCCTTGGATTCGTACCAGACTTGTTCTGCAGAAAATTCGTCGGGCTGGAGGCCTTTCACGTTCGTCGTACGGTATATACTCCATGCAGACTCCACGGATGATGTGGTATTGAAATTATGTGTATCGAAGCGCCCAACAATACCTGGATTGACGAAGCCCGTCATGGAAACAAAGATATCCATGCGGTCACGACGACCAAATACTTCGGCGGCTCCAACGAACGTAGGAGCCACGTGAGCCAATTTTGCCCCAGTAAGAGAATAGATGTATATTTCGTCAATGACCTGACATAATCATAACCTGGAGCGTCAGAGGATACTGGACTTGAATAGCAATATGTTACTGACGTTGCGCTTGTATACGACAGCAAACTTATCCTTGCCAACTGCTGTGATGTCGCTCAACGATGCGTCTTTTTCTTCGGGAATCAACTCTACTTGTGTGCGTTTGGGGTCGGCGAGGTCGATTGTGATGACTTTGTGTTTCGGGGCATCTTGGTTAGTGCGAAGATACAGTTTCGTCCCATCATTCGCGAGACTTCGAGTATACCGTTGGCGGCCTGTAGTTTGTAGTAAAGACTAACTTACACGTCATATTCCGCTTCAAATTCGTTGATTAACTTTTCCCACTTGATGTTCGGGCCAATTTCATTTTCTTGCAGATCCGCGACCCAAAGAAGATTTTTCTATACATGCTTGCATAAACAGCAACCCGGGAATAAAAAGAATGTTGAAAGAAGAGAACACACCCTGGCTGTATCCCTGGAGACGCTCAAGAACAAGTACCTCCCATCTAGCTCCGATATAGATGGGCCCCACATCCATTCCCGGTGTTCTGCATCTTTCATTACCAACACGTCCTGCGCTAAAGGCCGAAACATAACGCAAACACGTTCTCAATCATCGTTGGTCCGCAAGTAGATACGAGCAGACTGACACTGTGGGGTGCCAACTCTATGGTAATAGAGCGTCGCATCTTTATCCTCGGTCGTTTCAGTACCAGCCTTGTCTTCCGTAGCAAGTCCGTGTGATTCGCGGCTTGGAAATCGCTGTCAAAAAGCGGATCAGATTTGGTTGTCAGATCCGCCAGTTGGTGCGACCGGCAGCAGATCTGGATCCATGATCGGTCAACGTACCTGATAAAAGAACCCCTTGGAATCGTGGGTCCATGTAATCGACGAGAACTTGACAAACCGAATTTCGTCGCTGAGGCGATTTTGGTGGTGGTCCGCACGCTTTCCATCGACAGCGGCCAGCAGTTTGCTGGTCTCACGAACATATATCGTGCAAAAGTCACTACCCTACTCAGTGGATAGTCAGTCTGAGCCCTGAAGTAAGCAGACACGAGAACGGGATTTACCGAGAGAGAGATTCCATAGGCAAAATAATTGCCGTTGCGTGAGAAGGCAGTAACAGCAAGGGCAGCGGTACCATCATCCGATAACAAGTTGGGGTCGAAGAAAACTTCAGCTTTGGGTCCCCCGTCCTTGGAGAAGTCTGGCAGCTTGTCATCGGTCGAGCGCCACAAAACTGAGAAGACTGATATTAGCACAATGGACATCATCCCGGTAAGTAACGAACCCGACTGGGCTTGAAGGCCACTGTTGTGGTACCAATACCATCTGCCATCGTCCTTGAGAACTGGGGCAGAGAACTGTGGGTGCGATCGTCAACTACGGGGCGGCACACAGGGCCATGAATTATCGTACCTTTTCGTAATCGGTATTCGCTCTGATGGCCTTCTCTAATTTCGCGCGATCAGAGTTTTTATCAAGGTGAACTCGGGTGAACGCATCCTGCGCCGAGGTCCATGCGTCGGTCTCATCGGTTTGCACTTCAAGCCATTGATAAGGATTGGCAACGCGGACCTCGCCCTGTTTTGCGCTCTTGTACACGTCCACATGGTCAGAACGGCGAGCGGGCGGGTATTGGTTCGGAATCCATGGAGTCGGCGTCATTGCGCAAGCGGACGTGTTCGTTGACCGTGATGGAGAGAAGATACGGATGGGTGGAGATTGAGGGAGACGTGAACACGTTCGTGCAGCAAACCCAGCGAACCTTAAGAGCCTGTCTGTGCCACGTACGGTGGGACTCGACAGTGCACGAGAGAGAACGAACATATGGTGCATCTTTTTAATCTATATCGGATCGGGGGTGTCAACAGTCCTCCCCCGTTCTCGCAGTATCCAAGCACGCAATTCTGACCCCACCGAAATCGATAAAAGAATTGCCGAACGACAACTTGTCTAGACCTCCAAAAAATCAAGGCGAGGACCGGAAAAGAGGGCAGAAATGCAAGTGTTCCTTCGACTTCCGACCACGGAACCACTGTAAAAAAAGAAAAGAAAACCCCGTCGGAGTGCCTAAGTTAAAATGAAGTCGGCGTCCGAGTAATTGAACTTTATTTATTTATTTGTTCTACTGACTAATAACGTTCAAAACGGCAAAAGCTTCTGATCCTAACATGAACAAACAACGCCGGGAAATTCCCGAGTCTATCATAACTTCCACCATGGATCAGGTACGTCATGCGCCAGTCCGACGACATCATGTCTTCACGAGTTGAATCAGGATGCTTTCCGGAACCTGTTATCAAGTTCACAACGGTCGCAACCTAATGGTAAACATGCTGTTCCTACAACCATACCCCAGAAAGCGTTTGTCATTCCCATTTACCACCGCCGAATCCCGCTCACTCTTGTTTGTAGTAAAGCCGCTCCGTCGTCCCAGCCGACGTTCAAGCCTCGCAAAGTGAAGAAAACTGAAACTAACTATCGTGATCGTGCCGCAGAAAGGAGAGATGGAACAGGAAACGACTATGCTGAAGTACGTTTCCTCTTGTCTGGTCTCGAGCCTGATGTCTTACGCCATGCTCCAGGTCGAGGCCGTGCTAGAAGACTTCGAAAGACAGGTCGCCCACGAGGACAAGGACGTTGTACGTTTCTTCTATTCTCTCGCTGTGAAACCGTCCTTGAAATATTATATTCTCAGGCCGAGCAGCAACGCAAGTATCTTGGTGGAGATATCCAGCATACCATCCTTGTAAAAGGCCTCGATATGTCTCTTCTCGAACAAAATCGTGCACGGGCCGCTGCACCCGGAGAAGACGATGAAATACTCGAACAGGCATTTACAGAAGCTGCTTCCACCTTCGAACCCGCAGCACCAAAGAAGCGGACTCGGGAAGATATTATTCGCGATTTAAAGGCAAACCGACAAAATGGAGATATACCAGCTGACCAACTAGCTGCCGCGAAGCCAGCGGAAGAGGAGAGCTCAACCCTCCAGAAAGCCAGGAACGCAGGAAAGTTTAAACCTATTGGTTTTAAACCCATCGGGCAAACAGAGGAAAGGTCGAAGAAGAGAAAGATTAAGGATGGAAAGGAGGTTGCAAAGAAAAAGAAGCGGAAAGCCGAGAGTATTCCTGTACAGTCTGCAACGAAAGAGAACAATGAGGCTCGGGAAACATCCGTCATACCTCCGGGACACGACACCACCCAGATGCCTCTAACACCCCAAGAGTTGGAGCCCTCCCCACCAGATGACGATTTTGACATATTCGCAGGCGCTGGTGATTATGAGGGCTTCCCAGTTGACGGGGATTCCGAGGACGAGCATTGTGACACGGAAGAAACAAAAGCGGAGTCTACGGCTCAAGTGACCACCTCTGCTGTTCTTGCTTCCAGTGCCACAGGTTGGTTCGACGAACCTAGACTAGAGGCTAGGCATGATTCCATCCCACCCGAGAAATCGCCGCCCATTCCCGAGGCAACAGCGGCAAATGAAGAGCTCCAAGAAATTCGTCTACGACCTCTCGAATCGTCTGTCCTCCCCTCTATACGCGACTTCTTGGCCATGGATGAGGCTGTCGAGAAATCGGAGAAGCGGAAAGCACGTAAAGAAAAGAAGAAGAAAAAGAAGAAGGCTGGCGATGACGACGAGGACGATTGAGTTTCACTTGCAATCATGTATTATCTAAGTGCATACATAACGCTTGTATCATGATTTCCCTGAGGGTAATGGCACGAGGAACGACTTCCCTCGAGAGTGGTAGTTCGCGAAACCTATCCGGGAGTCCATCTCGTCGATAGTTCTGAGGTGATTGATGATTACAACTTGAAGGCTCGCACGTGTTAGGTGACACGCACCTATTTTTCATTTCGCTGGCCCAAGTTATATCCTTGAGAGTTGGGGTACTGAGAGAAGCACCCAGAATCCCGAGCGCGAGCGCAAAGGTGCACTCGTACACAATCTTTTGATGATAGGGTTGAGAGCTGGACCTATAAGATTCATTATATGTAACAGGGACGCACGTTCAGTGGTAGAGATCCCTCAGGCTTTCCGAGTGCTTTGAGACGCGACAAGTCTATTTGAGTAGCTTAAAAGACCGGCCAAAGCTTGTGGAGTCTAAGACTCACGTTCGTACGCAGAATATGCGGCTGCAAGGGTCATGATTCATGAAATCGTGTTCGTACGAGATGAATTCCTTTGCACGCACCGTGAAACAGGGAGATGGTCGCTAGAGGGAGAAAGATCAGACCAAACATTAGTGTCTTTACTTGTGGGTAAACGGCAGCCCTCTTCATCGTGCGGCCCATTGCAGTTTGTTTGTTTCGGAGGCTATTGCCAAACAAACGCCTCTGAAGAGTAAAGGCTACGAAATAGCTACGATTATGTAATACGGTGGCTGTACTACCGCACATTGCAGGTCACACGACAAGCCATATGTGGGCCCGATAGTGTCCAAGTATCTTTGCCGAGGTTGCAACACCTGCCGCTGTCATTCTCAAACGCGTTTGCGAAACACCCCAACTAGTGAAAGTCAAGGAATTCAAATCCTGCGCAGCATGTATGTATTAGACTACTGATGGATTAATAAATTCTCGGAAATCGGGATTCAAGATGCAAAACTTGAAGTTTAAGTATCACTCATGATACAGTCAGTTCGGCAGCGTGTTTGTGCTGTACTAACAGTTCAACTGCGGACCTTTTTCATGGAATTTAGCCCACAAGCAACGCGATCGGATCCAAACGAGATAGTTTACTGTACTGCTTTTCCTATTCCTCTAGCAGAACACTCCAAACCCTGAGAGAGCCTGGGCTTGGTGCAAGGGCAAGTTATTTATTGACGGACATCCAAGATTACTAATGAGCCTGGTAGATACATATTCTGTTTGCGTCGGGTATGCCAGTGGCATACTGCGGTGACCGTTTTACTTCCGAAGGCACAAGTTCGCCTGTTCCTGTTGTGGTGAGACCTCGACCTTATGATTGCCGAGCCTCTAACTGGTAATATGTAGAAGCCACAGGTATTTGGAGGATACGGCATACGCGACCTTTATCAGCGTCTGCGAGCAGCGCGCGTCACATTGCGTTTGACGTGAGCAACCCATTTTAAAGAACAATTGATTGCACCGCCCATCTCCCATTTTGTCCCTATAAAAGACCCGGTCAAGTACTCCGATAAACGAATTGGTGAGCATGTGCGAGCGGGGCCACTATTCATAGCTTTGTATAATAAGGTTGGAAAGGTCCTATATGTAACACTTGGTTATGGAAAAGAAAAAGATCAGAGATAAGACGGTTTACTAGTCTTGCTCGTAGTGATTGAATTGATACGATTCGAAGGAGATTGACCGTGAGAGATCAGGGCAGATAGGCTATAGGAACGGGGGCGGCGAGGTCAGGCTGCTGAGTAAAGGTCTCGGAGGCCCCTTGATCTCACGAAGAGTGGCGTGCTCTCACGTCACCGGGACTCCAAGTCCATACAAGTTTGAAACCGATGCCACGGCCGTTCAACCTGCCGGATCGTCTTTGACCCGGGGTGTATTTTTGCCGGACCGCCTCTGGCCCCCGAGGGATTGTTTATCATGGGACCCAATCCAGTCCCTCTGAGAAAGAAGTACATATGGGTCGTCAAGTTTGGAAAAGAATCAACTTCTGAACTAACCAAGGTTGATAGTATTTACGTGGCTCACGTTAATTACCTAACGTCCAGTTCCTTGTATGCCCTACAGTAGTACCCCATCATTGTTGCAGATTGACGGGTAAATATTTTATTTATTTCTCGGACTGATGGGTCTTCCATGTTGGGCATGTGCAATTGATATACTGTATATCTCGGTTTTGGGGAAACGAGGGCAACCAATCACTTAAAGGAGAAAGACAGGAGCCGAATAGACATGGCGTGGGGTATAAAGAGGCTGGCTCTGCCCGGCGATATTCTCCGTTGATAACCCCACACACACTCCGAGTCAAATTATTGGTTGCTTTCACCTCTCTGTCGGGTCATGCCCAGAGTTTGTTGACATTCCAGGTAGTCTGAATCACCACGTTAACTTACAATTGCAGCGTGTAATACGACCGCTATAAATCCTCTACCCCCACACTGTTACAACGTGGACGAAGTCTTCCCTCGTGCACTCAGGTAGGACGTCCGATTGTCTGGTCGCTTTGGTATTCATCGTTATTCAGTCGGTCCCGAGTTTGTTTTTTTTCGTCCAAGTGCTCTACCACAAACAATTTATATTTTGCCGTGCTCGCGATGACCGTCAAAGAGTTCGTTCAAGACGTCAAACGCAAAATTTCCATTAGACGCAACCGGAAAACGACCCATTCCGTCGAGGCTGATGACGATACGTGCTCTAGCACCGACGGCCTCTCTCACTTAGACAACACTTCTTTGTCGTCCTCCTCGATGTTCTCGATGTCCGGCACTCCAGAGCGAGGTCGGTTCGCTTCGTTGATTCGTCCGCGCAGTATATCTGGTGTGTCAAAGAAACATGACCAGCCGCGTCACAACGGCAAGGGAGAAAGGAAGCGCTATAGACTTTTCTCCGCGCCTTCTAGACCGTCGGTGCGAGGCGGTTCCTCATCCGGTCATCAACAATCTACGGGGAGCGGCGTGCACTGGCCACATCGAACCGTGGGCCGAACTGGGGCCGACGAGCACGAGTCCCAAGGGGACTATTTGAGTGTCATCGACATTCGAACGGATCGAACGGTCTCAACGGCTGAAGGGCACTCTCCATGGCGCAACTGCGCTAATCTGGAATCACAGTCGCCACCCGACAGAGAGTCGCACTCGGACACATCCCAGACTCTCGTAGGCTTTGAACACAAAAAGTCCGATTCCCGGATTGACAGCGTCTATTTGCACTCCGACATCATCTCCGAAAGCGTCTCTATCTCTCCTCCATCTCCTCTTGTTCAGGACATGTCTCTCCCCGCCCCCCTCACCCCTCCCCTATCCACCACCACACCAAGCCCTGCGCCAGTCATCCCCCGTCTGACCGCACCGACCATGTTCCTTCCCATTCCAAATGTACGCCTCGTTTTCCCACTTTCTCATTCTTTGCTATGGTGGTTGGCTCCCCGATGGTCCGTGGGACCCCGTATCTCATCCTCTGCGTGGAGTGGATCACCCCCCCTTGTACTCCCACGTCGATCCCCGTGATTCCAATGACCAGTCGGTGCCACCACCCTTCTTCTGTACTTAGGACTTCCTTCTTCCCTCGATCTCTGAGCTAATTTCGGCTCGTTTCCAGACGGATCCTCTCATCCCTCTCTTGACAAAGCATGTCCCTCCTGAACAACGCCCGAGGAGAGACGTCGTCGGAGAATATGCAGGGAGAGACCTCCACGAGATGGTCGTGAGTTGTTTGCGCAAAGCCTCTTACTACTTTTCAAGCTACTCCAACTTAACATTGACTTGCATTGCTTCTCGCTACTTCAATTTTTCTCATGCACATTTACATTACAGCTCTGTTTCCCATGTCTGCACGCGTTCTTTTGTCCTTTTGCTTTCCCTTTCTTTTCTTTGGTCTGTACGAGCATCGACTCCAACCATCTCGAGAGGTTGGCAGCTTTTCTCGGCATTGTATCATCGGAGTGTAGCGTGATATTATTCAATATGAAAACAAACCTGACACCAACCATAGACGGATTGATTCCTGCTCTAATCACTTTTTTCGTGTAGATGTCCAACTCTTGGCGTGCCTTGGCAAGAATGGCACGCGATAGGATCGTGGCAAGTGACCCCGAAGATTTAGGTAGGATCTTGGATGTGAGTGTCGACCTACGTCATCTGCAGATCAATTGAACCGTTATCACCAAGCTCTGGTCTCTTCGTCTCTCCTCTCTCGCCCGTCTCCGTCTAACCAACCAGTCCTCTGCTGAATGTACCAACCTGTTTGCAGTCCTCAACCCCGTCCCCACGTCGTCTGTCCCTGGCTCGTTCCCTGGTTCAGGCTCCGTGCAATCCACGCCTCTTCCCCCCTCCCCCGCAGTATCCTTGCCCCTTTCCCCCTCGGGTCTCAGCGGACTCGCTCAGCTCCCCGGAACGCCATCTCAGAAGCCATCCTCACCCCCCGGAGCACCTGGCAGTGCATCCATTCCTGCGACAGTCCGTGCCCCAGCGCGCGCACACGACCTTGTGCACCCGTTTGAACTGACCGTATTTCGCGCTCGTGTGCATTACTGGTCGGGTGATCCGTTGGGATACGTCGATGCACTTAGCAGGATTTTGTCAGAGTGCAAGCAAAGGGCGAAGGAGGAGGCGCGGGTGATCGTGCAACGGCGGGAAATAAGGGATACAGCAAATGCGAGAGGAGGGGGTGAGGGTGCGCGCACATCGGAGGGGGCGGATGAGGACGGAAATGAAGACGGAAATGAAGATGGGGACGAGGACGGGGATGATGATAAAGAAAATGAGAAAGAGGAACGCGACGAGGTCCTCACGACAGCCGAAGCCAACCTCTCCATGTGGCTCGAACGTGTCGCGAGGGTCTGTTTGATCATTGCGAGTCAGATGATCGAGATGAACGTAGGCGTCATGCGTCTTTGTAGCCGCTACTCCTTTCTATTTTAATTCCGTGGCGCTTTTGGACACAGGACTACCAGGCAGCGATTAACTTACTCGCGCCGCTCTGCACACACCGTCCCTTGCCCGACTTTTTGCCAGTACCTTCTCCGACTCTCCATTCGGCCCTAGCCCGAGTCTACCTCCTCTCCGGAAACCTCCAGAAAGCGGAGGAGCACATTTCTATCGCCGCGTTGGCCTCAAGGAATGACACTGTTATGAACTCGGCGTTGCTGGCAGCAGCGTCTGGTAACTGGACGCTCGCTGAAGAAACGCTCCGAGAGATGATTGCCAAAGACGCAGAAAACTTCACGGTGCGTGCGGACTTCATTGACTGAGGGGGAGCTCACCCTCCGGCATGGTCGGTCAGGCGATCAATAACCTCGCCGTCACGCTGCTATGCAAAGGACGGATCAAAGAGGTGCGTACGAGCTCCGGCACGCTGTGTGATCCAGATATAGTTCAGAAACTGATTTGACGACGTTGGGCAGGGCATCGATCTGCTCGAAGCGGCACTCAAGATGTCACCTTCCTCGGTGGTCGTCGCAGAACCATTCTTATTTAACCTATGTACGTGTGTTGCTCATTCCCGTGGTGTTCCCTCGAGCCTTGCTTAACTTCAATTCCCCTCGTGAATTGATATCGCGCAGCTACTCTGTACGAGCTTCGCTCAACTGCTGCCATCGACAAGAAGCGTGAGCTCTTAGTCGAAGTCGCCAAGTGGAGCGGGGATGGCATCAGGACGTCTTGCCTCAAGATGCCTTCTAGTTAGGTGCGTCGTGTGCTCTTGTAAACGAAATCATACCTTAGGTTGATCAGCCGTCTTATTTATGCGTAAGTTTTCGTTACATATCCTGGATCCGTCAGCAGTCGAGGATCGGCGCTGCTACGATAAAGTAGAGAAGTGCTACTGTAAAGTAGTAATAAAGCAATGCGGAACGCGCATTCCTTTATGACCAAATTAAAATTGTCCATTGCATGAAGTCATGAAGAGAAAGAAGGAATCCACAACACGCACCTGGGACTTGAAGGGCCACCGTCGCGGTCGGGCACGTCGACCGATACACAACAACTGATCTATTCGCCTTCTTTTGACTAAAGAGGTGGCCCACGTGTTCGCTGAGGAGCCCCGGGCCACGTCTTTGGTAGATTGAAAGGGGTCTGGTTGCTGAGAATGTTTTTAATGTCCTTCATGCAGTTGACAGCAATGATCTTGCAAGTTTTGAGGAGGCAGCATACATCTTCTTTATTGGACCTGCTAATGAAGAAGAACACAATATATCCAAGACCTTTGTTCCTACCAACTGGATTGCTTCCATACTTGGAAATGCTCTTGTCAAGAAGTCTCTTGCTGAGCAAACTCAGTTTTTTGAGACCATGTCATGGCATCCTCATGCCAGCTCCACTGCTGGATGGCTTTTTGAAAATTTCATGAAGTACTTTCTCTGTCAAGGTGACAAGTCTATGACACTCTTCTGGAAAAATGCTGGGACAATGGCTGAGATTCAAGAGATATATACTTTTCCTCAGTGCAACATGTACTATACAGATCAAGATTTAACTCAGCAGGCTCTCCCTTTGTACTGGCATTCTGCATCCAAGTCCACTTATCCAGGGATTGATGGTGCTTTGGTCTCTGCAAAGCATGTTCTAATGATACAAATGTCAATTTCTGGCACTTGCAGGAGCCTTCAGGAAGGTGTGGACAAGCTTTGGAGCTCATGTCCAAAGAAGTTGAAGTATCTAGACTGGAAGTCACTATTCACTGGTCCTGCTGAGGGAGTCAGAGGTCTTGCAAATACATACGCCAGCAATCTACTTTATGGAGATGATGATCCCTCAGAAGCTAGCAACAAGAAGAGAAAACTAGTTAGGAGACAACACTTGCAAGTTGGGTATGCTATTGTCAGTCTTCATGGAAACTCAGATGGCTTTTAGTATACTGTAAGTTGCAGAGCATAGCTCTCCACATGAACTGTATTAACTAGTTGATAGGATGTCACCGGGAAGAACGATAATGGTGATCAGGTTGCTAGCACTCGTGGGGCTGGATAAGTACCACTAGTTCATGAATGCAATCCTGCCAATCATGTTTCCTGCTCACTCTACCATAATCTCCAATAGGGTGGCAATGCATATTTTTCCATAGCTAGCGCGAATTCAACAACACGACGACGATCAACATGATATACTGCAAACATGACAAGATCCGTCTTGAGACAGATTCAGAAGAAAACAAGCCTGAATATGAACGCTATCGTGATACTGCAATGAAGTAGACAAGTGGCGTAAAGTAGTAACGAAGTTGTTATGGTAATGGAAAGGTGCATTCTTTATGACAGACTTTCCTGGCATTAAAGTTAAGGAACGAAAAGAGAGATATGCATGGGAAGTGATACAATTGTGAATGGTATCGTTGTCGTTCGAATGCGTTCTAGTTCATGCAAGGATTGTTCGTTGCTTTCACTCATAGGAAGACATGGGCCTTGATTTGCGATAAGGATAAATGTTCTCGGAGACGAGCGCGGAGCGAATTTTGGCTGACGTTCGAACGCTTACATGCCTGCCTGACGGTTTAGCATGTAAAGCTGAAGGTCTTGCCAGCCTGTCACATCGCACAATCACACTGAGCCACCATCCTCACGGACAGACATGGAAACACGACTCACCCCCTCCGACACGACACATGATCTTCTTGGACATCGTGTTTTCGCCCCCAGTACGTCCTGATCTCGTCATGGTCGTCAACCGACACGTGACAACTTTCCTCGAGAGTGGACTTGAAAAGGCATACGAGGCCCTGATCTCTTCGCCTTCTTTCGGTATCGTCCTGAGGGGTGGATCGACGCGCTCAATGAGAAGCCCGTGAGGAATAGAGTTCACGATCGTCGCGAACTCCATGTCGAGTGGGTCCTTGGGATTCCCCGGAACATAAATGTTCATAGGTCCATCGAGCGATGGGGTATATGCACCCGTGCGTGATACAGACCTTGACGGCGTCCGCGTCGTCGACGCGTCTCGGTAACTCGAAGGTGGCGCCCTGGTACCAACGACGGACGGTCGTGCCGAAGAGCGCAGCCCACTGTATATAGGAACCAGCTGTGCGCGCGCTCTGAGCATCGCTTCGGGAGTTTGCGCTCTGAATACCAGTCCTTTACCACTATCCGTCAGAGGACTTTCAGGTCGGTAATATGACATGGTGGACGAAGGCCTCGATTCAGAGGATACGTGCACGCTTGGGAGGGGTATTTTAGACCGACTCGGGGGTCGGGGAGGAGGGACACGAATGCCGCTTGGTGTATGTGAACGTAGGTTGCCAGAAGTACCGGGTGACGAGGTAGAATGGGTGAGAGCCGGGGAAAACGCGCGCTGCATGAGGGTCGTGAAGTCGGCTTCATCGCCATCGTCTTCACCTGGATGCCTTGCTGACACAGAGCGCCAGTACATTGCTGGACCGGGGATGCCACTCGGGGTTCGAGGTCTCGGACGAGGCGTCGCGCCTAGGCCTGGTGTCTGAGCACGAGACGGCGGCCGTGTACCAGGTGTAAGGGACGGAAACGGGGGGAAGGATGGATTAGATGAGGGAGCAGTCGATATAGAGGAAGTGACAGGAGACCACGGTCTTGAAGAGGCGTTAGAGCTCCGAGACAAGCTGCGTTGAGGCGTAACAGGAACTAGCGGCATGCGCCCTGACGTAACAATCGATCTTGCGATTGGCCTCTTGGGAGTGGTAGGCTTGATGGTCGCCATGCCTTCATCCTCGACCCTCGTTGAAGGATTCCAAGGTTGTTTGGGAGGAAGCTTAGGCTTTATCGTGACGTTGTTCAACTCTGGCACTCGCTTTGATGACTGAGGAGAAGACGTAGGCGTGAAACTCTGGCTGTGCTTGTGTCCCTTCCCTACAGGCAACTTTTCTCGGCTGTCGTTGAAAGTGAAAAGGGAAGAACACTGTTTTCGGATAGTCTTCCCCTTGGGTGGCTCCGAGGAAGACAAATGTGTTGTTGACGACTCTCTCGACACCGGCAGTGCAACAGCGGGTGTGGCAGGCGATCTAACAGTTCCAACAAACCTCTTCGCAAACTTTCTCAAGGGCGACATTGACCTCGATAGCGTGCTTGCACGGCTTGACGCTTGGCTTTTCCCACTCGGAGGGGTCGCGAGGTAACCGTTGGCACTGGCGGTGTGACTAGACTTGGACGAGCAGGTCTCGCTTGGTGCCTGATCCATGCGAGTCAGAATGTCGCGAACTTTGCCCATTTCTTTGTCGGTCCGTTCTATTCGCTCTTGAAGAACGCGCCACCGCTTCGCTGCTTCTGCATGCCGACGTAACGCCTCACCATTCTTGGTAACTCGATTCTTGACGCCGTTATCCATGATAGCCAGGACCTTGGTGGTGGCCGGCACATAGTGTCTAAGGCAAGATCAGCTTCGCTGAGGAGAAGACCTAAGTATACATACGCCTTCTTAGCTTGGAAGGAACCAAGCAGGTTGTTGAACACATCCAGGTTGATTAGGGATTTCTCTGATCGGACAGAGCCAGCGAACGAAGCTCGGGACGTGTTGTCATCATTTCTCTTGTGAACTTGCCATATGAAATCCTGTGGCGAATGGGTATATTATCTGAAGCCACGCTTGCCAGCTTACCTGACATCGATTTACGGCCTTCTCCAGACTGGACATCATGCCGTCCGCTTGTTCCGTGACGGTGCGAAAGACAGTGATCCACTTGTCCTCCTTGAGTTCTTGTTGGAGTTCGTCGGTCTCCTGCTGTACCGCATCCCACTCGGCGAGTAGTGTGGCATGCTTTCTGAGCATGGTGGCATGTTCAGAGGACTCACTAAAAGGCTCGTCTTGAAAGGGGGACATGGATTCGTTGATATCCTTCATGCCTTGTTCGATGGACTCGAGACGCTCGTTCATGCTCATGATGGCATTGTCGATTTCGGCGGTCGTCTTGGCTTCCACGCCGTCTGCTTGAGGCTTGTGTCGTAATTCTTGTATCTCTACGCGACTTCAGCGGTGGGTAGGAAACGAGAGAGAGAACGGACCGAATATGCGGGTCTGCACATCGGAAACGGCATAGGAGAGTTCGGTGATGTGGGTCGAGATGGCCAATAGGCGAATGTCCCTGAAAGAGAGGGCCTTCAGTTGTTGTCGTATGGACGTGATGCGATGCTCACTCCTGACTCTTCTTGGGTATCGGTGGCAGGGCGCGGTTGAGGGTGATAGTGGTGTCCTCTGATTGAATAAGTAATTTTGTTTTTCAAAAGGCGCGAGGGCTCACCATTGTCTGCGCGGGACAAGGAGGTGCTGGATGAGGACGCGGAGCTGAGGGTGTTTGTATGCAAGGCGGGTGAGGGGTCGAGGGAGTGGTAGTGGGAAAGAGGCGTGGTGGTGGGAGAGAGGAGAGCCATCGGTGTGCGCGGAGGAGCGAGTTGGAGGATCCGCGCTTTGTGCAACGGTGGGAGACAAGACACGTTCGAGACTGAGCCCAACGTCGAGCGACGCGCCAGCTGTGTGGGGCAGCGACGAACACGCGAGTATCGAGGTCGTGGTCGACGTATCTAACAGCGAGCAGCGTCGTCTTGACAGCGTCCGGTGGCCCCAGCCTGAGCCGTCCCGATCAAATTATTATTATTATTCTGCCACTCTCTCCCCGCAACTATTCAACTCTACATTGAATCAACCGCTTGGGTATCCTGTTGTTGTCCCACAACCATAACCGTACCCACCTTATCCTCTCCGTCCACCGCCATAAGCGACGGCGACGACTGTGGACCCAGAAAGCCTGATTCATCCCTTTCCTTTGCGCGCGCTCGCCAGTGGTCCTCTAGCCCTTCACGTGCCTCCTTGTCTGCCTCGCGCACCATCATGATCCGGCACGGCCGCCAACGAATCGGATCCATCGTGTTGTAATACCCAGGCGCGAGTCCTTCCAACGCCCACAGTTGACTTGTGTCCACCACAGGTCCACGTTCTATGTCCAGCGCCTTCTCAACAAAGCTGTCCAACAGTGGATGTCTGAGCAGTCGGGGATAATAGCGTCCAGCTATCAAGTTCAGCGACAGCACAACTTCATGTCCAGGAGCGAGAATTGAACGGAATTTAAATCCTTCCGGAGGATGTGGGAGTGGGAATGGTAATGACAGGACTGGGTGTGAAAGTTGTTCGTTCGCTGAGCGTTCTTTGGGTTTCGAATCCGCGGATAGTGCCCCCTCTTCCTTCGTTCCGTTATCGGTTGTCGCAGGTGCCTCCACGGCCTTACCCTTGCCCTTACCGCCATCATCGGAACCGCCCTCTCCTCCCAGTGAATCTCCTTCCCAGTCTTCGTCTACAAGTTCGTAGAGCATCCCCGTGGCTCTACATTCCTTTGCCATCGTTCCGTTCATTCGCTCGGCATCCACCACGTAAAGCCCGTCGATATACATGAACACTCCTCGAGTTTCCGCTCCCACTGACTCGTCTCCCTCCGTAGTATTCAGCATCTTCGTGTACTCCAATGCTTTCCGTGATGGACCAGCTGGAGGCAGAATATTCTCGGTCCCTTTTGGAGCTATCTGTGAACGTGACAGTTTGAGTCGTACTAGCTCGTCGGTCCAGATCCGCTCAGCGCCCCACCACAATCCTTGATAACGGGTTTGAGTAACCGTCTGCGTGAGTGCAATGGGAGGTGGAGCGGAAATGGAACCGGACTGCGCGTTCGCCCCGAAGGACGATACATTGTTTTGACCAGTACCACCAGTGACACGCGCTAGGCTCGCGTTGAACGTCATATTGGCATTCATCACCGAGTCAAGCGATCCCCCGATACGCACACTCCCCGAGTGTGCAGAATTTGCCGGTGGAATAGAGAATTTATATTCCCACTCGTCTGTAGGGGTCCAATAACCAGCAAGATTAGCAGCGATTTGGACGGCAAGTGCATATGCTGCAGCAGCGCTAGCGAAAGTAGCTCCTTCGGTGGGTCGGAAGGAGTCGGTGTCTGTATTCATTTGTTCTAGGGGAACACGGTGGATGGCCTGGATAAGTTCGTCCGATGGTGCATGCGCTTGGTATGGAAGAACCTGGTCAGCGGGGATATAGTAAGAACACGAGATCCCTAGCAGTTTCATTTTGTATGACAATGTCTGGATGACAGTCCAGGGCACCGATCTGTTCTCGTCGTTGGCGTTTCCATTTTGTGTGGTGATCGAGCTCTCACCGGCCTGGATCTCCTGGGTTTCAACGATGCGAGCATCTGTACCAGTTCCCGAATATCTGATAGCCTCGGATTTCATCCTGGGTTCCTCAACTATGCCAGGCCAGAACATGATAGCATCTTTTTCACCTGAAAGGCCGGGAATGGGAGGGCTCAGAGCGCACCACAATAACTCTCCGTCCCTGTACCATTTTCTGAGATGTATTCCCTCCGCATAGGCAGACCGCAAATCGGCGTTGCGCTCCCTAACCATACTCTGTTTGGGACCCTGGTTTTGCTTGACAGGACGGGGTATGCGACGGATGGCCGCGTAAGGTTTTGCTCGTTCACGAGTGGGGCGACCTAACGCGGACGAAGATGGCGTAACATTAGCATGAGCAGGAGCCTTCCCGGCAGTTGCACGTGGCGTTGCAGGCAATGGGGTTGAACGCCTTGGGAGGAGACCCATGGAAGCAGTGATTTCACGCTGTGGCTTTTTGTTGCAATATTTGCAACTGCAATTCGAACGAATGAGACTCGGGTCCGTGAGCAACCAAAGAGCGTGAGGGATGAATTCTGGGACGGAACGGAAGCGCCTGGCGTGACGTGAACCTGCGATGAACGGCAATGGGAAAGAATATGGAATGGAGAAACAAGGAGACACACCGATAAGATAGGCATCATGTCGTGGTGAGCTCGCTGGCCCCTTGTTGTGATCGAACATCTGATAGCCAGGTGGCCAGCTACGAAGCACGTAGGTAGGACCGACTTAATGATGAGATGCGCACACGACGAAGCGCGTCAATTGAAGGTTTGAATGCATCTTGGATTAGAAACGTACCGGGCTTCTTCAGTTGAAGTGCCAGACTGGCACCGACTTCACACCTCCACTTGATGGAGAGGCTCTCGTCGATGGGCACGGGTCTCATGTAATTGACATGGCCCTCGCTATCCACGACGCGAGTAGTATTACTTGGCCATTGGTTCTCGTCACCATCTGAGACCGGGAAGTCTATGAAGGTCGGGTTTTGGGGGAGAATATGTCCGGAGAAAATACTTCTCATCGACATATTCGAGCTGACAAGCTGACGTGACAGTTACAGGATCGAGTGTGACACCTAGTACCAGGGGGTCACGTGACGAGTATATAAGAGATTATATTTTCATGGCCGTGATTATCTACGTCTGGCGTTAAACAACACGGCAAGAACAGTAGTCGTCCCTGCAGATCATTTACTTGTGCATCCTATACAGTTGATGTTTTGATAGGGCTCGTACATGTTATTATGCTAGTTACTTCTGCAGTGTGCGTATTGAACCGGTCTTCATTCATTTCGGGGAGGCAATCGTGCGTGCATGACTCGAATATCTTTGACCCGGCTTTGTCAGCACAAGGTCGGCGCTACCGTTCTCATTGTCGATTCATCTTGCTCGGACTCGACATGCTCGCCAGCACGACAGTGAACGCGGAAGAAGACTCTGCCGAACTTAGGCAGTTCAGAGAGCAATGGAAATTTGAGGTCCGTCGACGCCGAGAAGAGCTTCAGCACGCCGAACTCAATATCGAGGCACACGCTCGCTCACATCCTCCTCCTCCTCCTCCTCCTTCCTCTTCTGCTCCTCCTCTTCCTCCCGCGACCCAAGTCCAGCCACCCGTGACGAGGTCGGTTGCCACGAGTGCCTCTCCTCCCCTGCCAGCCCATACCTCACATGGCCAGAGTTCTCTCGGCCCAAACGTTCTGCGTGCCATCGAGATATACCGCAGTGCAGTCCAGCACGAGCAAGAGAGTAATCTCGACGAAGCGCTAAGGTTGTATCGTCAGGCCTTCCGACTTATCCCAGATGCCGACCGTGCATATTTCAAGGAGGAGCAGAGACTAGCTGGTGTGGAGCATAAGAAGGCGGCGGCTGTTATCAGAGCCGAACAGACCGAGGAAAAATACGATCACCTCTCGAGAACTGTCGTCGAACGCAAGGAGTCGGCACACATGAACGGGATTCTGTCCAAGATTCTGGAAAGCTCTTCAGCGGTGTTGACGTTCGAGCCAGAGGATGACCGAGAGGGCGTGCCGATCAACATAATCCCAGAGGAGGTGCTCTTGTGCATTCTGCGCAAGCTCGACACGACTACTCTGGAGCGCTTCGCGACAGTGAGCCGAAAGGCACGCGTCCTCAGTCTCGATTCCTCACTGTGGAGGTATGGACGTCGCCCGTTGCAGACTACAATCGTGACCTCCCAAACGACAGGGACTTTGTATACGTGGCGTATAAACCACCACAGATTCCCGAGGCTGTCACGGTACAGGCGATAGTCGATGACTATGATTCCAACTACCGGCGGACGTACATTCAACACCCAAGGCTGAGGTTAGATGGCGTATATATTGCCGTGTGTCACTATGTGTGAGTTTCTCGCGTTGTGGCCTGTTATATGTATTCAGTGGTCCTTTTACAGTCGGGCCGGTCTCAGCGAGAATGCCCGGGTCACCGTACGTCGTGGACTCCGTCGCCAGCGAGTACATACACATGCTCACGCGAAGCCATAGGTTAACCACCTTGTCACGTATCACAGATACCTGTGAGCGTAGTCTCTCTCTGCACCTCCTCGTCCGCAATTGACATACCCCAGTCGATTTTTCCCCGACGGTCAAGTTCTGTCCCTTTTAGCCAATGAAGAATACCATCCCGCGCTCGTTATACCCATGCTTGAGCCCTCGTTGCGTATGAAGGTTGCAACCCTATCGAACGATTCCCAAACATTGTCGCGCTGACACGCTCGATGACTACAGGGCTTCCATATCGGCGACTGGCGCCTCGAAGGCACCAGCGTCCTCATCACTAACCTCGCCGAGCAGCACCCACCCACACCCCTGTCTGCGCACCCAGCCCATCACAGCCACGTCCAGCCACCACCGGCGCGCTATCACTTCCAGATGTCACTCTCGCTGCGGTCGAAGCCGCTCGGCCGGTGGAACAAACTCGATTTCGCCTCGTATGCGTCTGTCGGCGTCGAGGATGGAGAGGTTGTACCGCTCCCCTTGAAGCACCAGCGGCCGTTTTGGTTCTCCAAAGTCAAGAGTTGGCAGGGTTTTTGACAACTTCTTTTCGCGATTGACACTGCTATATGGTCGATGGACTATTTCTTTCGTAGTTGCTGTCTGGCTTTGGCATGGATTCAATGCATAGATGTATTATTTGACTTGATGGAATCGCAGGTATGTACGGAGACACGATGAACCCAAGCCCAAGCTGGATCTGAAGAAGCGTCAATATTATACACCAGCTACGACTGAGCTACGGTAATCCATGTATTTCGATTACTTCTGTCCTTTAAACTCTTCGCCTTTCTACAGCTAATACTGCCGGATCAGTCTCGTAACCTTTTTGAAAACACAAATATGTAGTGGGGGAGAATGGCAAGGAGAGAACGAACGACCGCCAAGATGGAAAGGAAAGGCACCACCAGCACAGAGAACCATGGCGAATCCAGAACAACGGATACCCATAGGGACCTCAGAAAACACAGCGAGATGCAAGAAGTACGCGGAGACGACTAAACAAGATAACGGGGCGCGGCAAGTAATGGGTATGATAAAAGATGAATGATGAATTGTCATCGTAAGCAAGACATGCGACATGGCTGTAGAGGGAGCCTAGCATCGTGATGATTCATGACTGGTGGGGAAGAACGGGATGATTATATCGTCGCCTTGAAACGAGTGTATAGTGCATGTGTTTGGGGAACCAGGGTCCTGCGTCGACCAGAAAACTCGCATTCTTCGCGAAGGCAAGAGAATGAGCGTGATGGATAGGCGGTGGGGGAAATGGAAATTCATGCTGCGCTATAAAGGAATAGGTTGTTCGTTGCAGCGATCTGCGACAAGTCAGCCTCGCATCTCACCAAACCGAAAATGAATGACGCTCACAGCAATCGTGTTCTCCCTCGGATGCCAGCTCGCGTGGAGAATCTTCTTGTTAAAGTCTAGTGTTTCCATCTGCATCGCGTCCCTGAGACCACCTGGTCGACCGTTCTTTAGCCCGTTCTTGTTCGGCAGCGGCCCACCCATCTTCTTCGCTTTAAACGCAGACTTGTCCGCTTGCAGAACGACGTCACCGGTTGTTTCCGTGTCAAATATCCGGAAGAAGTTGTGGTAGGATCCAGTCAGAACATGTCTATGAGGTAAATGGTAAAGATTATCCAAATGGGGTAGAAGAGGCGTACGCACTTGTCATCACCACCCCAGATGCATTCAAACTTGTCAAAAATACAATCATTCTCATACAAGTCACAGAGTTTTCCGCGAAGATGGTCGTGTATAGGAATGGTCTTGATCGGCCGCGACTCCATATTAATGTCCCATATCTTCAGGGAGAGATAGTCTCTGGATAGGATGTACCGCCCGTCATGACTGAATTTGACGTCGGAAATGGAGGAAATGATTTCGGAAAAGAATGAACGCGCTGAAGGATCTTCTTCTTCTTCAAAGCCTGAGAGAAACTCGATGAAAAAGTGGAGCGTGATTTGATCAAAACGACCCACATTTTGCGTGACGATCACAGAGTGCCGAGTCTCGCATATCGGCAAGCTTTATGTTACTCTTTGAGCTGGAGTACATAAATAGGTTGCAGTGTTGCGGGTGGAACTCGGCAGCGGTGACGACTTCCGTAAGTTCCTCCATGTTGATGGGCTTGATGTCCACGATGTCTGAGGTGGAAGAAGTGAGTGGTCACACGATGGTAATAGGGGGATCTGGAACGTACTGAAACTCTGATCGCTGATGCTCAGATTCCAGAGGTTGATGCGAAGATCGTCTGCAGAAATGTACGTTTCTTGGTCCGAATTGACGGAGATGGAGTGGATGTGATATGCATGGGCGTTGGCGTAGACTTTACGTGGGATGGCGGCGATGATGTTGTCTTGCTGCATCATGCGGGGAAGTCTGAGGTGTGAACGTGAAGTAGGGGGTGCGATGGGTCGCTGTCCCTCGTAGTGATTCGATTCCGAGACAACTCGCAAGGATTTTTCGAACACTTTCCACAGCTTTATTGTTTTGTCTGGACAGTCGAGCGAGATGGAGCGTGGAAGGGGAATGGGAAGAGAAAGAGGGCGCACCGTTGGTGGACAACAGGAAATGAGCGGTGTTTTGTCGTTTGCACCATTTGATCTTGTTGATCTTTTCCTCGATTTCTAACGACTTGAGGTAGTCGAATTCTGGTTCGTGCGATTGAAACTCTGTGTAAAATTTGTATTCGCAGCCCTTTTTCTGCACGGAGGCCGCGGAGGGACGAGGATCGGCGAACATCAGCGAGGAAGAGAAGCGGAAAAGGGGACTCACCGACTCGTTGCGCTCGAAGAGGACGACACGGCCGCCCTTGTCACCTGTTGCGAGGTAGTTGCCGGTAGAGTCGAATTCGACGGTTGATATGATGTCGGCTAATCGGGGAGAGGAAGGATGAGGGATGAGGGTAGGGATTGAGGAGACCATTGTACCTTCTGTGATGTCCTCAACTTCGCCCTTGTCGCCAAAGCACTGCGCGAAACGCCAGCCACCTGAGCCGGAGGGATCGATGTCCATGACGGTAAGAGAATGAGTGAAGTCTGCCCCCGCCGCCATTTGTTGTGCCATTGTTTGGCCACTTCCCTTGTTCCAGTTCCACGCCTCTCCGACTTTCTCCTTCTACAAAATGTCCATCGCACCAATCACTGGAAAACTCAGAAAGGCCTTCTGGCGCGACGTCACGCTCGCACTCGGCCTTGGAATAGGCTCAGGTTACGCTTTTTGGTACGTGCGACCCTCCCTTTCCTTTCTCTCCCCTCACCTTCTCCCCAAGGTACGGCCACCAACTCCCACAAGGTACGACTGGCCTCTCCTCATGAGTGCCACCTCCTCATTCTCTGCAGTGCAGCGTCGGGAGGAGTACTACCTCAAGCTCGAGCGCGAGCGGGCACAGGGTCACCCCGTCTAGCCCTATGTACTTAGAATTTGTCTGGTGGCCCACATAAATATGTGAATAGGTGGTATCTACTACGGTCTTACTTGAGCAACCCAAGTCTCTTCAGTTCCTCGCAGCTCGCAAACGTCTCTCCCTCGATCTTCCTCACCTTCTCCCAGTCCGTTCCGATCCCAAAGAATCCAATCTCGGCCTCCTTTCTTCTCTCCCGTTGATTGACCTCGCGTTGGCACTGCGTATACAGACTTTGCGTGTACACTTGTTCCACCGTGGATTCAAGCCGTGAGAGTGTAGACCCTCGGCGGTACTGTCCAGCCGCGAGATCCGCAGCAATCTTTGGGTGTCCATGGAAGTCGCGCGAGTTCACATAGTAGTCTATGTGTAGGTTGTCCGTTTGCCGCCCGAGGTCATACTTCGCCGTCTGTGTGAATTTAAACTGAGGATCCGGGACACTGGGCGACGCAAACAGGTCCGGCAGCATGGACAGGATGGAGAACGCGAAAATGATGATCAGAGGCAGAAGCTGGGTGATCATTGACCGTGCTTGCGGTGCCTCGCCTTGGGCAGCGCCTTGCGGACGTCCGTTTGCACGTACACGCGTCGTTCGGAATCCACCAGGCCCAAAGCTTGCAGTGAACATCGGTCCCCCGAACGGACCGCCCCCAAACCCGCCCCCATTCATCCCCATCCCTCCACCAAAGAACATATTGAACAGATCCTCAGGGGACATCTCTCCCTCAAAGCCACCAGAGAAAGGTGAAGGCGAGAAACCGGTTGAGAAGCCAGGTGATGACATGCCGCCGAATCGTGATTCGGGGTCGGAGCCATGCTGGTCAAAGGCTGTTCGCTTTTGTGGATCTACAGTCCTGCTCAATACGTCAAACAGACGAGAGAGGCTCGAAATACATACCTGACAGAACCTGAAACGCCTTTGAAACCACTGTTGAAATTATTAGTCGATACTCTACAGAGACCTTGCACAACTCACGTTTGAAAGCCTCGTCGGCGCCAGGCGCTCCGTTCTTGTCGGGATGCAGAGATAACGCGAGCTAGCAAGAGTCAGACCCCCTCCACTGTCGATAAGCGGCACGCATACCTTGCGATAAGCCTTCTTGATCTCGGCCTCCTCGCACTCCTTCTTGACACCCAAAACGCCATAGTAGTCCGTAGATTTGCACGCCCTGACCCGTTTCACGACGTTCACCTGCTCGACAGTATATTCCCTCTTCTCCCCGTTCATCCCTCCTGCCGTCCCCTCGGCCTTGGTATCGCCCCGACGTTTCGCTCCTGTACTCGAAGGGTGCGTCTGAGTCGATGACGATGACCCCGTCGGCCCATTTCCTTTGTTCGTGTCCGTACTGGAAGACGGACCAGCCGGTTCCGCTGCAGTAGCAGCAGCAGATTCAATGGATTCTTTGAGCAGCTCTGCTTCTGGCGTGGCGAACAGAGACAGCGATTTTTGACAGAATTTCCGCGCTGAGGGAAAGTTGCCTGCGTCCCTGTGCTTCTGAGCGAGCCTTAGGCATTTGATGGCTTCATCCTTGTTGCTTTCCATTCTGTACGAAGAATGAACATGCACAAGCGACGGAGAAACGGTGGGCACGGGAAACGGACTTTTGAGACTGCCTGGTGGGTGAGAATTCGGCAACTGGCAATATTTTCGGCAACGTCAAGGTTCAGCACGCGGATGACACGTAAACATCAAGATCAAAACTGGTATAGATTTTTGCAACATTAGACAACGTGGTATTAGATAGATATAGTATCGAGTTCTAGTAAACGCCTGGTATGAACTTCCACTTGACGATGGAACAGTAGCGTTCCCAGTCTTTTCCATACTTGATGGAGCAGCGTTCAAAGTCGCGGCCACAGCGATGAATGAGTACCGTGATAAAGAAGACGGAATAGAAGTAGGGGATGATCGTTGCACTACCGATAACCAGTCCCCAGCTGAAGGCCATGACCCAGTCGGCGACGTAGTTCTGGAATAATAATATCAGTCACACCTATTCAGATTAATGCGTTGAAGTGACGCACTGGTTTGCGAGAGAACCTCCACCAACCACTAATCAGAAGCCGGTTGCTGCAGGCTGCTTTAGATACCATGCAAGGTGAAAGTGACCGGAACCTTACCCATGCGCAGTTTGAATATACTCTGGGTTCTTCAATGTACCCCAGGGCAACTGAGGGAAGGTGTTACGGAACGTGGTAATACCTTGAGTTTGCATTTTGAAGCGGCTCTTTTGCGACATGGAAGTGTCCCAGCTATAGTCACATAGTTATAGCATGGCATACGCCCGTACGGACGGAAAACTCACATGTAGTATGCAGTAAGAAGCGTACCGAACAGCAAAACATACACCGGGGTGGGGAATCGGTATTTGGAGGGGTCATGTGAAGCCATGTAGACCACAGAGTACACGTATGTCTATGAGAAGTAAGTACTTGAACATGTGTATAAAGGAAAGGGCTTACAAATGGAACGCCGGCGAAGTTCCAGAAAATAACCATGAAACCCCACTTTTCGTGGTACATATCCCAAGTCTGGGGAATGCACTCCTCTCCTTTTCCACTGTGCGCGTAATGTTTGTTACCAGATGCCAGTAAGAAGAGTAATGATACATACCAGGCATTCAGATAGAGCCAGGTAGCCAGAATCATGAAAGCCATATTCTAATCAAGATACGTCAAACAGGAACATCAACAAACATACGAGCAACGTACGGGTGTAACATATCCATATTGTTCATACTGATGACAACCGCCGGAGACTGCCAAAAAGAAGACAATGACCCAGGGGATACGAACCTCCGCCCACATCTTAATATCGACGGGGCCAATACGAGGGTTCAAGCATGCACCCATGAAAACGTCATAGATGAAATTGCCAGACATGCGAATTTCGTTACCAGTTGCAACGGTGAGGAAATACACCCCAAAGGAGACGACGAAACCATAGATGATCGCAACCGACATGATGTGTCCATAGTTGTCAATGATTTCGGTGAGGCGGAAAATGTTGTAGTAATGAAGAACGGCGGCAGTAATCATCGTGATGTAGATGGACCAAAGAGCGTTGCAGTTGTACATGAGGGTCTTGTAACCAAGCGAAGGAACTGGGAGTCCCTCTTGTTTGTAGCCCGGCACAACCCAGGCGAGGAAGAGTTGAAAGACGATGAGACCAGTGTACACTTTCCAAGCATAAGCATTTGGGCTAGCGTCCTGGATACGTGTTCAGCAAAGCAAAAAAAAACGCTCAAGCACTTACGTCGCGAACATGCGCCCACATGCGCTCGAAGAAGGGGAGAATATCATCCACGGAGGTGGGCGTGACAAGTTTGCCGTCGTAGAACCAGAGGCATATCCAGAGATAGTACATGAGGATTGGGAAGCCAATCATCATGGCCGTGACACCCCATGGACCACCAAACTCGTATCTAGAAGAGGAACGGTTGAGAAGAAATTGGGTTTTGGCCATGAAACGCGTACGAGATGTGCTGGTCCAAGAGCTGATCAGCTTTGCGGCCTTCATCCGTGGTGGTGCCAGAGGGCGCAGATGAGCGCTGTGCGTCGGCACTCCGCTGCCTGAGCTCGTTGTTAGTGCTCCCGTAGGACTTCGACATCTTTGGTCGCGTCTCTGTGTAAAAGTCAAATTGCGCGATTCAACAGTTTTTAAATTGGGACATGCTTAGTCAGCTAATACCATTCAACTAGTCTGCTTACCAAGCAATTGACCCGTCACCTGCGTTCCCACTGACAACCATCCTCTGAGTGGGATTCATACTATAACATTGCTTTCACCACCGTTACGTCGGTTTCTTGTATCATCCATGGCCTCTTCTGTGTTCTACAAATTTAAATCTCAGAGGGACGAGTCTCGGGTGACTTTTGACGGCACTGCTATCTCTGTGTTTGACCTGAAAAGAGAAATCATCCTTGCTAATAACCTCGGTAAGGCCAACGACTTTGATCTTTATGTTTACGACGCCTCCACAAATCAAGGTAGATACCATCTCGTCCCTTTTCCCTTCACAGTTCTGACAGTTTTTACGTTGCAGAATATAAGGATGACTCTCAAGTCATTCCTAGATCGACATCCGTTGTCGTAAAACGTATGCCCTCCCAGCGACCCGGAAAGGGAAAAGCAGCAATGTATATTGCTGGCACCAGTGGAAGCACTTCCATGCCCATGTCTGAGCCAGTTCAGAGACCAGGCAGCAGTACTACGTGGCATAAAGGTGCCATGTCCAAACGGTTTGACGTGAAAGAAGACACGGCACTTTTCAAAGCCCCAGCACCTGTACGTACTCGCACTCAAATGAACGCTCCGCTCGCCAATCGGCGAGTCTTACCTTCTCCGCAGTCGAGTACTGCAATTTCTATTCCAAAGAACTCGGTCACCAAAGATGACGAAGCTGCCGCAATGGCAGCCATGTTTCAGGCCCAGACAGCTAACTGGGAAGAAACCCAAGAAAAGATGTCCCAGTCTGTGTCTCGTTTACGCGGTTCTTCTGCCTTGTATAGTAGATCTCTTAACATGATTTTTGTTTTGCCCCGTGGTCGAAACAGTGCTGTTCGAATATATAACAATAACCGAGGAACGTCTTTTGGGCGTGGCGGCAAGCCTTTTAGTCCACACCAGTCCCATACTCCCGATCGTCCTTTACCTCCCTCATATGTATGCTACCGCTGTGGTCAGAAAGGTGAGTTGTGTGCGTTCAGCGTGTCGTCGTCGACTTATATTTTTTTCTAGGGCACTGGATTCAAGACTGTCCAACCAATAATGATCGCGAGTTTGACAACAAACCTCGTATCAAGCGTACTACGGGTATCCCACGTAGCTTCCTCAAGGCCGTAGAGAATCCTAATAAGGGCGAGCTTGCCCAGGGCGTAATGGTTACGCCTGAGGGGGGGTATGTCGTTGCTCAACCTGATTCGTAAGTTGCGTATTTCATCATTGGGGAACAGTCACTGAACCCTAGCAGAGTGTCGTGGCAAAAACAGGTATCTCGGGCCAAAGGCCTCTCTGTAGCAGACGTTCGAGAACGGCCTCCGACAGACCCTACGCTCGCATGTCCAATAGACAACAGACTTTTCCGTGATGCCGTGAAAACGCCTTGTTGTGAAACCTCGTATTGCGAGGAATGCATTCAGACACATCTTCTTGAGCGAGACTTTGTTTGTCCCAAATGTAGCAAGAAGATCCCGTCCCTCGACAAGCTGGTCATGGATAAACCTATGCGAACCAAAATCGCAGATCACATCGACAAGGTGATTGAGCAGAGCAGAAAGGAGATCGATGAGGAAGGTCTGACCAACGCCAGCGCAGTAGTCGGAGACCAGGTGCATAGTATTGGTGCTGCTAGTCGAAATAAATTTCGATGCTAACGCAGATCTCCTGCAGGTACCTCAAGGGGACGGTTCTACTTCTGATGACCTTTATTCAGACCAGCAGCCTGGCATGGATATGTCCCAGATGATAGTCGACAGCATTCCTCAGCTCCAGGCTCAAATAAGCCAGCTATCCATATTGATCCAAAACACCTCACTACCCGGCCACGTACGACACTCATCGGAGATGAAGTATCACCAACTTCAAATGCAGCTCCAACAAGCGCAGGCCCTTGCAGCCACTCTTGCAGTCGCAAATACCCTTCAGCAACAGCAGCAGCAACAACAGTTGCAGAATGTTGCCAGCGTGGTCGGCTATGGTATGTCGGGATACCAGCAAGCAGACACGCAGTGGCCTGGCTCGTTTGCGAACCAACAACCTGCTAGTCAAGATTCGGCATATCAACGATTACCGCTCAACAATAGGCGTCGAAATATGAAGCGCGAACGTCCGTCAGACTTTTTGGAGGTTGGCGGGGAGCACGAGAGCAAAATTCCACGGTACTGGGAATGAGAATGAGCGCATTATGATTGTTCTAGATCCTACCGTACTCCATTTGAATGACTCAGACGCTTGCTAATCGTAAAAAGTGGCGTGACTTGTTAGAAATGGCGTGACGAAGCGCGAACGTGACTCGAATAAAAATGGCGGAGACGCGTCTTGACGGGTTCATATCTCCCCTCGATCATGTCAAAGTCAACGACCGCAAAGCAAAAGACTATCACTTCTTTTTTTGGTGAAGGCGACAAGAAGCCTTCAAAGCCTGTACCAAAGAAACAGGCCAGATCGAATGAGAATACCGATGATGAATCAAGCGCTGAGGACGTCGAAGAGCCAGAGGTCTCTGACGAAGATGACGGCCCAGCCGTGTACTCCAAAACAGACGGAAAGATAGAGTCCTCCAATTATCCCCCACTTCATCACATACCTACCATGTTTTCCGACATTGTGTCTCGTATACCTCAGATCAAGGACGTCGCAGAACACGTCAGAGGTCGAAAGCTTCGCGTCGCCACCATGTGTTCTGGTACAGAATCGCCTCTTCTCGCCCTGGAATTGATTTGCCAGTCCATCCAGGAGCAATATGGCATCCCCTTGGAATTCGAACACGTATTCTCGTGTGAGATAGAGCCATTTAAGCAGGCTTACATCGAGCGCAACTTCAAGCCGCCCATATTGTTTCGCGACGTGTGCGAGCTTGGAGACACCGAAGCGTACGTGTTCTTTCAGCATCCGTGCGCGATTCTGACATCTACCCAACAGTACGACTGCGTATGGCGCGTTGGTCCCTGTTCCGGGTGATGTAGACTTGCTCGTCGCGGGCACGTCCTGCGTCGACTATTCCAATCTCAATAACGAGAAGAAGGATATCGATCAAGGTGGCGAGTCAGGTCGGACGTTCCATGGCATGATGTCTTGGGTTACCAACCATCGGCCACCCGTGGTCATTCTGGAGAACGTTTGCTCTGCTCCTTGGGCCAAGGTTAGGGACTATTTTGTCCGTCACAACTACAGTGCCGAATTCTGTCGACTGGACACGAAACAATTCTATATTCCGCATACCCGCACGCGTGTTTACTTGTTTGCTGTTGACAAGCGGTCGTCGAAGATGCCTGCTGAATGGAAGAATTGGGTAATGAACAAACTGAAGCGTCCTGCTTCGTCGACTTTGGATGCCTTCCTTCTCCCGTCAGACGACGGACGTATTCATCAAGCTAGGGAGAAGCTCGTTCAAGAGAGCGGGGGTATCTCAGACTCGCGTTCCGGACGAATTGACTGGACAAGGTGTGAATCTAGACATTCTCGTGCCAGGCTTGAGGAGGCTCTGGGTCCGAAACGTCCACTCACTAACTGGGAGGAAGGTGAGCCTTTTACGTTGGTCTACGATCAATTGTCTGAAATCCACGACTTCCTTCTAGGCAAAGCTTGCCGTATGCCCGACTTTGCTTGGCAAGACTGGGGAGTGCGGCAAGTTGAACGGGTTTGGGATTTGATGGACATCAGTATCCTTCGTTCGGCCAAAATTGGTGTCGACCCGTCCTATAAAACGTGAGTGAATTGTCCTAATAACTTGATCCTTGCTACATCTATATTATACTAGTCTTGTCTGGAATCTCTCGCAGAACGTCGATCGCTCTACTGGCTCGAGTAAGACCGGTATATGTCCATGCCTTACTCCTTCGATGATCCCCTACATTTCCAATCGCGGTGGTCCCATGGTCGGCGTGGAAGCACTAGCCATGCAGGGTCTTCCCGTGGATAAACTCCTGCTTACGCGAGAAAGTGAGGACGAGCTCGCCGATCTTGCTGGTAATGCCATGTCTTCAACAGTTGTGGGATCTTGTATACTCGCCGCATTGGTCGTCAGTAAGGAGCTTCTCAAAGGTGGAGATGATAAAGAGACGTACGAAATGAAGAGACTGGAAGCTGGATCTCAAGTAGCAAGTGAAGACGCCATGGAGGTTGATTCCACACCACAATCATCGCTTGAAGATCATATTTCTGGCATCGAAAAGTTGGCTGAACAATCTTTGGAGTTGTCCGAGACGAAGATGGATTCGGTGGAGGAAGTGCTCGAGCACGCGGCCCGAAGCGTACGTCTCTGTCTGTGCGAGGGTCGTAAAGACATCACGACCAGGGAGCTTCTCCGTTGTCAAGACTGTGGTTCGTCTTCTTGCAAGAAGTGTGCTGGGCGTCCCGAACACAACTTTGGACCCATCGATGTGCAGACAATTGCACGGATTCCACCTGGAACTTTCGTCAGGGAGCTTAAATCCATCCTTCCCATGTGCCTGTCGATTACCGATGCTACCGCAGAGCATCTTGATAATCTGAGATCCATTTCCAATGCAACCATACCTGAGAAGCGTTGGGTTAGTTGGCGTTCTGCGGTTATTCGCGCCACGAGCTTGGACCTGCGTTTTGTCGAGCTGAAGAGACAGGAAGTCTGGTCTGCGGTTTATCAGTCTGCGTCAGCTTCCTTCGAGTTCTACCTCGACCCCAAACAAACGGAATGGAGACTGTATGCGATTCCTTTGGAGACCGAACCCGCCAACGCGGAAATTCGTCGCCTCCTACAGCTCCCTGTTGCTAGGTTCAAATGTACGGGCGGCCTATTGCAAGGTCATTGGCAGTTCGCTCTGCCATTCAACAACGAGATAACTGTGACTGTGACTGGAAGCGAAACTCTCGTGCCTTCCTGGGAGAACCGGCTTGGGTTATTGGGCGAGGAGTTCAGAGAGGCGCAAGTTCATTCCCATCTGAAGATTACTGTGCCGGCGGACAAGGTTTCCTTACTCGATCGTGATATCTCTGGAACATATACTCTCTTGGATAAGTGCGGTACGGCCTGTGCCGCTCTCCACAAGCGCGGACCTATACCCGAGGATGCTGGACTCCCGCCATTATTCATGATGCTCGACCCCACGCGGTGCGGTGACCCCAAAGACGACCCGTTTGTTTTCACGACAAGCATCCGAAGATACGACTATGGCGAGTTCCGGCCGATCATCTGCAAATTCGCTGGTTCATGGAGACAGTCGGACATCCAAGGAGATCAGTCGGTCGCATGCCATCTACCCATGCTATGGGTAACCTCGGACAAAGTCTCGCTCCAGGTAAGCTTGCATGAGCCTTCTTTGTCTTTTGCTGGAACTCACCTGTTTTACAGTCTTCCCAGCTCAGTGGTGCACGTTTCGCCGTTCCTCAAGGTTTGCTTGAAGTAGCTGTCGATACGGATGCCTGTGCCAACGCCGTTGCTTTGCTATCTTGCACCGCACCTCTTCCTGGCGACGCCGGTCCCGAATGGCCGCGCCAGGGATGGAGGGAAGTCGACAAACTCAATGAACGCACGACGTTCCGATCATTGGCCTGGCTCCTTGAACGTATTCGGCACGTCAACGACGATTTACATACATGGCAGACAGTCGACATCCCAGAAGATCTACACCAATGCCAGCGCTGTGCCCCAACCCCACCCACCATCAAATGGAGCAAGAATGGAAAGAAGATTTCTGCCATCGAGGATTCTCAAGAAGCTGGGCAATACGAACGTGATCTGAAACTTCGTCCCAATCCATTCGTCACTCAATTACGTCTGGATGGAAATGTCGGTATGGTCAAAGTAGGCCTCAACATCGCTTCGTTGCTGCATCGCGCCCTGTCCCGCCTCCCTACGGAGAATCGACCTGAGCGCCCCTTGCTCTTATGGCGTTTGGACACCGAATTTGTTCCTGCGGTCAAGATTCAACTCCCAACGCTTACGCTCAAGAGTAACAAGTCTGACCCAGAACATAGCCAACCGCCTAACTTCAAGCTCGACCTTCGTAAGGAGCAACTGCGTTCTTTGACCTGGATGCTCGAGAGGGAAGCCATTGATGCCGCTCCGTTTATCGAGGAGGAAATCTCAGAGGCAGTTCTCGAACCTCTCGGTTGGCGTGCAGAGGGTCGTGCGCAGAGACCGGTTAAAGTCAGGGGTGGCGTCCTTGCCGACCAAGTTGGGTACGGGAAGACCGCCATTACCCTTGGTCTCATCGACTGCTCTGCTCAAAAGGTTAAAAAGGAATTCGAGAGCAAGAAAGACATTCCTGGAAAGATCCCTGTCAGAGCCACGTTGGCCATCGTCCCACCGCACCTTACTCGTCAATGGCTTTCAGAGTCCAGAAAGTTCGCGCCGGGTCGCTTCAAAAACGTGGTGGTCATCTCCACCGCAACCAACATCAATTCGCTCACCATTGAAGAGATTCAAAACGCCGACCTTGTCATTGTTGCGTCGAATTTGTTCCACAGTACGGTTTATCTGGCGAACCTCGAGTCTTTTGCGGCCGGTGGTGCGCTCCCCTCTCAAGATGGGCGATATTTCAATGCTCGGCTCGAGATATGTCTGGAAGCCTTGAAACAACAGGTTGACCGCCTAAAGGAAGATGGTTCCAACAGCGTCATGAAAGCAATACGGGACGCGCGCAGACGGGGTAAGTCTCCTCGTCCTATCAGAGTTGTAACTGGATGGCTGACACGCGTTTCAGAGGATGAGCTGGAATCCCAGATTTTCCTGGGGCCGAAGCGACTCAAGGGTAAAGCTTACGCTCTCGCCGCGGAGGAAAAGGAGCAGGAGTTAAAGTCAAAGACCAAGGTTCCTCCCTCGAAAGAATACTTCCCCGCCAAGCCTACGTCATCGGGCCACACACCCGAAGTTGTTATCAGCACTCCGAGTAAGTGGAAGATTGAGACAGACGCTACCTCAGGCGAAGAAGCCCCCGTATCAAGGCCCAAGCGTGGGAGTAACAAAAGACCTATCGCTATCGATTCCGATGACGACGTTGAGGGTGATGATGGTAGCGATTATGAGGAAGCAGGCCCAGCGAAACCATCTGAAGATGAGTCTAGTCCAAGCGATGACGAACAGGAGGATGTGCCCGTCGTTAAAAAGTCGAGGATTTCGCGCGCCAAGCCAACACCCCCACCTTCGTCATCAGATGAACAGTCGGCAATTGAACCATCCGGTGATGACGAGGAAGAGGTGAAGGCACCGAAACGCAAAGCTGCCTCGAAAGCAACGGGCAACAAAGGCAAGGGTAAGGGCAAGGCTCGCGAAAGCTCGTCTAAGTCCGAGGACGACAGTATGGATGTCGACGAGCCTCCCTCTTCTCCCACCTCTGAAAAATCAGCAGGGAAAAAGAGAAAGGCAGCGGGATCCAAGGACGCACCGGCGAAGAAACAGAAACGCCGAGAAGACACTGACCCTTGGCGTCTCGAGAGCGTTGCTGTCAGGAGGAACTGGAGGCAGATGAAATCCCCCCCTCTAGAGATGTTCCACTTTACCCGTGTCGTCGTGGACGAGTATACGTACTTGAGCGGAAAGGTGCATTCCATGGTCACGAAGCTCACGGCGGACCGTCGCTGGGTACTTTCTGGCACGCCGCCTATCCATGACTTCGGTGCTGTCAAGACGATCGCGGCTCACCTGAACCTCCACTTGGGTATCGACGATGCCGGAGAGGGGCGGTCGGCTACGATCAAGAAGCGTATCAGGGAACAGACACGTGCGCTCTACGTATGTATAACTATTCGGCGAATTAACAGCGATTCTCAGAGGTGGAGGCTTTCCACTCCTTCCGTGAGGTTCATACTCAAGAATGGCACGCCCATCGTCACCACATTGGCCAAGTCTTCTTAGACACCTTTGTTCGTCAGGTTCGTAGTATATTTTGTCCAACTCCAGCATATCTATTGCTAAATTATCATAGTAGAATATAGCCGAGATTGATGAAATTCCGTGCTCGTTCAACGTCCAACAAGTGATACTTCCCGCTGCGGAACGTGCCATCTATCTGGAGTTGGAACACCACTTGCGTGCGCTGGACATGACCATAAAGCGGACGAAGAAGACGGATAGTGACCGAGAAAAGCGCTTGAACAACGCACTTGGTGACAGCAAGTACGTCGTCTTTACAATGAAATGCCTGGATATGCCTTATTGATTACTTCCAGGACCGCCGAAGAAGCACTTCTGAAACGGTGCTCGCATTTTGACTTGGAAACGTCCGAGGACAACTCGAAAGAGAATGCTATGAAAGCCTGCGAGATTATCGTCAAGGATCGTACGAAGCAATTGAATGAGTGTAAGGACGAGCTCCTGGAAGAACTGAAAGAAGGCGTCGAGCGTGAAAAGGAAATCGGCAAGGTCAATGAGGAATCGATGTTCCAGGAATACGCGCGTGTCACTCGCCTGGAAGGCGTTGGGGATCATGAAGCGACGGAGATGATGATAGCTCTTCTCGACCAAGCCAAGGTCCCCGTCTTACCAGCTAATTACTGGAAGAACAAGAAAGGAAAAGACGAGAACCTGTCGAGCAAGACCAAGGATCTCATCTGGGGACTCAGAGAAAAAACGCACAACTTCCGCAAGCTGACCAAGGAGCTTGTGGGTCGCGTACGTTCCCGTCGGTATTTCACAGTTGTCCGCGACCTGCAGAAGCAACGAGATACGCCTCCAAAAATTTCGTGTCCTGGATGTGGGAGAGACGAAGTTCCGATGAACGAGGTCGCCGTCCTTTCGTCTTGCGGGCACACGGGCTGCATGACTTGCGTCAGACAGAGCGCAGATCGAGAAGAATGTGTTTACGCAGCCTCTGGAAGCTGCTCGGCTGCTGCGAGGGTTCTGAACATTGTCAAGGGCGAGACCCTTGGAGTCGACGATGAAGCTCGTGATGGGCAGGGCAAGCATTTCGGCAAGAAACTGGAAATGGTCATTGACTTGATGAGGTGTGTTACCTGCTGTATCTTCCGTTCTGACCTCACAGATTTGCACCACAGAAACACGATTCCCAAGAAAGAGCGCATTCTCATATTTGTCCAGTTTCCGGACCTGATGGCCAAAGTCGCCAACGCGCTCAAAGTGCACAAGATCAAATTCCTGGAAATTCGTGGCTCTGCGTCGCAAAAGAGCAAGAATCTTGAAAAATACCAGAACGACAGTGATGAACGGGTGCTGCTCCTGAACGTGATGGACGAAAGCGCTAGCGGTGCGAATCTCACTTCAGCCAACCACGCCATATTCCTTTCGCCACTTCTCGCGCCAAGCCAGGAGATTTACGACGCTTGTGAGACACAGGCAGTTGGTCGGTTGAGGCGGTACGGACAAGAAAAGGATGTCAAGGTTTGGGACTTCCTCACACTGGATACCATCGACGTTGAGATCTACGAGCAAAGGACAAAGAAGAAGGTGTTAGCCAACTAGGATCTATATGTTTCATCTAACGATAGGATACGATATCATGTACGTATACGGTACTTCGACGGACCATATTACTAGTGCAATCGGAGATTAGTGCATTGCTCCTGAACAACACAAAGCGCGTGTACGCCAGGGAAGGTATTGAATGAACAGGGTAAGCTACTTGCTAGACATGGCGTATCCGGTGGTATCAAGGATAGCCTTGCCACATATTGAACAGAGACCCTTTCGATAAGCACAACCTGAAGCGAACAGTCAGGGACATTATTGGGAACAAAAAAAACAGACGTACCATGACAATATTTGGCCCTGTTCTGCGTTACCGGCTGCTTACAGTCCTTGCATTTCCCTTGATAAGGCTTAATAGACGAATATATCAATAACCGAGTGACTACGACAAACACAAAAACACACTTGAAACCTGTTCTTAGCTCCTCCTGGCCGCGTAAGGAGCTTGTTCTCCCCGATTTTCCTCGAGCCGTCCTTGATGCTGGTGGACGTGGAGGTGAACGGGTCTGGGGCGGCTACCTTTGAGAGTTTCTGTCGCGGCCACATCAGTGGGTTCTGTAGGACCTTTGCACATGCGATCTACTTACAGATTCACACTTTTTGCACACCATTGAGCTGTAGTTCGTTTCACGTTAGTTTGACGGAAGGCAACGCGAGTATGACATGGGATGTGTGGGGTGATGTGTACCGCATTAGTAAGCATATGGGATGATCAACTCCCCGAAAGGTCGGATATTGCAGTTGCGGTAGACGAGTCCCTGACAAGAAATTAGAAAGTCTTCCTGTCGTTCAGTTGCACGTAGCCGCCACTGAAGAAACCTTCCAAAATGGGCCAACCTTATTGTCGTTCGAACGACTTCTGACTTAAATCTATTCACAGGAAGCTCGTTGACATGGCGAATCGACAAAAAGACCTTCTCGGTCCCGCTCTTTATGTCAGTATTGTCTTTACTCGCGAGGTAATCTAGCTCCAAAGAGGTGGTTCACTTCATCCGAGCCCACTTTGGCGTTCTACATCCGTGTCGTGTACACGAACGTTCTCGTGAAGTTTGAAGTGTTCCCGACAGTTCTCCGCTTAGTCCCCAAGATTGTCGACGGTGATGTGAGGCGGGCCCGACGCTTTTGTCTTTATGGTTCGATAGCGTCAACACCCTTGGCGGGTGCCCGACGTATAAATTCGTAACGCGAGCGGCCATTCGACCTTACCACTCTGTGTCGGCGTGCTGGTCATGTCATTCCTTTCGCTCACGGGCGACATCATACTAATTATCTTAGAGGAGCTGGATCCCTTATCTTTATTTCATTTCTGTTTGGTATGTGGTCAATCTTCTTCTCCTCCGCTGAGCTCGACGTTCGATTGACCCCATTGCGTAGGCTTCGAGAGCCATAGACTCTATCGTCTCAGACTCGACAACTCTACGATACCGTTATGAACTCGCCCTCTGCGGTATGCGAGACGGTCCTCTGGGTGACTATGCCCCAAGGAACCGGCTTCTCTCCCTTCTCGGCTATAAACGAGGATGGCCGACCTTAAGTCCGAGTGCCGAAGACAAGCTTTGCATTACCCCACCTACGATCATGGGCGTTTCTGGCAATTACCTGTTTCATGCTAGCCAGAGCCCCCTTAATAACGGTTTTGAGTGGATATTGCACGTGTATCAACTGCGCTCCTTCAGGATGGCCCCCAGGTCTAGACTACCTTATTATCAACATAATGTCCCTTTCGAGATACGAAAGGTCGCCATCGACGCCTCGCAAGAGTTGATGATCCTCTCCCAGCTCTTCTTTCCCCCGCAACAGCGAGTCGTTCGTGCATTCCGCCTCTTCCCGTTCCGACTGACCCCTCGTATCACAGGAGCTCCGCTATAACTATTATATTACACATTCGTAATCTTTACGCGTGCCAAGATCACTCGCGGGCTGCACAACCACGGCTCAGCTTTCAGACGGATTGGTGGGGGAACTTCCCGCCCGGTCAACGCCTCTCGATCGAGCGAGTACAAATCTGCGGTAACCTCGTCGCCGCGTCCGTTCGCCTAGAACTGGAGACGGGAGAAGGGACGACGGAGCTGGTCGTCTTCGATTGGTGTCGTGGCGGCAGCCCCATTCGCACAGTAGGTATTCCATCCCATGCATGCCTGATCGCGTGTTTGAACATAATCTTCCCCTTCGTTTGCTACTAGTTCACGGGCGACCTCCTCTCCTTTGATTTCGTCGATGAATCCCGTCTCGTCATCGCCTCTCATCCGGATGACGACGAGTCTGACGACAGCACGACATGGGAAAGGCGATCGGACGGCCTCTACGCAAGCGAGAAGGGCAAACGTCCTCCCCAGATCACCATCCAGGAGATCTACAGGGCCAACGACTTTCTGTGCCCGAGATCGTTCGAATTCGCAGAGGCTTGGAGCTGCGTCTCGTTCGTCCAACTCTGTCACAACCACTCCCTGAACACGATCCCGCTTCCCGGCACCCTGTTTGACAGCGATCCTTCCTGCAGATTGATCGCGGTCCTCTTGGAATTTCAGCCGCATTGTATCCCGAGCGGCTGTTCTCGCAAGGTCGTTATCGTATTCGACCAATCCAAGCTGGCGCTCGTGGAAGAGCAGTTCGACGTCGTGCGTTGGGAAGACTGGCAGCACCACTGTATGGTGCTCAATCTCCCCGACCGCGCTGATGCGGTCCAGTTGTGTGGCCGGCGTCTTACGTTTTTCGAGAACCTCAGGGACTCTAGAAACTCGACGAGTCGGGCGCACGTCCTGGATCTAAATCCCTGGACGGCCAGATTTTTGTGGACGCTTTCGCACACGGACCCGCCGTGGAGGTGGCGGGATAACTTGACGGCACTGAGCACCGTCTTTGTGCACCGGGGCTCCCGGTACGTCAGGACGAGTACCGTGGATGCCATCAACATGACCTGGATGGACGCGACGGAGGATAGTCTCGTGCTGTACGATGTACGTCCTCTTTCCTCGATTCTAGTCTTCGGTTGCTCACCGCGGCGTCAAGGAACGCGAAGGACAGTGTCTGATTCGTATCCTGACCTTTGGAAAGGAGGTACGAGGAAACACGAATACATGAGGAGTTCTATGATACTCGAGACGCGTCGTAATGTAGGAACGGTACTCGTTAAACGATCCTAAAGTCAGGCATTCGAGTACAACGTTCACGCTACCAGTTCAGACGCCCCTTTTAAAATTATCCATACAACCCACTTCCGCCTCTCCTGCTCATCTTCGCCTTCCGCACGAGATACGTCCCAGACTCTATGTTGCGTCCCGTCGATTTTCCTTTCGATTGCGCTCTCCAGGACGAGGCCGCTTGCCTTCGCGCGGTCCATAAACGACTGAATAGTGTATCTCCCCATGTACAGCCCTACGACCAAATGCGCGCGCGCCTCGGGACCGCGTCCGAGACACTTGCATAGCGACTCCACGAACGACGCATGCAGCTCCGGGTTCCACAGCGTGTCGGCCGCAAAGACGACGTCGAAGCGGGCGTCGTCGTCGTCATCATCATCACCATCTTTGCCCGGATCTCTCCCGTTCGCCGAACGGTGCATCAACGCCGCAACGTCCATCCCCCATGCGTAGGGCACCGCGCGGCAGGACTGCTCTGGGAGCGTGTTGCGGCGAATATTGTCGCGCAGGGTGCGGATGAGGTTGTCGTCGGGGTAGTCGCTGGCTGTGACGGACACGGTGTTTGGGTACATGCTGGCAAGGAGGATCGACGGAAGGCCGGCGCCGGCGCCCAGTTCGAGGATACGCACGGGCGCTGGCGTGCGGGTGTGGGACAAGGCATCGATATGTAGCTCCTCGAGGTGGTCCGCGATGAAGAGGGACGAGACCCAGATGGAGGAAGCATGCAGAGACCAGTTGGAGGGGTCTGTGTCAGGCGTGGCGACGTGGATCTGTTTCAGCGGATGCGAGACACGTCCGGGCTCGATGGTGTAGGTGAAGAGAGAGCGAGGGGTGGAGAGGGTGACCGGTTTGAAGTCGTAGAGGCTCTGGAGGGACGAGAAGAGGATGTCTTCGGGATCGTCTTCGAATGTCACGACATCGTACGCTGTCTGTGGGTCCATACAGGTTGGTAGTAAACATACACGGAAATGGACTTTAGCCCCTGTCAATAGAATTACATGCAGCTGTCTTCATGCCCGAAAGACATTCAGTCGACCATCCCACCCACAGCTCGCCAACAGGCCCTCGTCATACAACGACCAGCCACATCCAGCCACAAACTCGGTATGGGGATCGTGGACATACAACAGGTTTGATCCCCCCTGACCAGGATTTGTGTTCCAACTAGAGACGGGTTAGATGGATATAACGCATTACACGACACGCACATCCGACAAGTCATATCATAGCTCGCCGTTGCAAGGATGTCTGGCCGATGAGGGCTCCACTGCACCTTGCGAACGGCATATTCGTGACCGGGTAACTGTATCTCACACACACCACCGACAGACTGGCTGGTAGGAGGCAAAGTGCCCGCCATGCGACAGTCCCAGACCTTGACTACCTTGTCGACTCCTGCACTCGCGATCACAAACGGACGGTACTTGTTCCAGTCGATGGAGAGGAGCTCTGTGCCCGAGGCTGGAACGGTGAGGACGGCGGCCGCGACGGGGTTGGTGAAGGCGTTGGAGGCGGGACCAGATGCATAGGCTGGCGTTCGCAAATCGAATATCTTGATTGTACCGTCGGTCGAGCAGGTAGCGATGATGTCCGGCTGATGTGGCGAGAAAAGTGCTTGATACACGCACGATAGGTGCGCTTTCAGGGTTGTTACTGAGCGAGGTTGCTCGGGAGTCCACTTGGCAGAGAGTGGGCGTGAGCAGAGAGGTAGGTGGAGGGCGACACGTACGACTTTGACGTTCCCGTCCCAAGACGAGGAGAGGAAGGTGTCCTTTTTAATATTGGACCAGTCGACGGAAAAGACTTCCTTTGAGTGTTCATGCCACGAACGAATCGGAAAGTCCTGCAGGGGACTCTACCAACATGGACCGGGGAGGAGACACTGACTCACGTTCAGCACGACGTCCCACAGCTTGATCGAGCCATCCCCCGAGCCTGCGACGATGTGATTCTCATGGATCTCTGACCAAGCGATGTCATAGAGCGCATCCTGGGATTCGTAGCTGATTACCGTGACGCTGAGCGAGGGACGAGAAGGAGGATACTGACTACTTGTCGAGGCTGATTCCACTTGCACCGACGGAGAGAAGGTTGAGACGACCGTTACCGACGAGACCGAAATTGGCTGCAGATGCGAGGGCGAGTCGGGTGTTGTGGAAGGGAGACCAGGCGACGGCGTAGTGGGCAAATCCTGGCGTCTGTAGCGCTGTCATGGTCATGTCGAACGTCCTCTCCTCATCGCCAACGCCCTCAACAGCCGTCGACTCCGGTAATGTCACCCTTCTCACCGGCGCCGGCGTCAGCGTCGACTCCGGCATCATGGCGTACAGGGGGAAAGACGGGCGATACATGAACCCGCCGTCCCGTCCGCCCCCAGGTGTGCGGGACTCGAAGCGCTCGACAGTACCACGAACTCGTCGCAGACAACCCTAGCGGACATGCATTCAGGCTTGTATTCTCCTCTGTCGTCCTGGTCCCTGTCTCATACCCGTCTGGCAGGCATGCGTACATGACACACTCCGTCGTGTGACTACGTGCCTCCTCCTTGCCACAGGCTCCGTTCATACCTCGGTTATCCGCCCGTCCGAGATGCACGACCGAACACGACCCACTACGCACTCGCCGCTCTCCAGCACGCCGGCCGCATCCACAAGACCGTCACACAGAACGTCGACGGTCTCCACCGCAAGGCCATCGCACGCCTCTGGGACGACCCACACGTTGACCAACACATCCTCGAACTCCACGGGACGCTGCACGTCAGTCGCGCGTACTTTGCAGTTGGAGTCATTTCCTGATCGACGTGCGACAGAGGGTACATTGCCGATTCGGACATGTCACCAGTAGAGACACCTTCCAGGACCGTTTGTCCGCCAGCAACCCCAGGTGGAAGGCTTTCGTCGACGAGCTAGAAGCGACTGGCAAGAAACCACGAACAAACCCGGGCGGTGACGTCTGTCATCACAAGACTAGGTTCCCAAACACCGAGCTCACCCGCTGGCAACTCTAGGTCGATATCCAAGGTTTGTCGTACGACGACTTTGTCATGCCAGAATGCCCAGCATGTCTGGCACAAGGCCGACGCAACACAAACGTACGTGGCCTCCACATCTCCGCGCCATTCGGCGCCTGACCCTTTGCTCGAAGCACAAACCTGACCTGATATTCTTTGGCGAGTCGATACCTCAGGCTATCAAGGAACGCTCGTAAGTGCCCCCCCCTTTCTTTTTTTTTTACCTCGCTTTCTGTACCCTACAAAGACCAACGTTCATCTCGCATCATAGATTTCACGACGTCGAACGGTCAGATAAATTATTTCTCATCGGGACCACCGTTACAACCTTTTCGGCTTACCGGTGAGCCAAGAATCGTATCGCCGTTATTTATCCGCCGGAACCGACTCGCCCCCATAGGTTAGTCAAACATGCGCTCGAACTCGGCAAGCCGGTACTACTTCTCAACGTCGGGCCAACGCGCGTGGACGGACTTGTAGGGATCGACAAGATAGAGATCGCTACCTCGCGCGTGATGCGCGACGTTGTCAGAGCCGTACTGTACTTTTCTTTCTCCCTTTTTTATCCTCCCGGGAATGCGCTCATCACCTGTACCCCAGGGGTAATCGCGCCAGCACCGATCCTACCATCGTCAGTCTGCTAAATGATGGGATACATAAACCTCCGACGGACAATGACGCGTGCTCGTGATCGAGGATAGCGATAATAGGAAAATGAAAATGCCATAGTGTGTATAGATTATTGCTCGTGTTCGAGCGAGCATAGGAGAGCACGACAAGAAAGACTGCTGCTATATATGTACAAGTCATGGGGTAGATTTGATGCGAAACCGAGTAAGTTGAAGATGTGCAAAGATGACTACAAGGGGAGAATGTTGCCAATGGGTAAATAGTTGGAGAGATGCAGAGTAGATATGATAATAACGCGTGCAGTAGAGTAGTACGAATGCAGACGAACAGCGACAGAGCAAGCGGAGCAAGATATAGCACCTGCAGATAGGTGGTGTTGGGGATAAGCTAATTTCATGGGGATATCAAGGGAGCGTGTGGATTGCGTGGGTCCGGATTGAGATAATGCATTTGTACGGGGTCAGCGGGGGAATAATCGTCAAAATCCGCTTGGTCGTTGCAGGAAAAGTTTCCATGATAATCATGGTGCGCTACCCACATGGGCTGTCTGAGCTCGGACCAATTCCAATTTTGCCAACGGTCGATGAGGGGAACGTCATGCTTCGGCAAAGGAAGACGTTGAGAGCGGCTCAAGTAATCAAGAAACGCAGAGTCGAGTTCACGTACAACAGTGGAAGCGGCGGTGGCAGATATAGTCGGCAGATCGAGGTCATCTATGTTCGGGGAGAGCAATCGATCTCTGCCAAAGACGGCGGGGACGGGAACGGGAACGGCAGGACGATCGTCGTCGGGTGTAAGCGGTGGCGGGGTCGCATTGTCTCCGTCCGTATTGGAGGACGAAGCGGGGGATATCTTGGCCTGTGACGTATACTTGTGTGAAGCGAGCCGAGTCAGCCGTCGCTTGTGGGCCCACGGGCGTCCACTTACGATGTCTTTGGGGGCTCGTCGAGCGGGGCGCGCCACGCCGACTGGCTTGCGGAGGCAGCGTTCTCTGTGTTTCATCCAGTGAAATGGGTCGTACGAGCTTTTGGGGGAGAGCTTGATGCGGCCTCCACACCGCTTGCAGGTGACAAAAAGCGGACCGTGTACCTCCGCCATGGGGTCGGCGCGCAGCTTCTTCTCTCGGGCGAGTTCGGCGGCGGTTCTGGGTGGTGGGTCCGCACCGCTGTGGCTATGGGGTCAGTGCAGGGGGGAAAGAGAGGCGGGGCAGAGCGTACACTGCGAGGAATTTCACGACAGAGGCTTTGTTCGGAGACCCCCTAGAGTGCATCGCCGATGAGCGTCGGACGGAGGGGGTTATGTCCAAGAAATAGCGCACATGCTAGCGAGTACACGGTTCCAGGTGGGGGCGGGGCTGCGGGGCTGCGGGGGGAGGAGGAGGAGGAGATGTCCGGATGTTTAGAATGTCGAAAAATCCGACGATACGACGAAGAGCAGGTCACCGTCGTACACTCGGAATTTCCCGAACCCCGCATACCACACGCACGAGCGATAATAAAAAGTACTATACTATGTACACCGAAATAAAACCTACAACAACATTCTGTCTCTTCAGCAAAAACCTACGCCCTCTCGGAACCCGCGAGTAAGACTTTGGAATGGTAAAAGGAGCCACCCGAGCACATTCGACCCTTCTGGTGGCTCATACGTCTCCTTTCGCGGCCGATTCCTCGGACGTGTGTCCTCCGCCCCGTCTCTACCTCCTTCATTCTCGTCTTCAGTCTCTTCCTCGCGGCCCCGCTTCATCCCAGCCTTCGCTCCAGTAGCGAGCGAGCGTTCGGCACTCATTGTCGCTTCCGTCAACTGGGTGTTCGAGCCAGGCGATCGTCGTGATCCGCCCACAGAAATATGTGAATCCGTACTCGATGTGGAAGGTGTGGGGAATGGCACGTGTACTCTACGCGACGCGCGTTCGTGTGTGGTGATCGGCGCAGGGGTTTTTCTGTACTCAAGAGTTAGCGCTAACCGCATGACTTGTCAAAACGACTGACGGTACACATGTCTCCTTGTGAGCGTTCCATGGAGCCAGGTTATATTCCATCTCGTCATCCAACGCCACCACCGTTCTGCACGTTCCACACAGAATATGTCTTGGGGAGCATTCCCTCACCTGGGGATCGTTCAACAGGACAATCCTGCGTTCAGCAGTAGCAACACGACTCGAGGGTTCACAGACAGAGCGACGAGGCGTCCGTATTGACATGGATTGTTCTCCACACCGCATTTTGTGGCACGACCAGTTGGAGAAGGAATACGTGCTTTGCGTCGAGAGTTTGATCCATTTCTTGCAATTTCGACATAGAACTTTCCAGGGATCCACCTGCTCCGCCTGCGGATCATTCTCAAGTATTGCTCGTCGCTCTACCTCCGACCTCATCCTCCGCATGAGTCGTGGGGAAAAGGATGAATGGTTGAAACTGCCCGTGCGGGACAGTGAAGGCGGTGACGATTCATCTTTCACTTGGACGCTGGTTGTTGGGGACGGTAAAGATATCGGGCCACGTTCCTTCGCTTGGACGCTGGCTGTTGGGGACGGTAAAGGCATCGGTTCACATTCTTTCGCTTGGACGCTGGTCGTTGGGGATGGTAAAGGTATCGGTTCACATTCTTTCGCTTGGACGCTGGCTGTCGGGGAAGTTAAAGATACCGATTCGCCGTCCTGCATCTGGATTTCAGCGTCTGGTTTTGAGGGTTCCTGTCTGGTGGGGTATTCGGATCGAGAGCTGTCCGAGTGATGTTAGTTACTCACTGTGTCATAGAAAAGTCTGCAGGTGCAGGGTATTGTGTGCAATCGCTCATGATAAGGAATGTATGGGGTCAGGAAGGAAAGGGGGGGGAACGAATATACAGGGGAGGTCTGGGACGAGGACGTGTGGACAGCTAAATAACCGAGTCCACAGTTTAATTAGAGCCATTGTGTCCAAATACAGCCAAACTCGTTATCTCTACACGTAAAGGTACAAAATACAACATCTTCATCTCCACGTCGAAACGTCCGTAATGCACAATAGCTCTAACATATACAGCTTACAGTGGTGCGGATAAAATTCCTACTTACGAGGATCTCCCAGAAGCACTGCTTGGCGCAGAAGATGGATCGTATCGTTCAGATGATATATTGGGCTGTGGAACATCGATTTGAGGATCGATGGCTGGGTAATATGAGGCGCGTGGGTAACCTGATGACGAACCCTCTCCAGGGCTTTGACTGGCATGCTGCGTTGCAAGTATGTGGTACGGAGGTGACCCGAACACACGTGAAGAAAACACTCCGGATGTTATCCCGGCCTGCGGAGGGATAGGTAGGGGCGACGGAGGGATGAAAGGGTGCGGGGCACTGTTGGTCGATTCCGCGGAAGCAGGCTGACTGGCGCGGCGTCCTGAACCGTCCCCATCGGAAGTATTATTATCTACTTCTTGCCCGGCAGATCGATGAGGGCATTCACCATCGAGCCCCTGTTGTACGCATGTAGAGCACACACGATCGACGCACTGGTACCCTTTCCGGGAGCAGGTGGTGCATGGCCTGCACGCAGCAGAGATTATCAAATGATGACCTGCGATCGGGGGTGATAACCACATTACCTTACTCCATCACAGCGAACTTTATCACGTCTGGATCTGGATGAGAGACCTCGATCAAGCGGTCATCGGAATCCTCACCTGCATGTCGCGCATGCCTACATAAATCTAAGTCCGATGGCGAGGTAGCGTGAAGAAACAATATACTCACTGCTTTCACTCGCGACCCATGACCTCTCCCTTTCCTCTGGACACTCACACATTCCTTGCTTTGGTCGATGCATTGTCTGCATGGTCGTGCATCCTCACATTTGCGATTGTCCTGTCTGCACCCCTCACATCGCAGCTTGACGAGTTTCGGTCCACGCCCAACATGAATACACTCTTCGTTCCGCGCAACACACCGCGAACACGGCCGCTGATCGTCACACTAACAGATCCCTAGTGATCCAGCAAACCAGCCACCCAAAGGCTTGCGCATACACGCACCTTCTTGTTATCCCGACGACAGTTCTGACAAGCCAACTTTGCGCGCTCGCTCTTTTGGCGGTTCCGAAGGACGAACATGGGCGGGGCGAGATCGGAACGCACCCCTGTCGGGACCTGCTCCTCTACGCACTCTTGCTCCATTTCGCGGCATCGCTGACAGGGCTTGCCGCCCTCGCAACGAACGCGTGCTTTGCGACAACTCTCGCACCCGTCGATGCACTGATCGATGGTATAGCCCTTCTTGACGCATGCGCCACAGGGCCTGGTGATAAGGAAAGGCCGAAAGGGAAAGCTCAATTATAGGACAGTTCGTACAAATGTGCAGGCTGCCTACTTTGCGCCGTCGCAGCGAATCTTATCACGTCTGACGTGGCCGGGTGTGTGAGGGCCACAGGGAGATGCCTTTAGCGAGACATAACATACCTACAGCTAGCACAGGCCTAGGGGAAAGTGAGCTGGCGCTAAGATATCGTCAGGGGGGCTCTCGGCAAACCTTAACAGCTCTTCTCGGCCATGCCGTCGTTATGATGTCGGAAACCGGGATCGGTGCTGGGTCAGGCGGCGGCTGAGAATCCATCGGGCACTTTGGTGGAACTGAGCAAAGGAAGGGTCGGTGGGAATTTCGCTCCTTTTTCTCATCGGTTTCGATCTCAGCGAAATCAGAAATGCATTAAAATAGTTAATATGCCATAGCCTCGACTTGAACGCTGAACAAGAAGGGTTTAAATAGATCCGCTTAATGCTATGATAATTACTGGTACACCGCAATGTAGTTGAGGACCCACTGGGCATCTGGACGCGCCGTCAAAGTCAACAAAATGAAGGTCACAAGCGATCAACTCACCAACAAAGTTGGTTGCGTTCGCAACCATCTGAGAACACGTTCCAGGGCAGCCTGATTGGCCATATGCCGACCCAGCCCAGTTACCGCAGATGGTAGTATCGATGACTAGCGAATGTTGGTAGAAATTTGCAGCGATGTCGCATGTCTGCGAGCTCCAGAATCCAGCTGGCGTCCCCCAGTTTGCCGGTGTGGGCGTTTTTCTCGTGATGTCCCCAGGAATGTTAGCGCGAGGAAAGTGCCAGATCGACATTCCAGCTGCCGTGTCCCACAGGAGCGCAAATACACCCCCATCAGCACCATTGAACCCATGACCGAATGAGGTGGGGTTAGGGTCGGAAATCCCGCACCCTCCGTCCGCAGTGGCTGAGCTGTAGCAATTCGCGCCGAGAGCATTACCCGAGAACGCACTGTTTGTGGTAGTCTCTCTGCTGAGCGTGCAGGCATTCGACGTTCCGCTGTGGAGAGTCATCTGATTGGTAGCCTGATCATTAACACCCTCCACGATATCAATCTCTCCGGCCGTTGGCCAGTTTGGTCCAGTGCTCTGCAGTAGAGAAATCAACCAATGCCACGTATTCCAAAAACAAGCAAAACGACGAACCCAAATACTAGGCCACGTGCCACAGCCAACTGGCATGGCAGCGGCGTCTATAATAAACAGTCCACTAGAGTAGGTTTTCTTTGACGTGATACGGACACTACCAAATTTGACCAAATTAGTTGATACATAGCGCAAGGAATGCAGAGCTGTCTCACGAATTACGGTTTCCGCCGACAGGGACAGAACTCTTGGAGTCGACGGCAAGGACGGTAGAATTATCGCAATCGTCCACGTATGCAAGTCCCTGAGTTGTTGCGCTCTGCATGTCCAGATAATTTACATTTCCATCCGTGGGGTCTGCGCTGGTAAAGAAGGACCATTCACTAGAGAGAGTGACGAGTCAGAGCACAGCGAATACAGGCGTCACAAACACATACGTGAAGAAGTCTTCGGCTTGATAAAAGTCTTGAAGGTTGTATGTCTTGTTGCCATAGTTGGTGCGACGGGAAACGTCGTGGTGACGAGATCTCGATACAGTTCTACGAGCACCAGCCAGGGTACCCAACGCAAAAACGGCTAAAAGGCCAAGGAAAAGAGCGTGCATGGCAAGGCGTGTCGGCGACGTAAGGAGTGGAGCTGTTCGCAGAACAGAGCGTTGAAGCGAAAGTAAGGGTACAAAAATAAAGTCAGGCCGCTTTTTCTAGCGAACTACTGCTGTGTCCACGCGGCAGTGGGCGTGTGGTAACCATCCCTGGGCTATGAATATGAGAGTGTGGAATGGAGGTAATGTTATTGTGCCTCATCAAAGGGAGTCCTTAAAGAGAAAAGCGGATCACATACATTGTGTGAAAGTTCCGTTTACTCACCTGTTCACTTGAACACATTTAACGAGTACATACCACGAACCAGAGCTCCGCTGCCGAGTGGAGATCCGAGACCATCGCTCGACAAAGCAACCTGTGGCTCTTTGTAGTAACTAGGGTGATGAGTTTAAGTTGGCTTCACAGTGGAGTCGCAGACGAAGGTCCTACACGTGTTTTCCTTCTTTGTCTCTAGAATTTGGTCTAAACAAAGTACTAAATCCAGACAAGGTAAGCCCTGATATAGACGACACGAGGCGCCCTTCTTCTTGACAACACTATTCGCCGATTCCCTCCACAGACGGTGATGAAAGAAGTTACTGCGCGTGTGATGTCCGGCGTTTCGCGAACCGCTGCTCGTGTACATATATAATTGGCCTCGATGATCCCGCGCCAAATTTGATCTTGCACCCCGCTCGAAAACTCGAAAACCACACGCAATTGACTCGCTCCGAGATGGGAGAGATATGGCGCAAATTCAACGAGTCCGGGAACATCCGCGTTCATCATGATTGACAAGAGCATGTCACCATCACCTCCTTGCACTGGCATGTTGCCTTCTCCCTTTCAGGTTGACGGCCATCACGAATATCTCTCCCTTTGCTCGAACGTGCCAGGCTCAAGCACCGCTCGCTCGTTTCCATCCTCAGCTTGACGACCCGTCTGCTCTTCGTTCCGCTTTGAGCTCGCCGTAATAAAAAGGTTTCCCTTAGGATTGTCTCATCTCGTGATTTTCTTATTCCTAATAAAATTGATACAATTTTATCCGTTTCAGTAAACCTGTCATGCACAAAAATTGATACTATGGCTTCTCCGCCACCGTCAGTGGCACGTTTACGCAAGGCTATGCAACGTGGTAGCGTACTACATAGTAATAAAGAACAAACCACCATCCGTGCCAGAGCATTGGCATGAGCACAAACACTCTAACCAGTCGTTTTGACGAAACAGCACATAAACAAATATTTTTGAAATAAATGGACCACTATGGGTGCGACCAGCACACGATAATACGATGACACAATGGTACCATTATTTACAGATAGACTGAGACAGAGTTGATCTCCCACTTCGCATCTCGATGGGTGTCAGTGGAAAATGGTAACCACCTAGACGATAGTCCAGACTCACCGACAAAGTTGCTCGCATTCGCAACGATCTGGCTACATGTCCCCGGACAACCCGAACTCTCATAGGCACTCGAAGCTCCTGCCCAATCTCCGCAGATGGTGGTATCGAAGACCAACTGATGATTCTTGAAATTGGAAGAAATGTCACATGTGGAGGTGCCCCAAGCCGCCTGCGGTATACCCCAGCCGGCGGGCTCGGGATTCTGGTTGATGATATCCAGAGGGACGTTGGAACGGCTGAACCGCCATATCCTTATTCCATTTGTCGTACTCCACAGAAGCGCGAAGACACCGCCGCCAAGATTGTTGAACCCTGGGCCGAACGAATCTGGATCGGTGTCTTGAATACCGCAACCTTCGTTTGCAGTTGCTGCAGTGTCGCAATTGGCAGTCAGAACGTGTCCGCTGAACACTGGGTTGCCGCTTGTAAGATTAATACTTGAAGAGCTATTAGGAGTAGTGCTGTTGTTTAGGGGAGTAGGAGCAGGGAGTGGCGGACTGCTACACGGCGGCACACTACTGATCGGTGGCCAATTGCTGGTGGGAGGTAAACTGGTGGGAGGAGGAAAACTGCTGGCGGGAGGAAGACTGCTGGTGGGATGAAGACTGCCAGTCGGTGGCTCGGGACTTGTCCCATTTCCTCCGCTCACATCGCCGTTTGCCGGATCGACCTGGCAGGTATACTCAGACCCAGTGTGGAGCGTCATCTGATTGTGCATCAAATTATTGACGCCCTCCACGACATCGATCTCTCCTGACATGGGCCACGACGGTCCAAAAGACTACAGTTGACAATAAATCAGCAATGAGATACGTCCAAACAAGGAGGAGAGAAGAACCCAGAAACTAGGCCATAGACCACAGCCGGTAGGTATCGTAACTACATCCAGAATGAATAAACCACCATTATATGACTTGTTCGAGGTAATGCGAACGCTGTCGGAGTTAGTATTTATTAGTTCATCCATGTACAACCAAGAAAGCATGAGGCCCCACGATTTGCGTTGGCCACCGACGGGCACTTGACTCGTGGAGTCCACGGCAAGAACGGTGACGTTGTTCTTCACATATGCAAGATGCTGTGCCTGTGCGTCCTGCAAGTCTAAATAATCCACATTGCCGTTCGTAGGATCCGGCTGGGTAAAGAACGTCCATTCCCTGCGGGAGACAGGTCCGCGAGAGACACGAGACGAGCAGAGAGAGATACTTACTTGAAAAAAGAATCGCCTTGATAAAAATCCTGAAGCACGTAGGTATTGTTTCCATTTCGGGGGACCAAATATGGGTGAAGATCCCATGGGAGGACCCTAGCGCTGACCAGAGTGCAGATGAAGATTGCCGAGAGGAGGCCAGAAAGATGAGCTTGCATCGTCAAGTGCAAGAATGAAGATAAAATAAGATTGCAGAAATAGATTATGAAGGAAGATCAAAGAGCAGAATCAAGCACCGTTTTGTACCGACTCGGTATGGATCCGGGAAGAGGCCCGGCAGGTTTTATTTTGAACTTGTCCGATTGACGTGCTTCTCGACCAAATTGTAGTAAGATCAATGTTTCACTGTTAGGATCAATGATACTTTTGGCCCATCACGGAATTGATGTGCGGAACAAAGTGGGCAGAGGATATTCTTCGATCCGCCGATCCGACAGCCGGTGAAGTTAGCAGCTTTCCATGGGTAGGAAACTGTCGATAATTTCAGCCAACCCTTAGTATGGAGTTCACGGACTGATGAGAAACCAACATTCCGAGGCCTAGGTGCGACCAAGCAGAACAACTACACATACCAGCCCAGTTTGCGGCTGAGTTAAGTCAGCCGACGATTGTTATTAAAACTTCTGTCAGCCAATGTCCATTGTGTGCATGCGCTAAAGCGAGTGCCTTGCATCATACACGATTTTAGGACAGTTGGTTGGAAGTTCTTGTGAATGATCGTTTCACGAACCTTTGCCGGCTTACGGGCCTGTCGCTACCGGGGCTGTGGTTTGATTCAGTCCGAAATAGATCATAGTATACATGCGACGTCTGAATCATAACCGCAGTCGCAAAGCTTTTTCGATATGGCAATCGAAACCGGGCATTTGCATCGGATCTGCCTCTTGTCCGAGCCCTGCATGTTTCATGTGCACTTTGTATTGACACGAGGAAAATTGTGGTGAAGTATGTTGGTTGAAAAGTTCAATTGAACAGACCACGTGGTACGGACCTGACGATGACGTCACCCGAAAGACCGTCGCATTCGACGCTTTGGCTACTTACCCTTACTTGGTCCCAAAGAGTGAGGGAGAGGTTATAGTCTTTTGCTTACAGTTGTTTTCCAAGTATAGAACAAAAAAAAAGATCGTGTCATAATATCATTGTTGTACTGTGCATCAAGAATGAGTCACCTAAAAAATATGGTCCTCAAAGAGTGTCCCGATCTGTCCGGTATATACACAACATTTCGTTATACTGAGAGTTCATGAAAGCAAATCGGACGTCGGTAAGTCCTTCCGGTCGTCTATTCATAGACAGCAACGTAGTTGATCCGCCATTGCGCATCTTAAATGACGATCAGCACAAAGAAGCGACAGGCAAGCGACCAAAAAATAGATGTTCTTGAACTCACTTGCAAAGTTAGCTGCGTTCGCAACCATATCGGAACACGTCCCCGGACAGCCGGAGTTAGCATACGCAGCCGCGGCCCAGCCACCACAGACGGTGGTGTCGATAATCAATTGATGGTTATAGAAATTATCCTGAATGTCGCACGTCGCGATGCCCCAAAACCCTGCCGGCTTACCCCAGTTTGAAGGCGTGGGGGCTTTGTTGGTAATATCTGAAGGGATATTCGAACGAGTAAAGTGCCACAACGACATGCCGGTGCTGGGATCCCACAAAAAGGCATATACACCCCCTTGAGCATTGTTAAACCCAGGACCAAACGAATTTGAACCAGTGTCAAGTATGGAACATCCGGAATCGGCATCCTGCGTACTGTAGCAATCAACGTGCAGGACATTGCCGGTAAACTGTCCTTCGTTCGCCGTATTGATCTTGCAGGGATTCGATGTCCCGCTGTGTAGAGTCATCTGGTTACTAGCTTGATTGTTTATGCCTTCCACGATATCGATCTCCCCGCCCGCGGGCCAGTTGGGCCCATTGGTCTGTGGTCAACAAAAAATCAGTATGGCGTCCTTCCGTTGAGACTATGAACGAACCCAAAAGCTGGGCCATACACCACAGCCGATAGGCATCTTCTCTGCGTCTAGGATGAACAAACCACTACTGTACACTGAGTTCGATTGGATGCGAACGCTTCCGACGTTACATCAGTAATCAATCCATCAAGCCACACGGGCAGGAGCGGATGTGGCGCCTCACGAGTTACGGTTTCCTCCAGCAGGGACGCTGCTTGTGGAGTCGACGGCGAGGACGATGGCATTACCGTCCACGTACCCCAATCCCTGGTTCTGAGCGTCCTGTTGGCTTACGTAATTCACATTGCCATTCGTCGGATCTCCGCCGACAAAGAACGACCATTCGCTGCATGCGATGCGATCGGTGCACGAACGTCAACGGTACACTTGAATACGTACGAGAAGAAATCATTTCCCTGATACCAGTCTTTGAGGCCATATGTCTTGCTTGAATCGGAGCGGCTCTGATGAACATGCGCGGCACCGACTAGAGCACTGCAGGGAATTGCGATAAAGAGGCTAGCGAAACGAGCATGGGTAGGAAGGTGCATGGAAAAGAATGATCCTGAATGAAGAGACTGTGGTTTCTAGGGAGCGGACGAATGGACCAAAGGGAAATATAACTTGAACATTTTATATCGACTCTTCTATGCCGGACCCGATTAAAACCACCACTTTCAGATCATTGTCATCGGAACATCTCGGCAGCACGAAACGAGGCCTAGTACCTACATACACTGATCTAACCATCTCCGCCAAGAGCGTAGTATGCCTATCATTCATCTGGGAGTTGAGATGGACCATGCATCGCAAGGCAGTGGTCCGTACTACTAGGTCGACAGAGGAGGGAGATTCTAAAAACCGCCGCAAGGAGTAGTATGTAGCCGATGGGAAAGGCGAACCACACGCCTACCTCGAGGTCACTACGCAGAGTTACTAAGACCCATTCTGGTTCTGCCGCAATCCTTTTTTGTGTATATATTTTTCCCACCCTAAACCATGTTGAAGTCTTCAAGAACACCAACTCCATATTTGGGAAACGACTCTCCTCTCCTCGGATCGTTCGATATTGGACCCAACCCACTTGCCTCGTGATGCAGTTACTAGCGACCATCGCGCCGGCTGCGGTTGACCGAGACCTCCTGCCCCTCCCCGCTGATATCGATCTTGCCAATACATTTGACCCGGATACTCCAACATAAAGCATGCGTGCCTGGCCGCATCATCTCGGTCCAGCTGCGACCTACCTATCTATAGCAGCATCCATCACGTCGCACCGTCCTCTGCACCGCATGCGCATGTCTTCAAGGATATAGCACTACTAGCCTGCCTGACCTACGCCCTGGTGGGTTTGGTTCAAACCCACCATGACGTAGGCCGCTCCAGCTATGAATCACTTCGCTCGCCATTAGACATGTGTACCAAAAATAATCACAATCAATTTGTGGTACGTCTCCAGGATTCCTTGCCGGTCCAGCTACTTATGTATGACCTTCCTAGCTCCAACTCCCGTGATATATCACGTCACGTCCTTCGGACACCCAAAACAATTGTCTCATGGATACACGCACCCCCTCCCTCCTGGATTCTGATCCCAACTTTCGTATCACATCACGCACGTCACGTCACACGTCACATTTTCTGTTCTCGATCATGATCGGATCTCACGGATCTCACCCTCCACTCGACAGTCAGTAAAAGTATTGGTTACCAAGAATAAACGTCGAGTCTCAAAATACCACACCTCGTAAGCGTTCTTTCGAGCTGCGTTGTTAGCGCGCTTGCGATAAATCATTTACTATATATGTATATATATATGGTACGCCGATTCCGGTTTGGGACATTACAGTCAATCACAACTTCGTCCTTCCATCGGTCTCCCTCTAAAGAAACAGACCAGACTACCTCACGCTCGTCTCAAGTACAGGTACGGTACAGACGTGGCATTTCCTCCGACCACCTCGCGGAATTCCACGGCGGCAGATCAAACTTGGGTTTGCATGTGCTAGTACTCGACGGCGGTTGGTCGGAAATGAATACTGAGCGCTGAGCAAATATTGAAAGGCTCTTGATTCACACCACCGAGCCACCAGGCCAAGGTAAGAAATTGAAATCTATTATTATTTGCACCCGCACAGAATCGTACAAATCAAGCATCTAAAAGCCACACGCCGGTCAGTTGCCACCTGCTCGTCCGCCCGTTTCGGCATCACACGTTTACTAATCGGGCGTCATAATGGTCGGGGATTCGGTGGAAAGAAAGGACGCACCGTAATGACCGTCGGTTCGTTCCGTTGCAAATACTCCTTGAGCTTCGAAATCTCCAATGCCACTTCGATGAGACCCTGGAGACCCTCTGCGGTCGCCCTGCTTAACTCCCCTTCTCCCACGTCCGGCCCGACGTATCGTTCGACATACATCCTCACAGTGGCGCCCGCGCTGCCCGTACCGCTGAGCCGGAACACCACTCTGGATCCATCTTCGAACAAGACGACTTGGCCCTGGTTGGCGCTGACGCTCTGGTCGATGGGATCCGTATACGAAAAGCTAGTTACGGAGGCGATCTTGTAATCCTGACCGGTACCCTTTGAGCGGTAGCTCTTATTTGCTAGCGAAGAAGTATTTATCGCATCGTTCAGGTCCGCGACCAGTTTGTTGGCGCCCTCCGAGGACACTTCTTCGTAATCGTAGCGGCTGAAGAACGAACGACCATACTTGGCGTAGTGCTTCTGCAGCAGTTCATTGATGCCGATGAGTTTGTTCGGGGAATCCTTGTTGGCCGCGGCGAGGATGTTGAGCCACGCTTACCACAGATTCTGGATGTAAGCCGACATCGAAATACAGAAAGCGGCTCCCAACTTGCCGACAATCGCCCACAGCCCGTCCTTTTCACGGATATGGTCTGAACCTGTTCCGAAAGATTCCTCTCCGCAGATAGAAAGACGTCCGGCATCCATCAGATTTCCAAAGAACTTCCAGCCTTGCCGTGCAACGTGGTGTGAATCAGTTGGCCGATGTGTGCCGCTACGACGTACCGGTGGGCACCTCAAAACACTCGAGACCCTTTTTCTGTGCGACGAGATCGATAGCCTTGCTAGTCGGCATGCTGCGGGCGAGACCTTTGACGCCTCCATCTTTGAAGTAAGGAATGACGTGCGCCCAGTCGGCGATGATCGCGACCGAGTCCGAGGGCGTGACGAAGGCGCCTTTACCGTAAATCATATTCCTGTCTCCGTCTCCATCGCTCGCGGCGCCAAACTGAATCCCATTCTTCTCGACGACCTCGACGAGCGAATGTGCGTACGTCAGGTTCGGGTCCGGGTGTCCCCCACCAAAGTCGGGGAGCGGCACGCTGTTCTGGACCGCTGCCTCGGGGAGACCGAGATCGTCGAGAAAGATGGCGCGCGCGTACGGACCAGTGACGCCGTGTAGACCGTCGAACAAGACGCGGAACGAGTCGGCGTTGGTCTGTAAGAATGTCTTGATGAGCGGAAAGTCGAAGATCTCCTTGAGGAGAATAACGTAATCGACAACGGAATCGATGATCAGCACTTGGGAGGGTCCGTACGTCATCTCGCCGGTCTGAGAGAGATCGACCTGCGGGGGGGTTGAGCAATGAGTGTCTATCACAGAGATGTGAAAGAGCGACGTACGGGTTCAGCCTCGATGACCTTGTACCTCGAGATCGTCTTGGTGACCTCGTAAATCTTGTTCGTCACGCTCTCCGGCGCAGGTCCCCCGTTGGCCACGTTATACTTTATCCCAAAGTCGTTGTCCGGGCCGCCCGGATTATGGCTTGCCGTCAAGAGTATGCCGCCGTCAGCCTTGTACTTGCGGATCACGTTGGACGCGGCGGGGGTGGAGAGTATGGAGTCCTTGCCGACGATGAACTTGCTCACGCCGTTTGCCGAACCGATCTTGAGGATGGTCTGGACAGTCTCAAGCGAGAAGAAGCGGCCGTCGCCGCCGACGACGAGGGTCGAGCCCTCCGCTTTGATCGAATCGAGGATGGACTGGACAAAGTTCTCGGTGTAGTGCTATCATAGGGCTTGAGTGAGTGGGACGATCATGTAGTATGCCGTCGTACCTGCTGTTGGAACACTTTGACTCTGTCCGGGATCAGAACAGAAGCAGAGAGGAGAGAGGAGCGTCACGGACCTCTTCCTCAGACCAGACGTACCGGGTTTCTGACCGTCGAACGGTTTTGTGGGGATTTCTTTCGTTTGGTGGGCCATCGCTGGCAAACGGGATGATACGCTATGACTTTTATATTATATGACGATCAACACGTGATCCCCGATCATCTACGAGTAAAGACCTCCACAAACGCTCTCGCTAGATGCGGAGACAACATATCCTGAGTGACCAACCCCCGCCCTTCCACCTCGAATGCCCTCCTACTACACTCGCGCGTCACCATGCTACCCCCGATCGCCGCCAAGATGGGCAGTCTCGACACCGCAAGACTCTGGTCCCTGTCGAACACCATCAGACCTCTCCACAGAAACAGGAAAGCACTCACCCATACGCCCCATCCTCATAACACTTGGCCCACGCCAACATCGTGCCCACACACCCGCTCAACACGTCCCCCTGCCCTCCACACCTTTTCATCCCCCCTTCCACGTCCACCTCGATCTCCTCCCTCTCCCCATTCCCCTCGCTGACATCCTCTCCCCTCGTGTCGCTCGCCACGACGTCCCTCGCTCCCTTCTCCAACACCACAACACCCCCAAGCACCCTCGACACCTCCCCCGCCGCGCCCTCCCCCTCCTCAACACCCACCAGCTCACACAGCCGCTTAAACTCGACCACGTTGGGCGTCAACACAGCCCGTCGGTACCCCTGCACGACCTCCACTCCCTGACCAAGCATCCACAACGCGTCCGCGTCGAGCACCACATACATGGAGCGCTGGCGGGCAAGCTTCAGCGCGGACCGGGCGTACGACTGCATGTACTCCTCCCGGCCGAGACCCGGGCCCAGAACGAGCACGTGGAGACGCTCGAGGATCGCTTCCATGTCTTTTATCACCCGGTCTTGCGCGCTGCTGCGGGTGGGCGTCAGATAACAAAAAAGCAATGGACGGACGTACGCGTCCTCGCGGAGGATGGGATGCACGATCACGTCGGGCGAGTACGACTTGATCGCCTGCGCCGCAGTCGGCGCACATATGACGTGCGAGAGGTCAGCGCCCTGAGAGGATAGTAGTCAATCGTTTCGAGCATCAGACGGGACGATGGCGCACCAATCGAAGAGCAGACATCGCCGCAAAGAACGGTGCGCCAGTATAGCTGCATGAGCGAATAGATATATATATAATGGGATAAATTAGGGAACGACGAACTCGAGAGCGCCTCCTAAGACGCCGACCCTGCCTGAAGTCCCTGTCTCGATCTCATGAACCCCACGGGCCTGCGACGAGGGGACGCACCTGACTGGCCTTTGTGCAGGGTCCCGTTGAGAGGGGGAATGATTTGTTTTATCTGATTGATGATGACCTTCGGCACAGACATGGCGGTAGGAGAGGACAATAGGTTAAGTATCGGAAGATGGAACGGGTGATACAACATGCATGTGTATGTACACGAGCGTTATCCGGCGCTACCAGTACGACATCAACCATCCTGCGACGGAGGAGAGAGCAAGGGGTAGACGCAAAACACTATTAAACATTTTAATTTGTATAATAAAAGAACGACGACTTTGCCGTGGGATTAGAAAAAAAAAAAGGGGGGGGGGATGCAGGGATCCGAGAAATGTCCGAGAAGTAATTAGGAAACGACAAGCAGGAAACACGGCAAACGACCCAAGCAATGGGTCAATAATTTCCAAAATAAAAAAAGTAAGTATCAACTTGGGATACCAGCTGGCGCTCCATTGTGCCAGAAAGAACCAAGGAAGGCCCCAGCGGTGGACATGATTTCGACAGCGCGGCCGACAAGAGTCCCGTGTTGGCCACCGTCTTCGTCCCGGGTGGGACTCCTAGAGCCGCCAGAGGAGGATCTTCGCTCGTGGCGAGAGGACTTGGACCCAAAGGGAGGGACACGAATGGGGAACACGGGGGAGTTGGCGGGCGTGGGTTGGCATGAGATACATTCCTGTTCCTCGTGCGTGCAACCTGGCGAGAGGGGTATAGATGCAGGTGCCTCGGTGTAACTTGTCTGTGTAATCGGCTTTGCGTCGAGGACGAGGCGCGGGGGCAGGTGGGCGTGGGTGTGGGTGTGGGTGTAGGCGGTGGGTGTCGGAACCACGGTCGGCGTCGAAGATCCGGAAGCGGAAGAAGAAGATCCGGAAGGACATGTCCTCCGCGGGTCAGGCACGGGGGTGGAGACGACGACGATGACGCGTGAAGCGGCGGCAACGGCATGGGGATCGTCGGGACTCAAACTGGAATTTGATCCAGAACCCGAGCGCGATCCGGATCTTCGCGCAAACCGATCTCGTCCTCTCTCCGCGGACCGTCTGCCCTCCTTCTCTGCTACTACCCTCAAATACTCCCGATCTCGCACGCCCACGCTGCCAATCCCCAGCCCTACGTTTCCGTCCGGACTAAGACTGCCCAAGGGACTTCCCGTATGCACACTCTCCCTATCAGAAAACGATGACGTGCGGGAGAAGCTCCGTCCGCGGGGCTGTTCAACCTGTGCCTGACATGACAGTGATGGGGAAGATCCTGACCGCCCTGTTACTGTCGGAGCAAGTAGGCTGTTGCCTGTACCCTGGGCACCAGCATTGATACGAGCAGTCCAATTCGAAGGAACGGTTGCCTGAGTCGTCGACGCGGTGGCGATCGTATTCGGTGAGGGCGTCCGGGAACGTGATCTGCTTCGAGAACCCGAACGTGACCTCGATCGGGGAGTGTCTGCTGAGCTAACGACCACCTCTGGCTTCCCTTCCAACGTGCCAGCACAAGCATCCCCTGGACCTAGAGACATGCCAGCGAGATCGACGCTCGTGGCAACAAGCTGTAAACCGTCCGCCTGAGTACTCGCCCTGGGTTCGTCCATTTCTGTTCGTGTGACCCCTTCGCCCATGTCCCCGTTCATTTCCTGTGCCGAGTAAACATACGAAGGAGGAACATAGACGAGTTCTACAAGTGAATCGCGTGCCCCATAAGGGGACCCATTGCCGGCATGATTTGGTTCGCGGGGGCGTGGGTAGGGCAGGGGTAGTGGGTACCGAAAGCGTTCGTCTACTTCGTCGACATCATCTAGCTTGGTCTTAAGGACGGTGGGTGCAATGAGTGCGATCGTCACTAATTCTTTGTCTGTGCTTGGGGAGCGTGTGATGAATCCATGCTTGCCCCGCATGCGCTGTCCGGCACTCGTAGAGCGGGCCTTCGAGGGCCGTGACCGCGAAGAAGAGGACGAGGTGGACGAAGACGAATGCGTGGGAGAGTGGGGGAGAGAGGGGGAAGGTGCGGGTGGGCTATGACGGACGCGCATGTGAAGGACTTCGTCTTCGTCATCCTCTTCCGAGGTGGATGAGGAGGGAGGGGAAACTTCTTGAGGGGGCGGGGAATGGTGGGGATGGGCCATCGGAGAATATGACGCGTGGGGATCGTGATGGTGGTCATTGTCGGCATCGTCGTCGAAGAGCATCTCATCTACCTCATCGATGATGCCATCTTCCGAGTCTTCGTCATAGCTGTGCAATGGGAAAACATCAGTGGATGGAGAGGGGAGAATTAGGGGAGGAGAGAGACATACCCGTCGTCATCGAGTGGGCAAGCATTACCAAAGTGGGGGTTTGGATGTGGACGCTTCTTTTTAGGCTTGTCGATAGCGATGCACTGTTCGACAAAGGTATTGAAGCTGATGTGCTTACGCTTGTGTCCGGGTGCGACGGAGGTGGGAGGGGAGTCGGATTGGAGGAGAGCGGAACTGAGGACCTCTACACGGGGGGGAGAGTCGCGGCGAAAGCCACGGGTGGGGCCCCAGCGGGTGATGTGGGTATCGCTCTTTGTGTGGACAAGGGAGGGACGGACGATGTTGTGAGGGAAGGAGGGGTCGCCGTCGGACATGATCTGGGCAGGGGCTTCCTCCTCGGAGTCGGGTGGGCTGAAGACGGGGGAGAGAGGAAAGTCTGAAGCGAGGAGTTCGCTGATGGATCGGTGTTTGAGAATGGGTTTGCGCACGGCGCTTGCGACACCGTCGAAGGAAGAAGAGAGGTCGAGGGTGACGGCGACGGTGGGAGATGGTCTCTGTACGGGCTCTGCTGTGTGGAGGGGGCCGTAGAGCCAAGTGACGTCGGAGTCCTTGAGCCTAGAGAGCGGGGGTGAGCAAGGGGGGACATGGGATGTGTTCGATAAGGACTGACCAGTTGAGAGTCTCTGGAGTGACAGTCTTGAGACCGTTTCTCTGCTTCCACCAGGTGCGCCAGGAGGCGTTTTCGAGACGGACGCCGTTTGCGATTTCGTTCTTTTGGCGGGTCATGTTTCGCCAAGACCGCCAGACGTCTTCTTCGCGCCATTGGTGAGAGAGGTAGTCGACCTGACCGCGGGGTAAATCTGACACGGCCGAGTCGTCTGGAATTGTGTTGAGGGTGGCCATCGAGTGGGCCGAGCTGTTAAGCGGGGAAGGTTGATATGGGAAAAGCAAAGCAAGCACCGGCCGAACTCGCACGTCTCATTGTCACGTGCTTATTCTACTCCCCCCTCCTCATGGGTGACCAGTTCGACTTTCAGACGTTTCTAGATCAGATAAAGTCTCGCAGCGCAGATCCAGTCGCAAAGTATCTCAGATCGCAAGTACACGTCCTCCTCATCACCCACACAGCTCACTCTCCTCCAGCTTCTTGAGCAACTTCACAAAGCGCAACTTCACCGTCAACGATCAAGTAAAGGTCATCAATGACTTTCTGAATGTGCCCTCACCTCGTCATGCATCTTGATCGAGCTCATCCGCCCCTTCTTCATTCAGTTCATCGCAGCAAAGATGCGTGAATCAGACGTCTGGAAGAATGCCTCAGACACCGAATTCGACAACGCAATGGAAGGCATGGAGAAGCTCGTCATGAATAAGCTCTATGACTTGTCCGTCCCATCGCACACTCTCACCCTCTCTCGTTCACTTCCCCTTCCAGCACTTTCTCCCCGTCCCTCCCCCTCTTGTCTCCCCCTCGCCCCGTCACTTCAGACGACCTAGAACGCGATCGCATCCTCGCTCAGAGAATAACCCTCTTCCACTGGATCTCCCCTTCTCATCTTGACATTCCCGAATTAGTGTCTAATGACCCCGGTATCGCTGGCTTTCTCGAATTCGGCCAGCAAGGTTCCCCATTCCTTCCTCTTCTTTCCTTCCCGCCCCTGACCCCTCCCAAGAACTATGCAAGGTCAACCATTACAAGGCACCCAGGGACAAGCTGATCTGCATCCTCAACTCCTGCAAGGTCATCTTTGGTTCGTCCCCCCCCCACTCCCTTCCCCTCACACCTCTCTCACCATCACAAGGCCTTCTCCGCCACTTGCACAAGGATGAGGGAGCAGACTCCTTTGTTCCCGTCCTCATATTCGTCGTCCTCAAGGCAAATCCAGACCACCTTTTGTCCAACGTGGAGTACGCGTGCCCTCTCATCTATATCCCTCCCCTCACAACCGTGCCACGATAGATTCATTAATCGCTTCCGGAACCCTGCGAAACTACAAAGCGAGGCCGGCTATTACCTGTCAAGCCTCGTGAGTGTCGATACTTTTGGAAAATCCTCAATTCCCCTTCACAACCCAGATCTCCCTATAGATGGGGGCAGTGCAGTTCATCGAGACCATGGACCACACTTCCGTTTCAAACATCTCTCAACACGACTTCGAGCAGTGAGCTTTCTCCGCTCTGGCCTACCCCTCTCCCTCATCCTTGTTTCCCAGTAATGTCGAACTCGCCATACAATCCCTCCCTCCCTCGATACCCTCCTCCCCCGCTTCCTCCGCTTCCTCCTCCCTCAGATCCCCTCTCACCTCCCCCCATGCAGGTGAAGAATCCGCCCGTCCCTTGACCTTGCCCGTTCCCTCTCAATCACAGAGCATAAGCGAAGACGCACGTAGGCTGCTCCAAAAGACAGGTGACGTCGTCTCCAAGCCCCTCAACGCCATCGGTCGCATCTTTAGCGACGCCCTCGATGACAGAATGTCTTATCTCCCGGGCCCATTTGCCCCTTTTGAACTCGCGCGCGAACGGGCCTCCCAAGAAGCGTCAGCATCCTCTCCCCCGTTTTACTTGACTGCTCTTTGACGCTATCACAACACAGGCTCGCGAACGGTGCAGGTGGAACACGACAGGACACAAAACCCCCGATTCAAACGACGTACAAACCCCGCGTGCGCAGACCATCACCGGCCCCGCCCTTACCCTCACCTGGCGATGGCGGCGGCGGCGGCGCTTCCGGAACGCCCACAACGACCTCGATACTGACGCCCCCCACGCCTAAGGCGCCAATCCCCCCCTGGCAAACAGACGCCCTCGCACGGCCTGGCGGCACGTTCCCGAGCGCACTCCCTCCACACATGCACCCTCTACCACCGACATCATCCTCGTCACTTCTCCAAACAACGACGACAGGGGATGCGATCGTGCGGACGCCCACACCCTCGCTCGACTTGACCGCTGTGCAGGCCGAGATCGACCGTGCGCACGCACACGCCAGCGCTGCGTCGCGGAGTACGCTCGCCCAGATATTCCCGGGTGTGGACACCGAGGTGCGTGACTGGGTACTCGAGGCGAACGGGGGGGATTTAGGGACGAGCATCGAGGCGTTGTTGGAGATGAGCGGGGGGTCATGAGTGGCACGATGGGCGCTTTTTACGACCACACAGACCATGACGGTGGATTTGGATCTGTTTTGGGGTGGCGTCGGCTGTACTTACGAGCACGCGCATTCGAATCATCCGAGCCCGTCCGTTATTTCATGTCCGTCACGTGTACATTTATCATTATGCACATATCTGTACGTGCTCGACAAGCAGACCAAGTCAAGCAGATGTACGCTCTTTTTGCCATTGCTTGACACCCCTTTTCAACGCGTCCATGATCTCTTTCTTGGTCTCCTCTTCCCGTATCCCTTCACCATCCACCTTGAGCGCTTCCATTGCACGCCGACAGCCCGTCACGCGTGTCTCGTATCCAGACTGCGTCGCACACATCATGTGGATCTCATGCTCGAGCGTCTTTGCAGTGCCCGCAACCACGATAGCCCTACAAACACAGATCCCCGACGTGTCAGTAGCGAGCACTGCCAAAAAATACGTATACTTGCCTGCCTTCCACGCTCGTCGGTGCACCTGGTAGGACACGCCACGCCACGTCGACGTTGGCATCCTCACTGGAGGAACGCTCGAGTGGAAAAGCCCGATGAAGTGACCTCCGAAGCGCGTGCCACGCTTGCGTTCGCGCGTCGAGCTAACATTGTCGTAATACGTGTCAGACTCGAGAGGTACAAAAGACGGGCACGCACGTGGATCTTGCGCGAAAAGGGCACTTCCACTTGCATATCTACCTCGGGCAAGGTCTCCGTGTCCACTACAAAGAGTCAAGCATCACAGGGCAGAGGGGGATCGGCTGGACGTACGTGCGTCAGTCATATCAGACTCTGTCTTGACCTGGACTTCGATAATCTCGACGTCCGAGTCCGAGTCGTTTTCCTTGAATTTCTCGACGGTGGCCGGATTCCCGTTTGATGGAATTTGCCGATGATCAGGTCGGACGTTTGGCACGGCCGGGCGGCTAGCCTCGTCTTCGATCTGCACTTTGAACGGCGTCTTGAACGGCTTTCTCAGACTACTACTCGAACTATACGGTCGCGTAACTGGTCCAAATCATATTCGGTAAACCATTCGCAACGCAAAGCAACATGCTTACTAAGTGGGGGAGGCATGGTCGCACTCGGGCCGGTCGAGCGGGCGCCTGCCCTCGTCCCCTCTCCCGCCGTATGCACCACTTTAGCCCTCTTCGGATCGGGCAAGACCAATTTATCCCGTCCGTGAGCATTTGGTCGTTTGAATCCCAATTCTTGAACCGGTGCCGCATTGAGACAGTCCCAGAGCGTTTTTTGACCCGGGTCCGGCGCGTTCTTGCTTCCGCTTCTCGGGGCAGGCGCACGTGGTTGCTGCTGCGGTTGTACTACTGATTCCTTCGAGTCATCGTCGTCCTCATACCCAGCATTCCAAGCCGTCTTCGAGATGACCGCGGCGGCATAGCCCTCGTCCGAGAGCTTCGTTTTCCGGTCTCGCGTCCTGTCCGGATATTTACATACCTGCACACAAAGCGGTTTTTTTGGCAGCTCCAGTAAAGTATAACCCAACGACCCACATCGCACATCTTGTCACAAATACCCTCCATGATGTCATCGTTGGTCATATCAATGATCTCCCCAAAATACCTACATATGGACTTGGAATCCACGTCAAAAACAATCCATACGGAGTCAAAAGGGAGGACGCTTACGACATGTCGGCACGTCATAACGTTTTCCGCTAGGTTCACGAGCTGCAGAGAGAAACACAGGGGGCATGACTAAAGAGCAGTATGTTCTTCAGCGGACGTACCGCTCCTAGACTATCGATCGACCGCTGACTGGGCTCAGGTCCATTCCTAGAGGATGCTGCCCCTTGCCGTCTAGCGTGCGAACTAGAGACCAGCCTTCGAAGACGCAGGGCGTCCTCGCGTGCTAACACGAGCATGAGTGAAGAGCAAAGACGAAGATTATTCTTTCCCACAATAGTACAGCACACAACGAGAGGGCTAACAGAGAATCGGTCAAGTCAGCATGTGAAGATCTCCGAGGCAACCTACCAATCCGTCACGACCTGCTCTGCCTATCATAGAGCGTTAACTTGGAAAGGGCTTTCGATGACAACCAACCTGTTTCTTGGTAATATCCTGGGACTGATCAGTTACGTGCTACCACTTGGTGTACATCCATTCACCTTCCATACTCTTCGGAAGATCATAGTGAATGATGTATCTAGGTCAATGAACGTGTGTTCACGGATTGCAGAACATGAACAAGAGACGCGTACCGAACGTCGCTCTTATCTATTCCCATTCCAAATGCGATCGTTGCGCAAACCTAATGGAGAGATTACGAACCGCTGCAGGGCACAACTCCGATCACGATGGCTCACCACGTCGACACCACCCTCCCCATTTCCACCAATTTCCCATTCCTTCAAAGTCTTATTCAGCGTTTTCGAGCTGTTTGCCGTCATAGACGCTTTCATCAAGTCTAAATCAACAAGGGAAAATTACTGACCTGACCCCTCTGTGATATGGCCGAGCATTTAACCCCTTTCCACGAAGGTAGTTCGAAAGATCATCACACGTCTCTCGTTTCCGACAATAGATAATACCAGAGGACGAGCGGTTGCGACGCCGATGCAAGCCCTCAATGAATTCCAATATATCTTGCATCTGAGAGACAGTCTCCGGTGCAGATTCGTATCGCATCTAACGAAGATGGTCGCCACTGACCAAAAGAAATGGCAGGACGTTTCGCTCACCTCGTAGTATAGGTTTGCACGATTGAATGGGTGAACAGCTGTAAAGAGTCCGTCTTCTATCATTTTGAGACTTCTAACTATGTCTCGTTGAACACTGACAGAAAGGTGAGTGACTAAAAGACAAGTCATCGTATGAGCCATCACTTTTTGGTGGCAGTCGCCGTTAAAGCCATGATTGGAACGCCTGGAAAACGTTCGCGGAAAGAACCCAATTTACGATACTCTTCTCTAAAATCGTGACCCCATTCCTATAGAACGGTAAACCAGAGTGACACGACTTGCAGATGTCCAGCTCACGGAGATACAATGTGCCTACAGGGCCGTATATATCAGTTTGACCACATTCGTGCGAGAATCACACCTCATCGACGACAAGCCTAGTCAGTTGGCCATTGCTGTACACAGTAGCGAGTGCTTGCATGAGATCTTGCGTGCATAGTTTTTCAGGAGTCGCTAGGAAAGAATATATCAATGCTAGCGTCATGCAAACCAACACAGGCTAAATTACTATAAAATAAACGGTTCTTTGGCTTCTTTGATGTCAGATCTCTCATGATCTAGAATTTTGATCTGTTTCACCTTATAAACGCAAGGATATAGATGACATACCTCGCTTTTCTCCCCCTTAGCCGTTTCGGATGTCAGCGAGATGGCAGATATTCCCTTTTTACGAAGAGTGGCCACTTCTACGGAGATAATGTTAAGAGCGAAAATAAGGAAGGCAGCGCATGTAGTTACGGTTCTTCATCAGAGCTGCTCGGAAGATTGAGTCAGCCGAGACGACATGAATACAACGACCTCACCGAGAAGTGGGGATACAACGATAGAGACGCCACTCTAACACAGGAATGATCCTCAATCTCCATCAAAGACTGTACACACGAAACTTACGTCTTCAGCGATAGCCGGAATTTGGAAACAGAGACTCTGATGATTCAGGCAATATGTGATAACTAATCAACTTATATTAAAAGCTTACCTTTCCCATACCCGTCGGTGCGAGTACAAAGACATCTGCACCTGAGCGAGGCGTTTATTCAAGCTCAACTGTTCGTGTACTATACATACCTGCAATAGCAGCCTGAATAATCTCCTTCTGTTTCCCCTTGTATGCGGAGAACCCGAATTCTATTCGAATTACAATAAAGTAGTGCAAACGTGCGCGATACGTGACACGCACTCTCAGTCAACACTCTAGAACATAGCACTTAGAATTAGGTGCGAACGACTATAAGCATATACAGACGAACCTGTTACAGTTGGACATCGACTTTGACGCTGTCAAACTTGTCTCGGGTCGCTCGTCGCCATGAGCCTGCTCCGTTTCGCGCGCCGGTGAACTTGCGGGGACGAGTACGACTGCAGAATCTGCTTGTGCCTGATGCTCATCGATATTATCGAGTACATCATTGTCACTTTCTTCTTCATCAAAGAGCTCTGGGTCATCGAGAGAGTACAAATGCGCGTCGAAGTCGTCCATGTGGTAGACAAAGCCAAGACGCGTCGAACGCCAGTACGCGGTCACGTGGTAAATTATTTGCTAAACACGTGCCACTGCGGCGAGCCGACCTCGGCAAGACCCAAGTGCCGCTCGGCACCTCACACGTTCACGGCGTAGCTACCAACTTTTGGTAGTGACATACTACTATTTTCAAATCAACATCTGCTCAAAGCATTTATTTCTGGTGACGATTGTGCCATTCCCAGCACTCCCCTCTGCCAACATGCTCAATTAATGGTATCTCTACTGCCAGGAATAGTACAGAATGCTACGACCAACTCCGGGTCTCGAGTCATATGCGGTATGAGAAAGATAAGGTCACGCGAACTTAACGTGGTAGTATCCGATACTGTGACGCTGCTCGAGGCCGGAGCCAAAGTTCCTGACCCCTTGCAAGAGCGCATGGTGTTGAACGGCACTTTTTTTGGTGGCCGCAGTCACGCGCGGAGAAATCGGGCATTTGTGTATATCGTGGGTTCCGTCCGAGTCGTTGTCGATGATGCTCGTGCCACTTTCCCTGTTCATCCGACATCATCGCCCAAAGATAAAATCAATGGCTCCCCCTCTGCGCTTGCATTGATAATCTGATTGGTTCGCGTCACAAGTTCCGTACAGTGGTACAGACTTCAGCCGCTCGGAGTGTGATGTATTGACCTGTTCGATGGCCTGCCTTACTACAAACAGCCGGAGAGAAGTGATTGTCTCTCGCACCGTTGAATCTGACAATTTCTTGACCTTGAAGCGCCATCCTCATGTTCAAGGAGACAGCCACATAGTTCCTTGCTATTTTTTTTTTTACTAAACAAGGTTCAACGTTCTTCACCCGCGTTTGGAATCATCACTGGCATGAATGCGGGGCAAACGCATGGCATGACCGTCCGTCCAGTGGCGGCTGACATAGATCCATGGCAACCCGATCATTGGCACCGTGATGTACCTTTCCTGTAGTTAACTTGAAGCGGAATCAATCTCCCAGCGATAGGGAGCCATAAAGTCCTTCTTTTCTCTCGGACTTCCTTTTCCTTCGAGCCTGAGCAGACCACACCAAGTAACTCACCCAAATGGGATCAATGGCCATATCCAAATCAAATGGCGACCCGTCGCCTTCGTCTTCCCAAAATCTATCGGAGAAGGAGCACATATCCCAGATCGAAGGCGGCCTGAAATGCACACCAAAGGCGGCAGTATATAATGCCGATGTAGATGTCTCTGCCGTCGACGAGCGAAAACTAATGCGCAAGGTGGACTTACGTACCATTCCTTGGTTGGCGTTTTTATACCTGCTCGCGTTCCTCGATCGGACGAGCATCGGGAATGCCAAGGTAATATTTCTTCTCCTTCCATTGGCGCTCGCATTCACCATATCACCATCGACATAGTTGTATGCCATGGAAGCGGACCTGCATCTGACGGATACGCAATACCTGCTCTGTTTGACTATCTTTTTCATCTCTTATGGGATATTTGAAGTGAGTGAATCTATTAAATCGTGTCCACCTTCCGTAACTCACTCGACCCTGCCAAGGTTCCCTCTAACATCATGCTGAAGCGTTTACGACCCTCCATGTGGTTATCTGTCCTCATGTTATTGTGGGGAATTATCATGGTATGCAGAAAACATCAAAGCCTCGCATTATAAAATACAAATCTAATCCATTTGTCCCCTGGTGCGCTAACAGACGTTGCAAGGCCTCGTGACTAATCTCAGCAGCCTCATGGGTGCGTGATCGTCGAGCGATAAAGAATCACAACACCTGAAGTCGTTCGTTAGCAATGCGGTGGTTGCTTGGCATGTTCGAAGCAGGGTTTTATCCGGGCGTAGCGTACTACCTTTCGTGGTGCGTGCCTCTCGCCAGTCACTCTCCCCCCGATTTTTGACGGCGCGAAACGATGAACGAATAGTTGGTACAAGCGCAACGAATTTGGTCTGAGGTTTGCAATATTTTTCTCCGCAGCGACAGTGTCCGGCGCGTTTGGTGGTCTCCTTGCGGTAGATATACCTCATTCTGTTCTTCCCCGCCAGTACTTACTTGACGTGTGGCGTTGCTCCAGGTAGCAATCTCCAAGATGGAAGGCATCGGGGGCAAGGCGGCCTGGTCTTGGATATTCATCATCGAGGGCCTAATCACCGTCGTTGCAAGCACGCTCTCGTTTTGGATCATTGTCGATTTTCCGGACAACGCCAAGTTCTTGACCGAGGCGGAGCGCACCGTCGTCGTCCGGAGACTACAAGAGGATAACCAATTCAGCGCAACGGGGGAACAACTCAGGTGGAAAAATATCATGGCGAGCCTGAAAGACTGGAAGACGTATATTTACCGTACGTCCCGTTTCTTGCGCATCATCGACGTGTTGAGATGACCAAGACGGATGATCCACTGGCAGTCGTGGTGTACTCCGGATGCGACATGCCGTTGTACGCATTTGCGCTGTTCTTGCCAAGCATTATCTCCCAGGTAAGTCATGTTTTGTTTTCCTCAGGTTCGATTGATTCTTGCTCCCTGACACGTACTTATCCGTACAAAATTTGTCACTCTTGTTAATAGCTCGGTGAGTTGACCTCCTGTAAAAATCCCAAAGGCAGACAGTCTGATTCCCGGGTTAGGCTACAAGGCGACCGCTGCAAACCTGTTGACAGTCCCAGTGTACGTTCTGGCATGTATTTCCACTTGTACCGTCGGTTTTTTGGCCGACCGCTTCGGAAACCGTGGACTGTGTAATTTGTACGTCCTGAGTGCCCCCATTTTGACATCGCGTGGATTACGATCCAATTGCGCCACTGCAGGGTCTGCTTCGCTATCGGTACGTTATTGGTTGATGGTCTAATTTAACCAACAATCATGTTCGTACGTACAGCTGCAGTGGGGTACATCATTTTGGTGACATCCCGCAACGCCACGCTCTCGTACGTGGCAGTATATTTAGCAGCTTGGTGAGCACGTTCTCTTGCGAACGGTCGCAGGATCTCATCATCGACTTCGTAGTGGGATATATCCATGTATTGGTGAGCGTTCACATTTGAAGCGGTTGCGAGCTGATGTTCACCGACGGACACGTGGATCCAAACAGCCAACACAGCGTAAGTGTGGTCTCAAATATGAGATTCAGAATTCCCGTCGGATGTGCTCACACATCCCGTTCGCGAAATACTTGCAGTTCATGGGTCGCTAATAATGTTGAAGGGTCGTATAAGCGCAGTGTCACCATCGGGATGGTCGTTTCTGCGTACGTACATACCTGCTCTAAAACACACGGGCTCGTGACGAGCAACCAACGCCCTTCTTTTTCAGTGGCAACATTCAGGGCGCGATCAGTTCCAACGTCTATCGCGCAAACCAAACGCCGTGGTACCCCATGGGGCACGGGCTTGTATTAATGTACATTTGCCTTGGACTGATCTCGACGGCGGCTATGAGAATTCTGCTCAAGGCTGAGAATGCACGACGGGACCGAGGGGAGAGGGACGAAGTGATCGAGGGTCACGACGGGGGGTCGGAGGTGAATGGACGGTTTGGGAGTGTGGAAGAGGCAAGGAGGGAGAAGGGAGATCTGTGGAGTGGGTATCAGTATGCACTATGATGGATCCGAATAGCCAGCCAAACTTCGGATGTGATGTTACCAACACGAAGGCGATCATTTGACTTGTCGCGCCGTGTTCCTGAAATGAAAGTAAAACTGACAAACGCACCGTGGAACTGGTGGGACCAGATCTAATCACACGACACGATAGACTTGCCTCTTCTGGGAGTCCGCGGGACAATTGCTGCATCAGCACAAATTCACCTAGTAGCAGAACTGCGGAGATGAAGTGGGTGAACGCCAAAGGTGACGGGGGGCCACAGAACCGTTGTGGCTGATGTCCAAGAAGAGCTCTTCAACCACCTTGACCCTCTGAGACATCGTCTCGATGAAAGTCTCGACCTGAGCGGAAGGCCTGCGTTATCTGCCGCGATAAGGATGGGATTACATACATGCTGCTCTGGCAACACAAAAAAAGCCCGACTGCGGAACGATACCTTTTGTGGACCCGAAACCGATGCGCTGCAACCAAATGTAGATAGGCACCACCTTCGCCTTGAGCTTGAAGCCCAACGGTGATCCGATCAAATTGAACGGATAAACAGAACCGCCTATGATCTGAAAAAAAGGCGTCGCAGTATACTATGTACTACAGAGACCTTCGGAATGAGTTGTATCACTAACGATGGAAGTGACCGTCTCAGCGAGTTTTGTCGGCGACGCCAGGTGCGGGTCAAAGCGCGGGTGGATATAATATTATATAGAATGAATGTGGAGATTCGCTTAACTCCGCACCTGCCCTAAACTCGTTACGGAGATTTTCACGACTACTTAAAAGCACCAACGAAGTCAACTTCCGTTCTCAATCCCGATACCCACGCGCCTATCATCTACCTCTTTCCTCTTCCTTGTTTTATTAGCAAACAAAATGGGTCGCCCGCTTTATTCTCGCACGTTTAAAACAACACCCGCGGTGCGGGACCCAGAGCCGCTCGCTTGTGAGACTTGGTCTTATCTCAACGCCTTTGACCCGGACTCGGACGAGTTCTTCGACAACGAAAATGCCGTGTACGAGGACTTCATTGGCCCCGTCACGCCCTTGGGCCCGGAGATGGAGGTCGATGATGAAGAGGACCGTGAAATGCTCATCGTTCGCATGGGCAACGTCAGTCCGATCACATCCGAGAGCAGCCTGAGTGACACCGACACTTCGCTCGCTGTCGGTGCAGAGGATCCTGCCCGTCTCGTTGCAGATGCCTTCCATGACATAAGGCATATCGAAGAGGCAGACTCAACCCTCCAAGAGCCTGCCGTGCGCGTTCGCCTCGCTACACGTACTCCGCTCAGTGAAGCAACACGATGGGGTCCTCAGACGGTGGACTCGGGACGCTCGCATCCCCGACGCGGGTTTATGACGACGCCTGCCATTCGCTCGGTTTCCTACCATCCTTATCCACAGCGCGACGAATCACTCCCCGTGCCTGCTCCGAGTACTCCCATTCCAGTGCCTACCGTCGCTCGTCGCTCTTCCGTAGCTGACGAGCGTTCGTTATCATCGCCTTCGACTCCACCCCACCAGACCCCTCTCGTTCACTTCCCGATGTCCCCTCCACCTGCGAGCACACCTAGAATCTACTCGTGGGCGCGTAACCAAAGTCATTCCGGTTCCCCGTCCCCTGGCAGTCCCTTCACCAATCCTCGTGCCCGCACTTCGTATGCACACCTTTCTCCTGCGTTCACCCGCATGCGCGATGTAACTGTTTAAATCCGAGTCCCGGCACAGCTCTCAAAATCACCGTCATTCCTTTCTATTTCTTTCCACCTTACCTTTCTCCCTTCCATATCTCTGTTGGGCTTTGTGGAGCAACTTACACACATTTACAGTCATTTATATTTCTTTCTACGCACATCTAATCCACTCACTCATGCATCATATATACAATGAACGCAGAGCCTACGATCCATGCTTTGCTGTACCATCATGTGCTTTCCTATAGTTATTGTGTTGCGACAAGTGATTAGGCTAGACAAGCTTAGATAGGGCTCAGTCTCAAATCTCATTCACGGTTCAATCTGTACATACACTTTCTTTTGTGTGCGTCCATCGACACGCTCAACCCCATCTTGCGTCACACTTGCCCACGCTCTCAGCAATTGCCCACGTTGACGTGTCAGAGGTTTTTGACAGACCCAAGCAAATGGTATCTTCTGCTTCTGAACCAGGCAACCTCAGGGCTGCCTCCTTCTCCCGAGACTCTGGCAGGAACGCCACGGGGACTCCGAGATTAGAATGCATAGTGATCGAGATAAACGAGTTATTAATGTTTCCGCGAGGCACTGACGTCGACAAGAATGATCTGGTATATCCGCGACGTATCAGCCAAATCCGCGTGGTGCCCAGGGAAAGGGGAAAAAAAAAAGTGGGGAAGACGGATAGGGAATACGTACACGGCTGTCTCGACCACCGATCGGACAAAAGAGCCGTCCATCAAGCCTCTCCAGCGCAGATGCACGATATCGTCGATCGAGGCTGGCGAGGGGGCTTCGTACACGGCCACGTACGGGTCCACGCGGTCGTTGGCGCGCAGTCTGTATGCATGTGACGGCGATCAGATAGCCCATGAGAATGGCAAGGACGGGAACAGAGGGGGCCACGAAACTTGCCTCTGCGCACCCAAGCAAGCCATGCCGACCCATTCAAAGAACGCCGCGAGGCGCTCCTCGTAGTCCTCTGCGTCCTCCGTGGGGGATCGGTCGAGGTTGTCTACGCGGGGGACGTACACGTCTGCCTCGTGTCGCGTGCGTGCCGTCACGTCTTTCACCGCGTACGCCTCAGGAGGGGCCAGTGTCGGCTGTTGAGCTGCTATACGAGCGTTGTTGAGTCAAGAGCAGAGACCCAAAGGGAGAAGAACGTACCATCCACGCCAACGTACGCAACCTCCCACCTCCCAAGACCCTGAGCCTCCCGAATACCATCCCAAACGCGCAACGCCGCTCTCTGGCGCGCCTGCACCGCGACGCTCACCGTCTCGCGCTGGAGCGGTACCCGAATCACTTTTCCGAGTGTAAGACACCCAGCTCGGAGTGAGAGGACGGCGCAACAGACCATATCGTTCCGGACACCCCTTGAATGGGAGCTTCTGGCCTACCAACCCGAGCTTTTCGTACAAACCTTTCGAGACGGAAAGGGTGAGGATGCCCCGCGGGTCGATGCACCATGTATCGTCGCCGCTGCATTGGGTGGGCAATGCTTTGAAATGACTTCGGATCAAATCGATCAGTATTTGCGACGAAGGAAAGACCAGAACTCACTCGGTCGGAATGGATAGGTCGTACAGCTCTGACAAGGTAAATCGGGCCGTCGAGTAGGTCGTCTTCAGAGACGTGAACACGGCGTGATCCTGCACAGAACTTGGAAATACGACGTCAATCTACTTGCAAGGATGAACCCAGCTCTCGGAGAATGTTGGATCAAACAGACAGACTTGCTGAATGAATGGATGCGACGTCGCCAGTCGCTCCAACTGCGGTGAGGGCAACGACCCTGCGCTCAACTTTATCCGAGTCTTCGACATCGTAGAGGGTATGTACACAGCCACTAATACTCCTCACTGAACAGCATACCCAAGTTTGCCAACCACAATGTTGTCGATCAGCCTCGTCTTACCCACCCAGACAGCCCCGCTCAAGATCACTGGCACGGACTGTCTCCGTGCCGGGCCATCCAAGACCTCAAAGGTATCTGAGTCGTTCATTTGGATATAGTCCAACTTCATCTCAATCCCTCTCGAAGCAGCACTGCTGATCGCACCCGTTACGAGCACCTCAGCCGCGCGTATACACGCATCCTTGGTCTCCCCTGCCAACCAACCTGACTCGGCAGCTTGCAGTGCCCTGTAAAGTGTGTTTGCGACCGAACGCTCTTCGGTGGACAGATACGCATTTCGCGACGACAGCGCGAGCCCGTCGACGGGGTCACGCTCCGTCGGAACTATGTGCACATTGTCAGACTCAGGGTTCGCGAGGAGCAGGTCTCGGCACATCCTGCGAATCAACAACGCTTGCTGGATGTCCTTTTGACCGAAATACGCATTCGTCGGCTGATATGTCGCTGGTCGTGTCACTGCTCTCTAGTATTCCAATGACACACGCACCTGTACGACGTTGAAAAGCTTGGTAACGATCGTAGCCACACCTCTGAAAAAGTGGGGCCGGCTGCTGCCTTCCATCTGGTGACTGTAGCCCTTGACGTCGACGAACGTACCCTTTTGCAGAGCGACGTTCTGTTGTATGCCAGAGGGATACATGTCTTGTACGCCAGGCAGGAATACCGCAGAGGGTGTTCGGACGGAGCCCAAGACGTCCACCTGCTGCGTCGCTAGCTGCTCGAGGTCCTGAGGAAGCGTGCGGGGGTAGACGCACAGGTCTTCGTGTGGTGCAAACTGCGCGGGATTGACGAAGATAGAGACGACCGTCAAGTCGTTTTCATGGAGCGATTTACGCACTGTATGTATGAGCGCCGGTACTAGGCTTAGGAGGACGGGGGGCTCACCGAGCGAAAGATGGCCATCATGCAAGGCGCCCATCGTTGGCACAAAGCCAACTGATTTCTTCTGGTCGAATGCGACCTGCCTCCATGCCCTGTAGGGTGGGATAGAACTCAGGATCGGTATGGATGAGTCCGGGAGTGCCAAAGAGGACATAGTGGTCCTGTCAGTACGGTGACACGCTCGCAAGCTTGGCCAAATGTGCCGAAACATGTTGAGACCGGGTCGTGTGCGAGAACAACATGAAAGTTGGTGACACCGGGCTCGGTAACCGAAATGTAAATATATTCTGCAGGCTAATGCGGACCACCGGATCGCGCGCGTTAACTCTACAGCATGGTCCTCCATTTTTCCGCCGTGATCGGGGTATCATTCAACGCGTTTTCGTGCAACACAGGCCTGTCGCTCATCATATGCTGCTTTCCAACTCTTCCATTCAGTCTCTGTACCACCATCAGCCCATACCGCCCACCCATCTCTGATTCGCATCCAAACCACCATGGGATGGGCAAGGATGGTGGCACGTACACGCGCAAAGATCGAGAGTGGCCAGGCGTAAGGAAGCAGTTCGGTGAATACGTAGTGCACGATGCCAAGGCAGATGCCGATACCAAGCCCCCACAATATCTGATGTGGCGTGTGGTACAACAGGTTTAGCCTGAAGGTGGCGTTCAAGCTTCTCTAGGGAATGTCATATAGGGAGGAACTTGCCTAGAATAGGCGACAAGCTGGACCCACGAAATGATACCAGAGTAAACGACGAATCTAAACGCCTGATCGATCAGAGGACTCCCGGATGTGGCGAACCGATGCCGAAAGTACATGTGGCAGACGAGGAAACCACCGAAATAACCCATATATTGACTGTGTGAGGACGGAAAACCGTACCCACCGAGATAGACGCCATCGTCTAAATTCGACGCCGGTCAGCGCCAAAGGATCCCGGTCAGGAGAATGATGAAATACGCACTGATGGGTCGTTCCTCCTTGATGATGTGCTTCAAGACCCAATTGAACGCCTCGCAAAGGATCTGGCCCACCCACATGTTGATGATGGTGAGTTCACGGGTCTGCACGGCGAGGGCGGCATATGCGGGCTAGTTGCAAGTCTGGTCTGCACGCGTGCATGTGGGTGGTGCTGTCGCACGCACCATGAGCAGGATGGGGCTCAGAGTGAGCAGCGCCAACGCGAGCGAAGCGAGTGAAGAGGAGTCATCTAAAACGGGTGCGTTGATCGGGGCAGTGTTGGTGAAAAGCTAACAAACTGACATATAACATGAGTGAGCTCGAGGGGAACCCTGTCAGACATGGCCGTTCGGACGGAACTTTAGTACAGCTTTCCAGCGGCTATCACACACCGCCCACAACGTTATCCTCGAGTTCCTTTCCATGGCTATGTCACGCTCTCAATGTCCTTGTTCTCGCGGCGCGGCTGCGTTCAAGCTGTGTACAACTCGAGTCACCTTGGCGTGGCATAATGACTCTCAGGCTGGCGTCTATCTCGTACGTATAAAAATGGCGTGTCGTTGGGCATCGTTCTTTACTATCTCGAACCTCCTGCGACTCGCTGCATGGCTTCGTTGCAGCAAGTTGTCGAGCAGCTGGCCCTGCTTGCCACGTCCGGTGCCAACGGAACTGTGGGTACCAATGTTACCTCTGCCGCAACTGGCCCCCGAGGGCCCATCGAGCTCTTGACCACCATCTACAAGATGCTCTTCTCTGCTACCGCATTGCGCGACTGGGCGATTATCTTGGTCATCGGAAGTCTCTTTGAGACTGCGCGCAGACTGTTATTCATGCTCTGGTATTGGTCGATCAAGTCGTTCTTCGTCACCGCTGTCTTTTCCGAAGAGGATATCAGCTTCCGTGCGCTACTTTTATTCCTGATATATCTAGTTCACGCGTACTAACTCGTGTGTCCGACAGAGTGGATCCTACTTTGGCTATCAAAGCAACCCTCATGGAGTGTGTCAGCTCGTCTGATGACGGACCATCGATATTAATTTAGTTTGCTTATTTCGCAGAAGGGGCACGGAATGTTCAAATCAGCACTTCCAACTTTGATCTCTTTGCAGTCCATTTCGATCCGACGGACACGGACGACTCCTCGCGGAAAGTGACTTACCTTCCGGCGATGTCGGAGTCATATACGCTTTGGTATAACCGTTGTTGGATAAAGATAACTCGCACTATCGAATCCCAAAATCAGGGATGGACTTCAAGAGAATATCTTACCATGTCGTGAGTCCTGCTTGACGACCTGATCAGAATGTTACTCACTTGTCCCAGTATCTTGACCCGCGACCATGGCGTTCTGGCGGGAATCCTCGAACACGCCAGGGCCGAATATCTCGATGCCCAAAAAGACAAGATATCCATTTTCATTTCGGACAAGTACAACAATTGGTCCGTCGTGTTTCCGACAGTGTGTCTTGGACCAGCCCAGCTAAATTCATTTATTGAAAGTGGAAATGGCTGGCGAGAGCTTGCAACGCGTCCCAAGCGTCCTCTCAACTCCATTATCCTAGACCCCGGCATCACAGACCTGGTCATCGACGATGTGAGCGATTTCCTGGATAGCAAGGAGTGGTACGCGGAACGTGGCATTCCATTCCGTCGCGGATATCTGCTTGTTAGTTTCTTCCTTCGCTTGATGTGGAGCCCGACGCTCACCTTGGTCTCAGTATGGTGCCCCCGGATCTGGAAAGACATCTCTCATCCACAGCATTGCTGGGGAGCTTGGTCTGAACGTATACATTGTCTCGCTTTCCCGCTCCGGAATGGACGACACCAGTTTATCTGAGCTCATCTCAACACTCCCAGAGAGATGCATCGCTCTCATGGAAGACATCGACGCTGCCTTCCACCACGGTCTCAGCCGCGAGTCTCCTCAGGTAACCCCCACTCGACGCCCCATCGACGCCGACAAACCCGGTGCGCCCGTCCCACCGGCACCCACCGAGAACCGTGTGTCTCTGAGCGGTCTCCTCAACGCGCTCGACGGTATCGGTGCGCAGGAAGGTCGCGTCTTATTCGCGACGACGAACAAGTACAACTCGTTGGACCCGGCACTGTGTCGACCCGGTCGGATGGACCTGCACATCGAGTTCAAGCTCGCGAGTCGATTACAGGCCAAGCAGCTATTTAAGCGATTCTACTCCCCTTCATCACCATCTGCTACCCGTGCTGAGGGGCACAAACGTGAAAATGGGCATGCCAAGGTCGACCTGGACTCGAAAGATCTCATCGATTTATCAGACACAAAAGCGTCATTAAAAACTACCCCTTCGATACCATGCTCGCCCTTGCCCTCGTCGCCTCCCTTACTATCCGAATGTGTCGTCGAAGAGAAAGAGACCCCCGGACGGCCCTCGTACGTCGGCACCTCGCACCGCGACCGTGGCCCCACGCTCTCGCACGACGAGATTGAATCTCTCGCCGTGCAATTTGCACAGGTCATTCCGGAGCGCGAGTTATCGATGGCAAGTCTGCAGGGTTTCCTCATGATGCACAAGACACGGCCATTTGGGGCTGTGATGGAGGTTGGGGCGTGGGTGGAGAAGGAGAGGGCGGAGAGGGCGAAGCGGGAGGTGGATTCGGACGATAAAACGGTGGGGGGATCGAAGGCTTAGAGAAAATGGACCCCTAGTATACCGACGTACTAGTGTATAATACACGCCTAATGACGCACGACACCCTAATCATGATGACGAATTGATTGCGTGACGATGTGTATACTCGGATAGTAAAGAAATGCTCCATGGACTCGAGACAGGTCACCGGACCAGATGGCAATGTGAGATTTCATTGATCTAGCGGACTAATGGGGTTAGACCTTCGGGCAGTTTTAGCTTGACAGGTAAGTTAGAAGTTAGACACAGCTTGGACTGGCGAATTCAAGAGTCGTGATTGGACAATGAGCCCACGGATTCCAATGGCGGAACCGAAGTTTTGTTCGTCTGATCGGACTTTTCTGAAACGAGATCACAATGTCTCAGCAGTGACAGAACGAGTGTCCCTCAAGGCAGAGTACGCTGAACGTTCTCCAAGTAGTTTAACGCTCAGCTGATTCCATGCAGGTCACGAACAAGCAACATATTACAAGTGCATCTCCAGGTATCTTTATATAATCAATGCAAACAAGTAATGTGTAATTAGGCGATCAGGGCACGTGCATATTTCCTACGATATTTACTGTCCACAGACTCGAGATAGAAGTTACCAGGCCAGATGTTATCGATCGAGCCCTCTGGCGTGTAGTTGACCGCGTTGTGATTCTTCTCACGAAGCTGGAAAGCGCAAATTCAGCATGAATGTCGATCAAGGTACACAGGGAAACTCACAGTCAACGCATCGACGTATTCCTGGCATGGCACGACCTTCATGCTCTCCAATCGCTTGATGAGGTCCATCTTTTCCCGAATCTCTGATGTGTCACCCTTGACACGGAGTGTGAAGAAACTGGACGCGCAACCACTACCGAAAGCAAACATGCTCAAGCGCTTGCCGTTGAGTTCAGTAGGCTCAACCGAGGAGAGGAGGGAAGCGAGGCAGCCGTATAGGGAAGCGGTATACATGTTGCCTAGACGCTTCGAGCAGCCCATGGCCGGCTCAACCTTCTTGGCATAGGCCGCTTTGGATGCAGCAATAAACGTTTTCTCGAGGGTCTTGTCAATGAGGGACGCGGTGTAGGAGGTAGAGAGAATGGTCTCGGGGGAGGGGATATTAGCGAATTGGGGTGCGGAGGGGGAGCTGACAAAGTCGTTGTAGAATAGACGTCCAAAGCCTTTCTGAACTTGCTTTCCATAGGGGGCATGAAATACAGCGTAATCGAGGTCATCAAGGGAAAAGCCCTTGTCAGACTTGCCATTGGCATGACCGTTGAGTTGTTGGAGCTTCCTTAATCTGGCAGTCTTTTCGCAAAATCGCGCGTATGAGGCGTCGAGAGCGGAGATGTAAGTGGTGACAGAGACTGGTCCGTCGACTTCGGGATACTCAGAATCGAGCTTCGGCTTGTAAAAGTCGTATGTGTTCGTCATGTGGTTGCCATGGATGGCTGGGGAAATCAATCGTCAGCTTGAGTTACCACTGCTTTTGGTGAAGACCTACGTTCGATCACTACTGGTGCGTTGGGACCAATAAGGATGGCACATGCACCAGCACCACCAGCGGGACGGGCAGCCCCTTCAGCGTAGATGGCAATGTCACCAGCCACAACGATAGCATTGCGACCGTCCCAAGAGGTCGACTCGATCCAGTTAACGGCGTTGAAAAGAGCAGCGGTGGAACCGTAGCAAGCATTTTTCGAGTCGACACCCTCGATATCGAAGTTACCTGAGTCTGCAAACAGGTCCATGAGGGTAGTTTTGGTAGATTTCGACTTGTCGATGATGGTCTCAGTGCCGACATCGATACGGCCAATGGACTTGGGGTCGATGTTGAACTTTTCGAGAAGGCCGCTGACGGCTGTTGCACGGAACGCGTCAGCATGAGGGACCGAGTCGACAAGATGAGGCATACCGTTCAAAGCAAAAGAGTTGATGTCCTCGCGGTCATCACAGCAAGCCATGTACTCTTGGCCAAGGCCAATAGTGTATTTTCCGGAAGAAACGTTGTCGAAGACCTCGAGGTCAGCCTCTGAGATGCACTGAAAGGGGAAAGTGAATAACGAAGGAGATGTCGCGAGAGTAATGCATACCCTGCGGGGGAAGTAGACCTCCATGGCGAGGATGCCAACATCCTTTGGGCGGGGAATGTCGTACTCTTCGGAGGTAATGGCGGACACGGGAGGGATGGCCATGGTTTGAAAGTGAAGAAGGAATGGGGACTTGGTTCTGAGTTGCGGTGGTTATATACCCGGTCGAAGCTGTATAACTATTTTTTGACCAAAAAATGATACGATATCTCTTCAAGTGGCGTGTCTCACAAATTAATTTTGACCCGAGTTAGACCGCCTACTGACCACCGAGACAAACAAACAAACGTCTGAGACATGTCTGCTCTGTGCGCTGCAGAGACACGGGGGGAGGAGGAGGACCTCCAGCTGGCCAGGCACACAGAACGTTCCTCCAAGTCCAGTGCAACGTTCGGTACGTTTGCCGGCTGCCTTCGACCCGAACCCAACCGACACTGCACCTTCCAAATTTCCTGCTGAGTGGGAGCGATACTCACCCTTTTGGAGGATATGTCTCATCAACAACCTTGCATGCTATCATCACCAATCGTACCCTAGTTGCGTGGTGAGGACGTACGCAATTATACCGCATCCTACTGTAAATGGTCTTCGAACACGAGGGATGACTTTCATATCGATACCAGATTTGAACACCTCCAAGACTTACTAGCCACATCAGGTTACAAGTCTTCCCCGCGGCCGAAGTGGTCAGCCCCATGATCATTGTCCGGTCAGCCACCCGGTCCTAATCCGGCCTCCCTCTTTAACCGGCAGCCAAGAGCGGTACATCAGCAGTGTCGAGATGACATCTCCGCCTTCCTCTCTTCTGCCGGGCTACCCAAATCGCGTTACGCCCAGTCCATCGCCAAACCTCTTCTCTCCTGACAGCCATACCCACGTTCAGCACCGTACTATCCCAGCGGACCGGTCACACATATCCCTTTCTGATCCTGTTCTCGCCGCCGCCGCCGAAAAGAGGCTCTCCAGCATCCAGGGAAAACGGCAGCGCAAGCGATCGATTATCAGGAATGCCGGCACGATAAAGACCGCCAAACCTGGATATCTCGTACTTCATCTCGATAGCTTCCCAACGTTGAGTCCGTGCGACGATGGCTTTTCCGCGGCTGATACTGCGAGCCCACCGCCGAGGTCGATGGATATCTATGGAGCGCACACAAGATACGGCGGGACAACAGAGGCTCGAGGAGCCATGGAACTCGACCACAAGCTGTTGAAACCCTCGGACGACCGTTGCGATATCTCCGAAGTGATGACGATCGGCATGGATGGCACTCTCAGCGATGCAGGCTGTTCCGCCCCCGATAACAGGTAATCCAGCGATTGTCCGTTTCCTGACCCTGACCAACAATATCAGTCGATACGGTTCAGGTCTAGCGCCGCTGGCTAGTGAAATCTTCAGGGAAGAGCTGTACGCGAGAGGCTACTTGGAGAGGCCCGCAAGTCAGCCACCGAACGTCACGCGGAAATCAATAACCGGCTTCATGCTTGCGAGCCGCAGTGTTTTCCCCAAAGTCTTAGGAAGACGCCAAGGTCGCAAGGTCGCCGAATGTATGAGAATGGAACAGGTAAAAGTAATCCGGGTAAGATGGGGATGAAACGGCGCCACTGACTCCAGTGCAAAGGAAGTAACCAGGACAGCTGGCCAACTCGACAGGCCCGAGAAGAAGTTCGCAACGTCCATCGCTTCCGTAGCTCTCAGGGTCCCACACATCGAATCTCCCGGGACGAACTCGAACACCTCGGTGTCTGAAACGTTCGATCTACACGAGCTTTCATACATCACTGCATTCACGACACCGCCTTCCTCACCTTCGATCGTTCTTGACGCCGGGCCCGCCTCGACGACGGTAAGCACGGGGTATGACGACGAGGAGCCGTGCGATGACGCAGGAATGTATTGAGTGGAGTGTCACTGCCGCGTGGTACCAACCGATGTGCAGAGTTATTTATTTATTTTGGCATGTAGATTTCTCAACCGTTGTATGTAACAATCTGGATTTCATGATTGGATGTGATAAGATAGGAGCCATTCACCGCTGACTGTGGGCATGGTTGATGCGTGTCATGCTTGACGGAACGATGCAGCAAGGGCCAGATCTGTTTCAGTTCGGAGTCAAATACGTACGAACGACGCACGAGGAACCGCCGTGACAGAGAGCTCTACCCCTTCATATACGAAGCCGCAGGGAGCCTTCCAATCTCAACGTTCATAAAACGGCATGCCGCGATGAACTTCATCACCAACAAAACAGTAATCTTGCTCTTGCCTCGTGTCTATCAATAGTAGATGCAGCCGGTCATCGCCCTGCCATGCGTACAACTGACCTGAACCACATGTAATACCAGTGGACTCGTGTTTATGCGACGGTTATATCTACATCAGAGGCGCAATCAATCAGGAGCTCACCCATTTCCATTATTTTCATGTCTGTATCTCATGCCATCCCCGACATGTCAGCTCTGACACTTGAAGTTACGCCTCATCGCGCTCCCTTTGATGACCACGACGCAGACCTTACCCTTCACGCGTCAGACGGCGCGCGGTTCGCTGTCCACAAGGTATTCCTGACCATGTCTTCGCCTCTGCTGAAGCGTTGTCTGGCGTTGGGATCCTCTTCACCCTCCCCTGTCTTCGAGGGGGTGATTGTGAGGCAGGATTCTGGTCGGGACACCATCGACCTCGTCGAGGACGGCACGACGACGGAGAGGGTTCTCCACTACTGCTACCCCTTTTCCAACCCCGTTCTCGAGAACCTCGACGACATCCAGGCCGTGCTGGAGATGATGAGGAAGTATGCGATGAAGGGTATCATGAGCCGCGTGCGAGGAATGCTCGTTCAGCCTGCGTTCCTGGAAACCGAGCCACTGCGCGTCTTTGCCATCGCCTATCGCTTCGGGTTCGAAGCCGAGACGCGCCTCGCAGCCCGACACACGCTTCGCTCGCCCATCTTCGGTCCGTACGTCAAGGAGCTGGAGCACATACCTGCGTCGGTGTACCACAAGCTCCTCCAATACCATCGCAATTGCAGTCTGGCGGCGTGCTCGCTTACGTCCGACTTTTCGTGGTTCCCCGGGTTCGCGTCACGCTGGGTGTGGTTCCAGTGCGACGACTGTGTTCACCACTCGCTGCCGTGGCCGCTGGCGGACGGTAAGATTTACGAGGTGAACGCGTGGTTCATCGAATATATGGAACGCACGCGGGAGGTGCTTCGCGAACGGCCGTGTGCCAAGGTGGTCACGGATCCGCTGTGGATCGCGGAGGCCCTGGAGTCGGCGGCTGCATGCCACACCTGCCGACCGACCTCGTACTTGGATTTGAGCACGTTCATCTGGGACCATTTCACGGCGGAAGTGGAGAAGGCGACGGAAGCAGTAGGTCTTCTAGTTTTTGTCTCACACAGAACTGAACGGCTGTTGTTTTAGGTGGAACTCGATATATCCTTCTAGAGGCATCGGATGTAATGGAAATGGAGCTCTATCGTCCCCGGGTATCAGCTGGCAAAGTGTAAACTGTACAACCACCCAATGAAAATGTCTCATTCAGTCAGTATGCTGTGATGTCACCAAAGGTTTGATTCCTGGCCAGCATCTGGAAAGGTCTTTAGAAGGGGAACTTTGAAGCGTTACCGATGATGCTGCTATTTGAGTTCGATCACGCTCAGGTGCGTTGATACCATTGCGACATTGTGGGTTCCATTTCCTCCATCCATCCGGTGACTGCTCCCTGAAATTTCAGTCCCCTCGGCGCATTTCGTCCCTGAGTATACCCTCCCTGAAGGCTCTTGCCTGAGGGTGGAGAGTTCGAATTGTTTGCTTGTGGCATAACACTCGTGGACAACCGCCAGTGAGAACCAAGGTGAATGCACCTCTCACCAATACAATGTTACCGCCGAGTGTACGACCTTCACATTCAGAATTTGATCGCTGCAGCCACCTAATCGGATCAGCCTGTAAATATTTGCCATCAGAAGGTGTAATTGTGTTTCACGAAGGACACATGGGCAGGCCCGTCCAGTCTGGTGACCAAATCGTCTGCGAGGTTTGTGGTCACGAGCCAGGCAAACCATCGATGATGGACTTGAGACGGCCTTAGCCACCAGATTCTTCCTGTATAAATCCTTGACCTGCTTGTAGTTTTCCCGTGTCTCGCCACAGACGTCCCGATACTGTAGGTCGTGATTTAATCTTCGTCTTTACTCGACTTCATTGGGCTGTAACAGTGTTTCTGCGTACACCATGTTTGAAACCCCTCAGGTTCCATACGCGTCCGCCCCTTTCGATCATGCAAAGGCCGATATCATCCTGCGTTCCTCAGACAAGATCGACTTTCGTGTCTTCAAGCTCTTCCTCTCTCTGGCATCCCCATTATTTGAATCCCTCTTCAGCCTCCCTCAGCCGACTGAAGAGAACAAGGATCAGGAGACCAAGGATGGCCTTGCTATCGTTCCCGTGACGGAGGACAGCGTGACGCTTGACATCCTTCTTCGTTTCTGCTATCCATGCACTTTGGCAGAAGACCCTAAGATAGAGACGCTACAGGGTGCCATAGTCGTTCTGGAGGCAGCCAGGAAATATTCTCTTGATGTCATCGAGAAGAAAGCTCGCCAGGCAATCTCAACCCCAAAAAATATTGAGGAAGCGCCTTTCAAGTGCTTTGCATTTGCACATCGAGGACGGTTGCGGGAGGAGACGTTGCTCGCTGCAAGATACACGTTGACCCAGCCGCTCGTGCCATCATGGTTCCAAGAGATTGAATTACTCACCGCAAGTGACCTCCTCGCCTTGCTCAGCTACCACAGACAGTGCGGGGAGGCTGTATACACGCTGAGGCTGGATCTATCATGGATCGTGTCCCACTATGGGAGTGCAGGGGCCTGCTCATGGTTGTCCGGCCAATATCAGGTTACTAGTTCCATCGATAGTTTTGGTTCTAGTAGCAGCCAGAGTACTGCTCATAACTGCCCGTGTCTAAGATCAAACAGGACCAACACCTCTCCTGGCGGATTCAAGCTGACACTATTTGGCAAGAAGGGTGGCTCACTTCAATGGTGGGAAGACTTTATGGAGGAAACCTTTGGGGCGTTGAGAGAAAAACCTTGCAAAGAAACCGTGCAAGTTAGCGCAGAGAAGACAGTACAGGCCGTGAAGGCACGGAACTGTCCAGCTTGCTCCCCAAGGGTCACTGAAGGTATGCGTGACTTTGTGGATTTATTCGGGAGAAAAATAGAGGAAGTGGTTTCTGAAGTAAGCTTTTAACCCGTACGAATAATTTCTATGGAACATGACGGTTTTCTTGTAGGTGACGCTGGACCTGGATTTTTAGAGATCGGCGTTAGTAGTATAGTTTCATGTAACCCTATTTAGTACTCTTTGATGTCCACCACTGCTCGTCTGCTGACTCGGTCCCTCCTTTCACGCGCTCCTTCTCGTCAATTCGTACCACTTCAGCTGGGGAGGAATCTCGCAGCGACGCCTTGCGTACGACATGCTTTCCGTCCTTGTCCTGTCCTCAAAGCAGACCCAGAGCCAAGAAACCAGCCCAAAGTGTCGCGCGAACGACCCACCCTCCGCGAAAACATCTACACCATCCCAAACGTACTGACCGCATCACGCATCCTCGCCTGTCCCGCCCTCGGATGGTCCATCCTCCACGACGATTTTTATCTTGCAACTGGCCTGCTCGTCTACGCCGGCTTGTCGGATATCGTGAGCTACACATCTCGTCGTTCGTTTGTCCGATCCGGCGACGTGACCTGTCGCATGTTGACGCACTGCAGCTCGACGGATTCTTGGCAAGGCGTTTCAAGATGCATTCCGTGCTCGGCACCATCCTCGACCCCGCCGCTGACAAGGCGTTGATGACTACCCTCACCGTCACGCTCGCCGTCAAAGGAATGCTTCCCCGTGTGTATTTCCCGAACCTTCCCCACCACCACTCTGCAACTCACCCTCCACCAGTGTGGCTGGCGACGATCGTCATCGGACGTGACGTGCTCCTTAGCCTGTCCGCGTTCTACATCCGTTATACCTCCTTACCCCACCCGGTAAGCGGGCCTCCCTGCAGACAGAGGAACACACCAACAGACCTCTCCGTCTCATACAGAAAACTTGGAAACGTTATTGGGATTTTTCGATCCCTTCCGCCGAAGTACGTCCGACGGCCATCAGCAAGGTGTGTACACAGCCTTTTCTTAGTTTGCCGTTTCGAACGCCTACTTGCGTGTTTCCACACCTAGTACAACACTGCTGCGCAGCTTGCGTTGATGTTTGGTACGACCGTCGCCCCGATCGCCCCAGCATACCTAAGTGCATACCTCCCCGAGATGCAGTACGCCAATCACTTGACTGTTCTGCGTGTGCTAATACGTCCTCGCCAGGGCCCTTGTTGCTGTGACCACCATCTGGAGCGGTTTGTCCTATGTATTTTCCAAGGACGCAGTCAGAATTGTCTCCGAAACGCGGAAGCAGCGACGGCCTCCGTCCCAGTCTTTGTAGTATGTATTACCTCTCCGCTCGTTTCCGTTTGATTTCAGAAGTAAGATTATCGTAATACACTACACGACATGGTCAAGATACAGATAACAATTTGCGCATTGCGCAAATATGCGATGATACAGAGTGTTTCATATTTGCTCAACCGTCGTTCTACGTCGACGGGCCTCATACAGAGCGTCCGCAATGGCTTCCTTGTTGGCGCAGGCTTCTCGCCACGCGTTACTCGCAAACCTATACCAGATTAAGAACCTGCACGTAGCGTACCAGTGAGGAACGCACCTTGTACGCCGAACAAATACGATACACCACGCAACACTCTTAAAGGTCCGCCGCTTTTTCGTGACGACAGATAAAGGTTTAGGGTATCCTATTCGCGATATACAAGCCAAAATACGCTGATCACTGGTCGCGGAAGCGTTAGCTTGGGGTGACTCAGTGTTACTTGTCCACATTACCTTGTTTCGAAACCTGCCAGCAGTACCAAGAGGTATTGCTTTTGATAGCCGAGATTGTCCCGCAATGCCGATTCTCGTGTAAACTTGGCTTTCAAGTAACGGATTTGGACAATCAACCCCTTGCACTCTCGCTTGTGTTGTGTATTCAATGCATCAAGCTGACCGTCCTCACTGAAAGTAAACCTTGTTACGCCATGCTGAAGAACAAGCAACACGAGTACGCACGTAGAACAGACATGTTGTTGCAACTTCTTGATCCTCGTCTTTTGGCTCTCGAGCTGATCATTGAGCAGACGAACCTGTGTCTGGGCTTGTTTCTTGGCACGCTCCGCCTTCGAGGTTTCCTCCTTTTGCTTCTCCCTTGCTTTCTCCTTTTCTACACGAAGTGCTTTCAAATCGCGACCAAAGATCTCCGCGTCTTTTCGGACGCGTTTCAGTTCTGCCTCGAGCATAGCGATAGTCCTAGCGATGTCCGTCTTTTCCATTACCATCCGATTCTTTTCTTGCTCACTACGCTGTAGTTCATCCGCTTGAGCCGAAAGCGCGTGTCGAAGTTCCTCGATCTCGGCAAGGTGAATGTCTAGTTGCTGACGTCGACCCTCGTGCGATTTCTGAGATGCCGCATATTCGCTTCGAAGTTTATGAGCTCGCTAGTGGAGACGGCGACACGCGCGAGCGTCAGGAAAAGACTTGTTCCGACAGACAAGATTGAAGCAGAGGCATACCTCGGAGGCCTGGGCATATCGCTGTTGGAGGTCCTTGTGGTCTCGCGCAAGAATGGACCGTTCTTGGCGCAGTTGCTCAATCATCGACATGTTCTCGTGCACCTTGGTTTCCAAGAGTCGGGCATTTTGCTCCGCGTTCACATTGCCTGTAGGGGCTCAAAGTTTCGGGTAAGACGTTTCGTAAGACCAATCCTGCGTACCTCGGAGCTCGGTCTCAAGGTCATGATTATCCTGCTTAGCTTTTTGCAGTTGATATTTGACGTCCTCCATATCCTAGTTCGCAAGTCAGTCGATGAACCAAAACACGTCATCATGGTCACCATCTCAGTACGTTGCATTTGACGAGCAACGTCGCCGATCTCGCGCTGCAGGCGCTCTTGTTCCGTGGACATTTGTCGAAGACGCATCCGTTCCGCTTGTAATTCTGCCTCGAGATCGGTGATGACTGCCTTGGCCTTTTCGGCTTCCTGCAAAACAGCGTGAGTTCATGCACGAGTGATGCACGAAGTAGAAGTTCCTACCCCTTGTGTGTCCGCTCTTGACCTGCGACTCTCCCTTTCCGCTTCGATCGCTTTCTTCGCGTCCTGCTTCGCATTGCGTACTTCGATGTTCATACGATTTGCACTGTCCTGGAGGACAGTCTTTTCGCCCAAAAGTTGGCGCTTTTCGTCCTGCCACTGTTTCTTCAAGGTGTCCAACTGAGCGTTCACATTTCGAAGTTCCGAGCGGAGTGCTTCGCTGGTCTTGATCAGCGGCGTTGGGGGATTGTCGAGGAGGTCGACTCCCGACGTATTCACCGAGAGAATACTATAGAAAGGTGTTGGTGTCATCATTCAATGAATGTCTTCTCCATACCTTTCGTCTGCTTCATAGGCGCGGTGCAACCTCGAAGGGTCGATTTTGACGAAACACTTTTGGCATCGAAGCTTTTCCAGTCGACGAAGCCGCCTCTCTTCTCTTCTCTGTAATCTTGCATTATCCTTCTCGAGCGACTCGATGTTGGAACGCGCATCCTCGAGGTTCTTTGTGAGCTCTACGATGTCAAGACCCGCCTCTTGCAGTTCGTCTAGCTTCTGATCGATGCTGTCGTTAACCCGGTCGAGCTCTATCTGCAGTCTCGCGATCTCCGCCAATAGGGGGGAGGCAGTCGGATCCCCCGCAGTGGTCGCGTTCAACCACGAAAGCTGTCAAACATCACCATAACCCTCAATTTCGGTCACAGCAGGACATTGGACACTTACATCCCTAAGTGGTGCTCCAGGCGTCTTGGGAGCCTTGAGACTCATGGACAGAACGTGTCGATGGATCGGAGAAATGCCACTTGTACTAACAACTCTTTGTGGGGTCGTCATCTCCGTATGGCTACTCTTCAAGGCCCTGATGCGCTCCAGCAGCTCCTCCTTCTCACGTTCCAACACTTCTATCCTCGTATCCTTGGCCTTGTCGATGGCTCGCCGAGCAGGGGACTGCTGTAGAAGAGCAGACAGCCTCGCAATCTCTCTGTTTGCCTCGTCCAGCTCTGCCTCGAGAGCTTCCTCCGCTTCATGGTTGCTTGGCGGATTAGCGGCCACCAGATTTCGTTGTTTTTCCTGCTCGCGTTCCAATGCCACCACTTTGCTCCGCAAATCAGCTTCCTTCTCTTCGTCTGACTTCATTTTCTCCTCGGCGGCTTCCAACGCATCCTCCATCTGTCGAGCGAGTTCCGTTGCCCTCTCGGCCTCCTTCTCGAGTCTCTCCATTCGGTCGTTGGCATGTTCTTCCTCCACCTCATATTGATCGATTCGGTCTTGCGCTCGCGCTAGTTGCCCCTGAAGATCCTTGACACGTTCCACCACGCTCTCCTTCAGCTCCGCGATATACGTCTTGAGCGATTGCATTTCTTCAGCCATCTCCTTGTCGCCTTGTGCCGAACACCGTTGGAGTTGGTCGAGTTTGTCCGATTTGACTTGCAATTCCACCTCAAGACCATCGAGCTCGGTGTCACGCTCGGAGAGCTCTCGCTGCAGCTCGGAGACTCTTGCCGTCGCCCGCATGGCTTCGTTGCTCATCTCGCTGATCTGGCTTTGCAAGTCCTCTTCGGCGAGCTTGTTAGAGAGCTTCTCTTCCTTGAACTCTCTTTCGAGTCTCCCGGCCTTGCCATGGAGCGCCGCAATTTCTTCTTCGAGCTCCTCCGTATGCGCTGTGACTACTTGCAACTCGCTACTGAGCTCGCTGACCTTGGCATTAGCATCCTTCAAGGCACCACCGAGCTCCTTGCCACTTTCCAGTGCACTCTCCGCCTTGGCAGCGCGTTCGAGCGCGAGGTCGCGCTCCGTTTCCAGATGGGTACAAACCTTCTCCGCCTCACGCCTGATTTTTCCAATCTCCTCAACAGCACTGGCGTGTTTTCCTTCCGCTTCTTCGGCCCGCGCCTCCAGTTCGCTGATCACATCTGAAATGCCACTCTCTACCTCAGACATCCGCTCCCGCCACCGATCCTTGTCTCTCGACCGCTCATTGCGTTCCTTTTCCAGGTCCTGAGCTACTCGGTTCTTCTCCTCCGCCAGTTGGCCAAGATCTTCCATCATCTTCTGCATCTGAGATTCTAGTTGGAGTTTTTCCTCAGCCCAACCTTCTGCATCAGACTCCTCCTCAACATCACCCAATGCACTTCCAGCACTGATCCGTCTCCCCTTCCCTGCACTTTCGATGCCTAGTTGCGACCCCTGCTGGGCCGCCTCGTATTTTGCCACCCGCGCTACGAGGGACGTGTTCTCCTCTAGCAAACGGCAGTTGAGCCCATACAGGTATGTGTTCAGCTTTACCGCGTCGTGTGCATGAGGACCTGGCTTGCCATGTTCACGATGATCGAGTATGGGATCATAAGAGGTGTTGGCGGGAATGCGGTTCGCGAGATCTTGCGAGGACGTGACCGAGACCACCGTCCCTTTTTCACTTGCATCGTCATTGAGCTCAAGATGGTCTCTATCTTCCGACATGTCTGGCGCAGGAAAATACGTTTGCGCAAGGGGATGCGACAGACGCCCTCCCCGTCTCGGTCGAGGAGTTATCCTTGCAAGGGCCTTATGCATCGCAGTCCCTGGTGTTGCCTGGCCATCTTCTTCCGCTTCGTTCGTGGCTGGAAGTGTGCTCAAACGGCGACGAGGATGTGGTGTCGGAAGGAATTTCGCGCGGGGACGGGCAGTCGAGTTTATCACTGAGAGGAGGAACGATCGTCGGCGTGTATGAGGGGTGACCGGTTCCGGGTCCACCTCAATCTCTTCTTGAGTGTACAGCTCTTGCGGAGGTGGTGGGATGTTGAACCTAGTGCGCGGACGCGGGGCGATCGCGAGTGTGGGTGTGAACGCTGCTGATGGTGCCGGCGAAGAAAATGCAGTTGAGGGGGCGATTGGGGATCGAGCAGCATGTATCGTACGATCCATTGGATAACTTGGGTCAGACGACGCAGACGAAAAGGTGGGGTCCCTGTCTGTATTGGAGGTCCGTTCTGGTTCGCTTTCGAGTTGTTCCTCACGATCATGTGGAGATACGTCCTGGCCCTCGCCGCTTGTTTGTGAGAGGGTTTCATCAGGTGGTTGGATGGCTACGCTGGGGAACGAGACGACGGCTGGGGAGCCGCTTGCTGATCGAGGAAGTGGGACGTGAATACCTGGAATGGGGGACTCTGGATCCCGAGGGAATGGGACAGAGCGGTTGTTCCGGGGCGTAGAATTGGGTGGCGAAGAGACCGAAGAGGAAGATGTCGAATGTGAGAGGGATGGTGTTCGAGTGCGACCCAGAGGTCGACGCAGAGCGACGTTACGATACTTGTCAATGGGGGAAGGCTAACATGGTATGATGTATCGACTAACAAAACACAAAATAAGTGAGACCTACCTGTGGTTCGGAGCGCAGTGAAACGGAGTAGTCGTATGGTACATCTTTCTTCGTTGTAGGTTCTGGGGGCGGTGGCTCTGGAGACAAAGGGGAGCTAGCGCGACTGACTGACTCTAATGCGTCCGCAATAGACATCTCCTCGGCTTCGTCACTCTCTGGAGGCGGCAAGTAGGCCTCTGGCACGCTATTTGTACTCTTATCTGGAGGGTCCTCCTGATCGGTGTTCTCCTCCGAATCGTGAGGCAACGACGTGATAGCGCTTGCATCGAAACTGTGTGGAACGACGCGAGCAAACGACCTCGACACCGAGGACTTGGCCGAGGCCGAGCGAGATGTGATGGATGTTGCGAAGCGGACCGTGCTGGATGTACTGGACTGCAGACGAACGGTGGCATTGTGAGACGAGGCCGGTGTTGAGTGCACTGGTGGGAGTTCGTTATCGTCGTCGGTAGTTGTCTGATCCAAGTCGGGTAAAGCGGAATGTTCGATTGTTGGCAGCGAAGGAAGTGACGAAGGTTCTCCCTCGTCCTCGATCCTACGCCAAATTCGCGATGGAGTTTCGTACAAAGCCATGTTGACGTTGACGAGGAGGAGCAGGTGAGCTGTGCTTTATCACGTGACCGCGTTGTGTTTACTTGTTTGCTCCTAGTAATACTACCAAAAGCTCAAGTCGGCGAATCACGAATCTAGTTCTAACACGCGAAGCTGAAATATGACTTCCTTCAAAAGCATAGACAACCGTGTTACCTCCGCTGCAGGGATTTTCCGAAGATGCGATTGAACTGACGCAGATGAGGCCACATGAATGGACCACACACATACTGGGGCAGAATGGAACAATCCGAGACACTGCCTGCTTGGTTTCAACATATCTGGGATATGAAACAACTCGCTAGTATCATACAGGATCTTGCCACTGGCACCTACAATCAAACTCGTCAAGCTTTAGGGCTAGGTAGCCAATAGCTTTCCCCCTCCCTTTTCTCACGCCAGTGTCTCCTGGACGTAACGATCCGGCTATCGATATATGTTCTTCATCATCAGTTTTGTTTAAATCATTTATTTGATTCGCACTCACAACGCGCTCCAGATTGTTGTCATCCAATACTACATTAAAGGCCAGCAGAATGAGAATATCATTGTTTTCGTTTCTCATAATACTCACCTGCTCGGAATGCGCTTCGCAGTCTTCACGCTAATCGTTGCGATGTCCATCTCGACACCCGCAATGGCTGAGCTGAACTGGAAAACCAACAGGACAATCATACCACTCACTAAGCGCCAGTCACAGTGGAAGGACACCGTCAATTTAAACGCCTTCTATTCATACATTGAATCAATCGACGCGTACGTTATATTAACTGACATTCCATCTGCTAAGGGAACATTTTTAAAGCAAGATTTTACGTGGCCTCGAAAATTATGAGAGAAACACGGGAATTCCGCACCCCCTTGCTGTGAAATTGTTTGGGCCTGACCCTGTAAAACCGATTCGGAAGCGCGCCAACCCTGGGGTTGCCTTGATTGGTTCTGAGGATAATTGGTACACCACCATCTGGGTCGGTACTCCTGCCAGACCTTTTACTGGTATGTTGTTCTACTCCATGTCATGCGTCGACCCTGATCGACTAATCTCTGCTACAGTCCAAATCGACACCGGTTGCAGGTCAGTGCTTTCTGTCAATCCGATGCAACTTGTTCGCTGAAATTTGCGTAGCGATCTCTTCGTGCCAGGGCCTAGTTGTTTGCATTGCGAAGGACACATGAAATGGGACCCTGAATCATCACAAACTTCAGTTAATCAGCATTTGGGATTTGAGCTTGATTTTGAAGATGGAAACGAAGTCGCTGGTGAACAGTACACTGATAATGTTACCATTACTGGCCTCACTGTATGTCAGCTATGTTTTATGCATGTCATCATTCTGAATAGCGGATAGGCAGATCGTCAGACTATCGGTGTGGCGATAATATACACTCCCGGCATGGCAGTCGACCAATTCCCCCCAGATGGTATGCTGGGATTGGCATTCCAGTCAATATCGGCGTATCCTGCTAGTCCCCTATTTCAAACCCTCGTCGATGAACAAAAGGTGCAAGAGCCGGTGTTTTCCATCAAGCTCACTTCTAGTGGAGGCGAGTTGTACCTTGGTGGATCTAACACAGACCTATATACAGGTGACATCACTTATACCGATGTCACCGAGGAGGTGAGCTGGAATTTTGCTGAGTGGGCTGGGCATTGCATGACTTATGTTGGCCGCCAGGGATTTTGGCAGGTGAACATAGGGAGAATTCAAGGCAACAACAAAATACCTCTGAAAAATGTACCTGCCATGCTCGACACTGGTGGAAAGTATATTATTGGTGATTTAACGAGGGTCTCGCTTCTATACAAAGCCCTCGGAGGCATCAAGGTCGGGCGTGGATTCTACAGTTGTAAGTACCAATCCAGCTCCAACCTGATATCTCGTTTCTATCAACCTCCTGCAGTTCCTTGCGATGCGTTCCCGACGATAAGCTTCACCTTTGGCGATAGCGATAGGACGTTCCAGATCCCTCCATCTCTCCTCAATCTGGGACCAGTTGAGGATGATTCGCATTATTGTTTCAGCGCAATTGTTGGTCAAAGATCACTCGGTAAGTTTTGCTGTCCATAATTTCCGGGAGTATTTTTCAGGAGCTCAATATTAATTCGTCTCAATCCCCAGTACCCTGGACCATCGGGAACGTCTTCCTTATGGGTGTCTATACGGTTTTCGATTTTGGCAACAAACGAGTCGGATTTGCGGACCTTGCCGCTTGATCCGAGTCGTTGCGAGCTTAGGATGCCAAATATGGGCTAGTGATATGGGATAATGATATCGATGGAATTGCTGTTTGAATTCCAATGTGCGACACTTCAGGTATGCGCGCATAGCATGCGATGTTGTTTCCAGCTATTGCGATGGGATGAGCTCGTTCGTTGTACCGGGTGTCCAGGTCTAGTAATCAATCATACTCTACATTCTACGTGTCGTCGGTGTCGATCCCCTTATATAGAGTCGGAAGCTTTGAGATGAGATCGTACTAAAGGCAATATTATATGACTTACTTCGCCCAAATTATAATTTGTAGTAACGAGTTCTTTGGAGCAGAGTAGGTCCTTGCTGGAGATGTTATGAGTGTTGATAACGAAACAGAGTCGATCCGATCCTCCCAGAAACCGATTCGAACGGCACAGTGAGCTCTGTGCAAAGGAACCAATGGATGGAAGTTCACGCAAGCCATCGTGCCAAACAGAGAAAAAAATCTCGTAGTTCCGTACAAGAATGTAGACGAAGTCATTAGAAATTCAAGATCAAGGTTGGGTACACGGCAGGTGGTATGATATGGATATACTCACATAAAAAAGCAGATGAATGGTGTGGGGGCGGGCAATACTTGGTATACAAAATGGGGTAAAACATAGGAAAGTCCAGGGAACTGAGCCTGACAGAATACTCTACTTGAACCCACAGATAAATAGATAAACCTACATACATATTTGATAAAAGACGTCCAGTTACACAGTTCGAATCGATCGACTGGTTCAATAGGGCTTAACCTCCAGGTGAATCTTTCGCAGCGGCTTAATAGATGACTTAGACTTGAAATTATTATTGCACACACCTCAGATATGATTTCACTGATCGGGACAGCAAGCTCCCTCGCATACTCTTCCATCTTCCTCGGCACTCTTTCCTTGCAATTCGGGCAACTTCCTGCTTTCCTTACCATACCCTCGATCCACACTGGGTTCATCAATGTTTCTGCAGATGGCCGTACTCGCAACGCGTCAATGACGCTGTCTTGATAACTCTTTAAAGACAGACGAGGCAGTCCATTCTTCCTGCAAAACTTGCAGTCGAGCTGAGGGAGCGGGAACAAGGACCAGAGTCGAATAAGCTGGGACATAGCTTGGCCGCAACTTGCATGGTACTTGACCAAGCGCTGGTAATCTGAACCAGAGATGAAGTCTAACTCGGCAACGTAAGCAGGTTCCCAGACGGCAAAACGCAGCATGTATCGCGCAGCGGCGTTGGTCTCCAGCTCTGCTCTGTAACGACAGGCGATGGCAAACACGCGCATGGGCTCCTGCTCGAGGAACTCGGGGGCGGCTATCATCTTGACTATGAATTTGCCCACGCACTTCATGTCGTATTTGTCTGCCGCATCGAGGACGGCCATGACGACATCGAGGTTTTCTAGGACAGGGAGCTCGGCATCATAGACGGGAGAACACAGACCAAGCAATTTCTGCATGACAAGGCTCCTCTCGGTCACGGGTATGATTGGCAACCCGTACTTTGTCTGGTCCGCGGCCTCGTCAAGAGAGCATGGTTGAGGCAACGCGAACATGTTGGCAAAGAAGGGGGATGCCAGGGACAAGAGAAGCTTGTAGAAGCGAAAGTCGACATTGTCTGAAGTTCGAAGGATCATGTCTGCGTTGGTTCGGTTGAAAGGAGCAGGCGCGTTGATGGGTACTAGACATTGAAGAGTCTCGGAGTTGGTATCTTGAATGTCTCTGATGGACAAGAGAGGAGAATCAGACATGGCGGAAAGTAAGGAAAAGATAAGCTGAGAGGGATTTGTTTACTACTACATGGACCGAGTTGATGACGAGGCGTGGACAAGGTGACCCGGCCAGGCAACCGATTGATCCGAAGGTGGCAGCCGCATGCATAACACAAGTCTATCTAATCGGTCTAGCTAATGAAAGAGTATTTGTATCGTGGAAATTACTTCAAGATTTCACCCACATCATGCGCTCTTTCGACGCCTCTTCAACGAGGGTATCGCAAGAAAGTGAACAGTTACTAGGCTAACAAGAAAGTAGTAGGGGCCGTAGCCACCCTAGCCTATCCTAGGAACTGTTGCCCCGCCACCTGTCAACTTGTTGTATCAACCCGACGAAACGAGGCAAGGCGTCAACTTTATAATTACCATTAACTCACAGGAAGCTTTTTTCCCCATCCAACGCCGCTGCGTCGTGTTTATTTGTTCAGATGACCTATTCTCAGGCTACGCCCGCCCTTCGATGGTCTTCGGTCTTCATAAACGCTCTCTATCATATCATCAGCCACAGGAACCCACTGACCAACAATTTGCTCTATTTCTCACAGTTTCTCCGCTTATCACCGCGGGTGAATTACTTGGTACATACTGCTATGGTCGAATATCTCTAAACACATCCCCTCAAGATAGGCTCAGAGGTATGTATAGGGAGGCAAACGTCATCTCGGTAGAAATCCTTCACACTGACCAATCGGGGTGTCCGAAAATTGTTACGAGGCTGTGTGTTATACAAGGTATGCATTATGAGGGGTTTGTATACTTCTAATTTTATGCCCAGGTTGTCCAGCAATCATATCACCAATGCCCTCATGCTTAGAATGATATCTCCAGTGGGATCTGCATAGGGTCATGAGAATCAACATAAACAAGACGCCGGTGTGTACTCACGTCCGCGATCGCCTGGTCCACAGCCTCCGCAAACCTCTGTACGAAATCTGACATATAGGGCTGCGGCCTCCGTCGACAGTATGGGCACCCTTCGGCCCTCTCTAGCGCCTTTTGCACATTTTGGTGCACTGCGGCGGCGCAAGGAGTCTCCTGTAGTTTCGCCAGCGTTTCCTCCATATACTCGACCCACCACTCCCGCGCGTACGTCCCGTGGATCAGGAAACGAGCTTCTGCTCGCTGTGTGCACAGACAACAACTCGTCCACCACTTGAAGAATCTATTGCTCCCTCTTTCCTGCAACCACGAAAGGTTATCTCCAAGCGCCGACACTGCTTGTACGCATTTAGCACGGTAAGCTGAGAGGCGTCCAAGGTCGCCTTGGCTGATGTACCTCAGCGTCGTGGAATTCGCAGTAGATTCCGGTTGATGCAAGAGGTGTGTTGCGGCTATTTTTGCTTCCGATTCGTAACGAAAGCGATATGCGATGGCGAACACCCGCAACGGCTCCTTTTCAAGCATGGATGGTTCGATCAACATCCTGCGAACTCTCTTCTCCACTTCGTCCATACAGTATTTGATGGCTGCTTCCAACACCGCTTCGACGTCTGCAGCATTCCCTAGCTGGGGGTCGTCCACAGTAGGGGGGTAGCAGAACCTCAGAAGCATGTCCAGCACCCGACTGCCTTCAGCAACCGGAATCACTTCGAGGCCTTGATGCATCTCCTCGTGAGCAGCACGGACCCGCGGCGGCGGAAGGTCGAACATGGTGTCGAAGAATGGTGATGCGAAGGCCAGCATACAACGGTACACTCGAAAGTGCACGTTGTCAGACGAACGGAGGATAATGTCCGCTCTGTTAGAGTTGAACGGAGCTGTGGCGTATGGACGCATAGGGTGCTGGCTTGTGGATAGCAAGTAAAGGAGATGATTCTGATACCTCTGTGGTTCGGATTTATACACATTTTGTGTTCATCTGGGAAGCAGATTTTCGGACGATATCGTTCGTCTATCTGAAACAACAAACTCTCAGGCATCGACCAAGAATACGGTTCGACTCTCCAGCGCATCCTGGTCAATGGAGCTAAATGTAGATTGCTTTGCGAAAAGCCACTCATCTGTGGAAAAACTGGAGACTGAAACCCCAATTAAGGCCATCGACCATCTGAGATCAGACACCGCTAATATTGCAGTCCTGGCCGGACAGTCGGCCATGTGATTTGACGTCGATATTTACTCACCGATGATAAGTCGAACTTGGTCGACAGGAACCTTGCTTACCGAGTATGGTCATCTCGTCGGTGGTACGGTGTGAACTTGTTGAATTTGACTTGTAGCAGTGACTCTCTCTCCTTTGAGTTCCTTGTTCCCGCCTCCTCGGTATTCCCGTGCGATTCCGTTTCCCCGCCGCCAATTTCGGGGCCCATGTAAATTGTTTGCGGTCAGGACAGGTCCATCCACGAAATGAATGGCAACGTTGTCAGTGATCTCCGTTTAGTTACGTGTTTTGGCCCACAACCCCATATGTTTCCGCGTTCATCAGTCGGATGTGACAATGTTAATGTTCTATCTGGTGGATGCCGAGCCATATCTGCCAGCTTGTTAATGTTGTGTTGTAAAGGAAGTGCAGGAGAATGTACGGCGTCTTAACTTGCTGAGATTGCTGTTGGATTTCCGTTTAGCTCACTTGCTGACCAAGGACGGCTGTGTTTCGATGACACACAGGCCGTGTCCATCGCTGATATGGACGACAATAGTGTTCGACAAAACGATATTGGACTAGAACTACATAGTGCGATCAATAGATCAACGATCAACAAACAACTACTTCGAGCGTACAGTATATCCCTCTTAGTAAGACCCGATCATGGTGCTATTCGTCGTCATCGTCTTCGCATTTAAAGACATGGCTCAGGCGTTGACTGCCAGAACCAACATCAGAGTGACGATGCGTTCGTTGTCTCTTGGATAATTGTGGCGCTGGCTCGTCCTTGCGACGCGCTCCAGTTGACAGGCGAGACCTGGGTAGAGCACGTTTTGGTCTGGGCGGGTTCGGGTTCAAATCCTGGAGAGAGACGGGGTATTCTTCTACTTTTGGGAGGAGCTCGTGGGAAGAGTCAAAGTTCTGGCTACCCCTGCGGCTGAAACTCTGAGACAACGTCGTATTGCCCGCGTCGCCGCTGTCGGGAGGTGGGTTGGTTTGACTGTCTGTGGAGCAATCAAATGCTCACCGTGACTGGAGCTCCCAATATTTCTTTTTGAGGGCGTCGTACTGCTTACGTAGATCAGCCACCTGCTCTTGTGTTTCTTCCTCTTGGTCAAGCATGGCCTTCTTTTCTGCTGTCATAGTGCTGAGTGTATACTTGTAATCCGCGCAGCGTTGGCGTAGGTGCTCGTTTTCCTTGGCGAAACCATTGACACGTCGTGTTAAGCTGTCGACTTCGCCTGCCAATGCGGTGAGGGAGGGGATGTCCATGTATATTCTGCGAACAGAAGGGAGTATGAAGTCATGGTATTTTTGAGGTACGAATGCAAAGTCCGGGGTTACTGAAATCCAAGGATAAGGAAGGCTGGAATATGTGGTGAAACAAGTCAGAACCTATGTGGAATGCTTTACGGCAAGTAGGACACGTAGATTTGAGCGCGTCTGACCCGGAACTGATGTGGCCCAGCAGACACCTTTCGCAGTGGACGTGACCTGTGATGTCGGCTGAGGACTGGTAATGGTATCAGAACAAAATACAAACCGCAAGGGACCGAGACGGGGTTTCGCAGGACGTCGAGACAGATACCACACTCGGCCATGTTGAAAGAGAGTGAAACAATCTCACGTGATCGCGTTTGTGTTTTTGACAAATTGGGTTAGTTACTACGCTCTTTGGGCTGCCTCACGATCATTTTACTTCGCCTACTTTTGGATGTCAAGTTCTCCTTTTATTCCTGCTCGTCCATTGTCTAGGTCTTCTTCGCGCAGTTCGCTTCGTTCTTCGAACGCGCCAAACTCATCTCTGAACGATCCAGGTATTTTTCAGTGTCGTTCATTGTGAATTGTTTGTCACTTTCACTCCACCTGGTTCGTTCTCTTCTTTGCAGTGGTTGTTCGCAATCAGATGTCAACCTTGAGGCACTCTATTCGACAGCAACAGGCTCAGTTACACAACCTGGAGAACATTATTCTACGTGGACCGCGTCCACTTCCCCCAGGTTTTATGGCACCTTCCAACCATGTATCCCACCCTTCCGACGATGTACTTGATATCAGCTCTCCCCCCTCTTCCTATAACCCCGCGTTCGCCACCCCAAAAATGAACCGTAGATCGAGCTTCGACGTGCTGCAAGGGCTAGCCGGTCGCGACTCAAATATTCCCCTCCCTCGCCGCGAAAGCGCGACACCTAGCTTCAAGTCAGAAGGCATCCCGGAAGGCATTCCAATCGGTTTCGGAGGTCTCCCAAACTCGAGGGAACCCATGAAGCGAATCTCTAGTCCAACCCGTACCCTCAGTCGTACGTCGCTACCGACCAAAGGCTAGACGTCTTTCACTGACAGAAGTTTCAACGACATTAATGTATATTGTTTCCCCAGGTATACCTGTTGCATCAGTCGGTTAGTATATTTCCCATACTGTCTTGGAAAATCCTCCGAACCATCATTCCCGTAGGCAATGCTCGGGCCCTAGCAGACGACGGCTCATCTCCAATTCATAATCGCTCCTCCACTCAAACACCTCCGCCGGCGTCCCCCATTGATCCGACTTCTGCAAATAACCCTACGGACCTGAATTCTTCGTCTTCCCTCCAAGCCCCACCATCACCTAATCGCCGATTCTCATTCACGCCAGGAGGGACCTCCAAAGTCTTAGCCGACCTCCAAACTGGTGTCACACATGCAAGAAATGCACTCGAAAACACCAAAACTCAGCTTCGTCTTTCACAACGTACGGTTGCGCAGCTGACCCGTCAAACGGAAGACCTCAAAGAGGGTCGAGAACGCCTTCGACTGGAAAATGAAGGTCTGAATAACGTTGTTGCACGCAAGGAGCGACTACTTCAAGAGGTGTGATCCTTTATGTTTGCATCAGTCTTATACTTAAGTTTTTGGGAGGTTCTTGAGAGGGCACGCAAGGCTGAGGCAGAAGCTGCCACCTTGAAATCGCAGCTCAAGACAGAAACGACCACCTCGAAGCGATCGTTACGTGAAATGGAGGCAACCCTTTCGGAATCGACCGCGCTATCCCAAAAGTCCGAACGAGAGTACATCACATTGCGCGACAGCATCAAAAGCATGACGGAGAGTTGGAAGCACGAGACGGACCGACTTAGAGACGAGATGCGAAAGCGAGAGGACATAATAAGGAAAGAGGCGGAAACGGTTGGCAAGAAGTACAAACAGCTGGGGGAGGAGATGGAGACTGTTCAGGCTACCCAAACAAAGGTGAAAGACCTCCAGATTGAGGCCTCCGATATTCGGAAGGAAATAGAGGATGAATTTCGAGAAGAGATTAGACGACTCAAGGCACAACTCGAGGAACACTCTCAGCGCAGTGACCAAGCTACCGAAACAGCCCAGTGAGTGTTTCATCGAACATTTGTAGCAGATCATTGTTAATTGTTCGTGGTTAGGACACTCGCCGTTGAGCTTGCACGGCTGCGCCGACTTATTCAATCGAGTGCAGGATCACCACCGTCACATACTATTACTAGCTTCGAAGATGCGAGCCCGGCCTCGTAAACTTTGCCTTCCTTCTCATTGGTATTGATTTCGACTCTATTTCTCTTGGACGGCTGTCAACACATGTATCCAATACACTCGTTCTCGTATACATACGGCGCTTCATGTTCCATACCCAGGATATTTGCTAACTATGAGCAACTAATCGTTCTTTGATCCAATCAGTCCGAACCGGAACGTATTTATTTGGCACTTGAATTCTAGAATCACCTGCTAAAGCTGAAACGCCCGGTACATAAATACGGCCGGATCCGTGCTGCCCCGCATAAGTAGGACACTTGAACAGGAACCCGTCTGATAGCCCGCTCTCAACAAATCATGGCCACCATCACTACCCCCATAACGGAGATGTTTGGAATCAAACATCCCATCTTGCTTGCCGGTACAGTGCATACGACTAATGCTCGTCTTTCGTGGACTCATAACTCCAAAACAGGCATGAATGTGGCCGCTGGGGCGGAACTCGCAGCAGCAGTCACCAACGCTGGAGGATTGGGTGTTATTGGCGGTCATGGCTACACTCCGAAGGTGTTGAGGCAGCAGGTAGGGCGACCCCACCATGGCACTGGCGCTTAGTGATATTGAACCACACAGATCAAAGCTCTCAAAGATGACCTGAAGAATCCCAACGCTCCTTTTGGTGTCGACCTCCTTATTCCGCAAGTCGGCGGTAACGCACGCAAGACGAACGTATGTTGCAGCTTTCAATCCTTTACGCAGTCTTGCTCAGGGGTGCCTCTAGTATGACTATCAAAAGGGGCAGCTCAACGAGCTCCTCGACGTCATCATTGAGGAGAAGACTTCCTTGTTCGTCTGCGCTGTTGGCGTTCCACCTACGCATGCAGTTGAAAGGTTGCACGCAGCTGGCATACCCATCATGAACGTGAGTAATGACCATGGACGTCGTAGGCGACTTTGAGAAACTCAGTCGTTCTGGTAGATGGTTGGACACCCCAAACACGTCACCAAGGCCCTCGCGGCAGGCGTTGACATCATCTGTGCTCAGGCTGGCGAGGGTGGCGGACACACGGGAGATACGCCTGCAACGATTCTTATCCCCGCTTGCGTGAACGTAGTCAAGGGCCACAAGTCACCGCTGACAGGAAAACCGGTGTACGTCATTGGCGCCGGCGCCGTGTACGATGGTCGGAGTCTTGCTGCCAATTTGGCGTGGGGAGCGCAGGCTGTGTGGGTGGGAACGAGGTTTGTGGCTTCCAAAGAGGCAGCCGCACCGAAAGCGCACAAGGACGCTCTGTTGAGCGCGGGTTATGAAGACGCCGTGACGACGTTGATCTACACAGGGCGTCCCTTGCGGGTGCGCAGAACGCCATATGTGGATGATTGGTATGTTGTCCGCTTGCCCTATTGTTGTGCGATCATTCACGTCGCTCTATCCCCCAGGAACAACAATCGGGCAGAGGAAATCAAGGAGTTAACTTCAAAGGGTATTCTACCTGCTGAACACGATCTTCAACAACATCCGGAAAAGTCGATCCAGGCTCGACCATGGCTGATAGGTCGCGTCGCTGCACTGATCAACGATGTCCTTCCTGCACAGCAAATTATAGATGATATGGTGTCGGACGCTGCAAAGATCCTGCAAGAGAATGCATCGCTCGTTCGGGTCAGGTCGAAGTTATAGTTCTGTGCGCCGTACATGGATTTGTAAACACCGTATCCTCTCCGATATCATCATTTTGTGACGACCTGTTCGGCGTTTCCAGAGTGCCAACGAGCGCCTACATTAGTATTATTACTATCAATGGACCAAATCATTGACGGCACGTGATGCGCCCATGAGAATGTGCAAGCGCCTAAGCCCGCAGGCTACTATTACCGCGCGGTGATGCCCTTTCCAACCACTAAAGAGCTCAAGCGTGCAATTGAGGACATTCTCTCGAGCACGCAAGACGAGGGTCGGCTCAGGTATGCATTGTATTCGTTAGGAATATGTATTCCAAACTTTCAACGGATTTGTTCCCCGATCGTCCATAACGCGCGTGCGCGTTACGCTCATCCAGCCAACTAACCGTGCGCATCGTGCGTCGCGAACTTACGACGCGTTTCAGTCTCAAGCAAGACGCATTGGAGGCAGAAGAATACAAGTCCTTTGTCAAAGAGACCGTGCATGCCACTTTGGTGAGAGAGCGTCTCGCATCGTGGATCATACAATGGGCTGATTGGAATCGTAGGAGAAATTTCAGAACGCGCCGGAAGTGGATAGAGAGGTGAATGAAAGGTCTCCAAAACGCAAGGCAGGAGCGAGCGGTGTGGCGAAAGCGGGCGCACTTAAACATGTGGTGGTGTGTCCATGGGCGCTTTGCTTGTACTTTATCTGGTCGCAGGGATGACGTGTTGTTGCAGAAAGCCCGAGTGCATTCTTCAGACGAGGAAGCTCCGAAGGAGGCAGATCTATCCGATAGTGAAGCGCAGTCATCAAAGAAATCCTCTGCGCGTTCGAAAGGTTCCAAGGTGAGATCTCATCGTGACGACGATGCACTTTTTGAATCGTGTACCAGCCAGCGAAGTCTACCAAGACGGCAAAGAAACTGGGAAGCGAGACAAAGCACAAGTCCAAGGTGGGTGTGCTCCAATGGCTTCCGTCGGTGTCATCTGTCATCATTCAAGAATCATCGTTAGGAGACAATCGAATCCTCTGACGAAGAGGGCGCACCGGAGTCTGGACCACGTATGTCTGTTCGTTCATCGAATGTTTCTGCAAAACGGTCGCCTCCGAAATATAAACGAAAGCAGGTACTGCATCCAGGATGATCGATGATCTCGCGATTGAACCACGCTCATGCCGACACTTAGAAGCAGCGCGAAGCCGACAAAGACGATTCGGATGTGGAAATGAGCACTGCTAAAGGCCCCGACCTGTCTGGCTCTAGTTCCAAGCCCAAGCAAATGATTAAGTCACCGGAATCCTTAACGTCGAAACCAAAGGAACCAACCAAGGATCCTGTGCGTATTTGATTGCCACGGTGGAGCAACCTGTTGACATAACACAGATGGAGTCAGAGCTTTCTTCGGTCATTGACGAACCACCAAAGAAGCGACAGAAGAAACAAGAGAAGGTATGTTTCATTTCGTTTCCCACCTAGCGCCTAATTTCGAGCATGGTAGATGTCCGTGAAGCCTCAGAAGGAGAAGACCAAGCGGGGAAAGAAAGAGGCATTGTCCAAAGACGATGAAACGATAAATAAGCTCAAGGTAAAGCATTAATATGTCAAAGTATTTTGGTTTAACGATGTATCTTTAGAGTATCGTAGTCGCTTGCGGAGTGCGCAAGGTTTGGAAAAAAGAGTTCGAAGGACTGGACAAGCCTTCACAGCAGATTAAACGGCTTCATTCTCTCCTGGGTGAACTTGGGATGACGCCACGGTATAGCCTTGAAAAGGCTAAAGCTATCAGAGAGCAGAGGGAGCTGGCACAAGAACTCAGTGGGTACCTCTTTACTTGCTTGAGTTCTTGCTCCAGCTTTTTCGTTGCGTGTAGAGGACGTGCAAGATTTCGAAAGGGCAACCTCGAGACGCGGAAAGGGAGTCCACACATCACCCGATTCGAGAGAGCCGACTGATCAAAGTGGTAGTGAAGTGGATGCTCCTGCGCAGAAAAAAGTGAGCAAATGGTATTCGCTACAAGTTAGATCCGCCAATAACATTCTTTTTAGCATAATGCACAGGAAAGTATCATGGCATTCTTGCAGGATCAAAGTGAGGAAGAGTGATATTTAGTAATAATTTAACAAATAGTAGATGTCTACCACAGTAAAACTTGAAGTAGAAATGGAGGTGGAAATCTGAATCAATGATGGTCTGCTTAGGCTGGAGATCTCATTCATCATTTGCTGGAACGTAGCGGGCGAATTGCACTGCCCAGCGGGCAAAAACGGCTGCAACCGACACATCAGCTCCTCGTGTGTTGGGGCAATGCGAATATCGTATATGTCCACAAAGTCATTGTCGTGTCGCGGACCATCCAGACGCAGGTCACCCGGAGGGTCATCATTGCTATGCAACGCGGCGACAAGACCCTCGTTGGACGCATTGTTTAGATATCCCAGAGTATTCTTCTGAGAGTTCGAGCGGGTTTCTTTTCCGACTTCGCGATTGACGATGGACTCTAATCGCTTGACTCTTTCCTTCAGTTCGTTGACCAGGAGGTCTCGAACTGGCCCCGCAACGCTTTGAAACGGATTATCGAACGTTGGCGGTGAGGAGGAAATCCCCGTAGTCCACTGATCAAACCAGAGGCGAAGGTTTGTGACTAGAGTGACGATGCGCGGGTGATTCGCCACGGCGTTCTTGAAACCAACAAGGCATCTACAAACACGGTGTCACTGAGGATGAATTTCGGGAAAAGTTCTCAAACACACTCGTCCAAGACACCAGCTATGGATACCAGCACCTGAACACCCATTTGAGGATGATTCGTTGCGCCATTGCGATCTTTGAAGGTACGATTGGCCATAATCACGGCCATGTTGTTTTCCACAGTATCAGCTAGCTCATTGATATTTTGTAAAATTTCGTTGAAGAGGATGCTGCATCACCCATTATCAGCGTCAAGTCTAGAATATCGACATCGTCGCTTCTCTTACTTCACCCGGGTAACTTGCGTGCTTCTGATGACTGAGTCCGACGACAAATACTGCAGGAGGTGAGTGGGACGGCAAGGTTAAGAGCAAAGATTGCACTGACACGAAGAATGGGTAGTATGCCTCTCTGGAAGGAGAGGATCTCGCGACTGTTGCCTGCGTCTGAAGATACTTGTTGCCAGCGTATGATATCGATCAGACGATATAGGCCATTTTGCTGTAGGGAAAGATTAGAACAAAGGGTACTCAATGACTCTATTCACGACTTACTGAAGACATGGTTTGTAAAAGGAGCTGGGAATCATGGGTACACGGTCAACATGGTCCGTAATCATCATCACCCTTTATGACTTACTTGACCATCCTCTTGAGTCTGATAACGATTTCAGCACCTTGTTCGCCATAACAAGGGTGTAAATCATACCCATTTTTCATTAGAAGCACTGGCGCTGCTCAGCGGCTTCATGAATGCATAGACTTCGAAGGTGCTTTTGAACCTGAAGATGTCGGAAAGATATTTCTTGAGGGCGTTGTGTGCTTCGGTGGGGGACAGAGTGGAGGAGGCATCTGGAGAGAAAAACCCGTCCGTTCCGCTACCACCGATCTTCGCCAGGCCCCCTTCGGTTAGAAAAGGAGCCACGCGTTGAAGGAGGGTAGCGGATCGTGACACCGTGGATGCGGCACTGACAGGAGATGTTCTTTCCTCTCCCCCTTTGCGGACATGCTTATAACGACAGGCGAACTCCCGTTTGCAACTGCCCTGCTCCCAAAAGAACCTGCAGACGCCAGGAGGGGGGTCTCCACCAGAGCCACCTGCACGGGCAGCACTGCTTTGTGGCGCAATGGGTCTGTTGGCTGCGGTAAAGGGAAACAGGGGGCGAGCCTGAGTACGAGTCGAGTTAGAGTCAAGGGATGAGTGTGAGAAGGTACACTGGCTGCCTCTATTGCAACCACCGGGTGTGTTGAAGTAACGACAAGGAGACATTGCTGGAATTCGACAGCGATCACGACTACTTATAGGCCACAGCAACTTAGTGGATTATGTCACTAGCTCCGCCGATAAGATGCAGTTTGGGATGCACAGGAAGTTCCGCAAAATAACTCGAAGAACTATTCTGGGTGGCTGGGGTGGGCAAGTCTTCTAGGGTGACGGCCAAGCGACGGCGAAATCCTGACGGTCATTCCAGCAACAGTTTCAATAAGTACCTTCTCTTGTGGGTCACGGCTGGACGGTTTGCGTACTCTCCTATTCACTTCTTGGGTTGATCTGCTAGTTCATCTCCATATCTTACGTCACTAATATCACACACGTTTGTAACACGCTGCAGTTTGGAATCATCATTAATAACGGCTCCCTTCGAGTCGGACGAGCGTCTGATCCTCCTTGATTGATTCTAAGCTTCGTAACACTCCGCCTTCCTTTATGCGACAGTGACATCACCCATTGCGTTGAAATTACTATTTTTTGTCACTGCAGAATACATTCGACTCGGAGATGATCACGAATTTGGCAAAACAAAAACCGTAGATGTGGGAAACAAGATGAATATGCTTCAAAGATCGCTATCGACTACTTAGCTTGTGCACGTTTCTGAATTGTCGATATAGGGAAGGAATTGAAAACCGAGTGATGTGAATGCTAACAGGCCTTGAACACGATTGCCCTAATCCACTAGTTGAAGCCATCATGGGGCCTGTTCAGGCCTTCAACACCCCTTCTACGTCGCACTCGTCCACGCTTTGCCTGTCGCGCGATATATCAGACCGCCGCTTGAAAAACTTTTCGAACAAAACGCCTACGACAACCTCGTCCGTTATCTCGTCGGCGACGGTGTCGTTCTCGCCCTGGATTTGCACCTGCATCGGAACGTGCGTCTTCTCGTGCTCAACTGCGCATACAGGAAGCACTTTCAACATATCAGCTCGGTCTCTCATCCTGGCGCTTCTCACTTCGAGCACAGTTTCGCTGCGTGTATGCATGCCGCAGATCCAGTCGGGCGTAGGCTACCTCTGGTGACCCATCTCCATGACATGGACCCCTCCCTTCGCATCACAACCAGCACATCGAGTGCGTCGAGCTCGGCCACCCAGGTGGGATGGGATATTCATCCCCACCGCGCTGTACCTCCTTCATTTCCACTCATCGTGTCTTTCTTTCCCGTCCTCCTGACCCTATCTCTCTTGCCGCTCTCTATCGGGCAGACCGGGCTCGAAATGGAAACACGAAAAGGCAAACGAAGTGATGTTGGACGTCACGACATGATTCGAGATCGTCGCGAAGGGGCGCAATGGGCTCGACGTGGATAAGTACGTTTCATCTTTCCCTGCGTACCCCTCGTGGACCCTCAACCTTGATTGACAGATTCGGTTACATCTTACGAGATTGCCACGCAGTCGGCGACAAGGGCAATGTTTCTATCACAAAGTGCGTGTAGTTAGACTGCTCTGATACATGTCCTGATATTGGAAACTTACGCTCTTCCCCCAGACTCATCCACTCTGCGCGGACCATCAAGGGCCAGATATGCTATAGCATCAAGGACTCGAACCAAATCTATGACCTCTTTTACACCAGGTCCTCTCACAAGGCCAGTGCGTCTCACCTCATGTCATCATCATTGATGCCCTCCTCGCGGCGGAATCCTATCTCAACATTGCAAACCAGGTCGAGGACCCAAAACGTTATGTGTATCTCAAGGCCCCTGAACAAGATCGAATCTTCGACGGACGACGGAAACCCGGGCCTCCCCCAATGCCCTTTCACTTATCCACTCATCCTAGGAGCTGGAACCTGTTTGGGCAGTCATCGAACCCATTCGATCACGCGACCTCTACTGGGTCGTTTTTTTCGCATGTGGACGAGGACATGATGAAACAGGCAGCGCCGCAGGCGATCCTCGAGGTGGCGAAATCAGGCATTCTGCAAGGTGGTGGCCCAGCTGACGCCCGCTCGTGTGGCGGTGACGTATTCAGTGTTACACTATGATAAAGGCATATAATTCTTTGGACAATGTGATGTTTTATGTAGAAAACTCTAGTAGAAGTCACTAGAGTAAAGGCTACATTACGAATGTTTGAAATAGCTACGATTATGTAATACGGTGGCTGTACTACCGCACACCGTTTGCTATCTGCGTGATCTTCAACACTCCCCCTCAAACGGGAGCGGGTAGCTACTGATGAAGTGCGTGTGCGCCATAGGGCAGCGCTACATCTACAGATCAAACGTAGAGGGCTAAGACTTACATTTGTATGGTTCTGGTTGGTTGGTTTAGCACATAGTGGTTTGAGTACAAGATGCTAATAGAACTTGGCAGATGTTGAGTTTGAATGTAAATATATGCACTTATGTAATAACTAGTGCTATACTGTACTACTTTTGTATGAACTGAATTATATCCATTCAACACTCCCCCTTGCTAAGCAGCTACTGTTACAAACCCTCTTTTGCAACCTAGCTTTAGCGCTCGTTATCTTATCTTATCTAAGCGCGCGCCAATCTTATCTAATCAATCAAACGCTCAATCTATATCTTATCATGTCACATGACACAGATCTAGACTCATATGATGTCATACCTCATGGCTAGCGCATGCTTAAAGCATGGTAGCCTCATTGCATAGACCACCGTTCTCATGAGCATGTGAGTCATTAGTACTTATATAGTAGTTTGTCTCACAATATGACAGTGCTCACTAAGCACCTGCCCTAGAGTATGCCTCATGGCTAACACATGTATAGTAGTATATAACAATGCCAGTACCAGCCAAACATCTTAGTCTGTTCTGGTTGATTTCTGACCACAATAGAATTCCCCTTTTCTGAGCTTGTCTTTGAGGTGACTTAGTGCCATCCCTGTATAGGTTTGGTTGTTGCCAACAGCTACTCTGAGTGTGTCAGCAAGTGAATGATCCCTCTAGGACTGTGGTTTGTTGTAGAGAACCAGGCCAAGTTGTCATCAGCAGTTGATAAGGGCTTTGATATCCAGGTTCTTGGTAAACATGTTGGCAGGATTTTTAGTTCCTTCCACAAAGAAAATCTCGATGAGGCCTTCCTTGTTGCAAATCTCACTCCTGATCTCTTATCTTATCTTATCTTGGCGCCAATCACATCTTATCATGGCATCTATCTTATCTTCTTCCTATCTATGATGTTATGTGTTACAATTCATACAGACCCCTTGTTTCTTTTTCTCCTTTTAACTACACTCTTCTCTCTATTATTGTTCCCTTGTATACTTAGTCTTCTGCAGCTTCCCATCATTCACACTGCAGATTACCTACACATTCCACAGCATTCCATAGCATTCTATGGCACCACTTTTATCGACCAATCATCACTGTTCTTATTGTTCCTTTTCCAATTTATAAGCAACTCAACACCACTCCTAGTTTTCTCTAACCTTGACCTCCTTAAGTATCCCCTTAGATATGTCTTGGAAATATATCCCTTATTCCTTGAAACCTCTGTGTGACCTCATCCTGCACTTGAAAGGATGCTTCAACCTCTAAAGATCTACCTAGCTTCACAGGTTGTTTTTGTCACTTTAAGAACCATGTCTTTGATTCCTCGACTCTTGAAGAACCTTGTCATCTTGATCCCCTTGACCCTCAAGGCCTCTCTAGCCCTCTTGACCCTTAGCTGTCTTAATCCCTCATTTCTCAAGACTCCTTATTCTTGTCTCTCACCTCCAAGACCTTCCTCTCGAGGCTCCACTTGTTTCTACCCAGATCAAGCATAACAGAAGGCAGCAAGATCTTAATTGATCAATGCGCCTATCTAGAGAAAATCCTCATATGATTTGATCTCAACAATGCTCAAGTCACTCCCACTCCTTTACCACAAGGTTATCACCCTGCTGCCTATGATGGCACTGTCGACCCAAATATTAGATCACTCTTCCAACAAGTAATTGGTTCCTTGCTATACTTCATGCTTGGAACATGCCCAGACATTGCATTTGCAGTAATTGCATTGTCAAAACACACTGCCAAACCCTCAAAATGTTACAAACCTCATTCTTGGTAACCTAACTTTGCTCTAACCCTAGTTCCTGGTCCCCAATATGGAACCCTCACCCCAAGCCTCATCTCTTGATCCAGAACCCTAGCCCTATTATTGTTCTTATCCACTTTAACGCACACTTACTATTATTCTCCAAAGACATTCATTCATCATATAGTATCAGCCTTGTTAGTGCCTTCACTGGCTTAGTGCCCCTTGCTGACTAATCATCGGCATCACTCCATAGTCTGGACCTCTCCCTTCACCCTTCACATTGTCACATTGACATCACAGTCCAGACTCTTATTGCTTATCTATGACATTACAGTCTAGCCCACCTCATGGTAACCTGTTGTCTTTCATCTCTGTTCTTATTATATTATAGCCTAGACCATTGCCTCATGGATCACCGCATGGCACATAGCCCTGGTCCTCATGGCACATAGCCGACCTCATTGTTGCATCATGGTACATAGCCTTACACCTCATGGCATACACATGGTTACTTTAGGGTAGATATAGTTACAGTGACCTCGGAAACCCTTTCAATGTTTGCCTCAACTGTGATGTGTGGAGCACACTGTTACGATTCATACGGACCCCCATCTCTTTTCTTCTCTGTTCCTTCTTCCGCTATCTATGCCTATTCCTCTATCACCGCTTTTGTGTAACATTTAGTCATCCACAGCTTCTCCTTGCTTCTTACTGCGGATTACCTACTCCTTCCATGACATTCCATAGCATTCTATGGCACCACTTTTACTGACCAATCATGGTCATTCTTATTGTTCTTCCTTTTACTTATAAGCAGCTCGATGTTGCTC